>CM051376.1:15120146-15700617 GCA_028015245.1 Cardamine occulta | reverse complement strand
GTGCAGGGTGCTTACTAGATGTGAGGAGACAAATCTGGTCCTGAATTGGGAGAAATGCCACTTCATGGTGACGGAAGGGATTGTCCTTGGACATAAGATCTCAGAGAAGGGCATTGAGGTGGATAGAGCAAAAGTCGAAGTAATGATGCAACTGCAACCTCCAAGGACAGTCAAAGATGTTAGGAGTTTCCTAGGCTATGCTGGGTTCTAAGCTAGCAAGACCCCTCACACGACTACTGTGTAAGGAGACCAAATTCATTTTTGACGCTGACTGTTTGAAGGCTTTCCATATGATTAAAGAAGCTTTAGTATCAGCCCCAATCGTCCAAGCCACAAACTGGAGTTATCCATTTAAGATAATGTGTGACGCTTCAGACTATGCAGTAGGAGCAGTTTTGGGTCAGCGAATCGACAAGAAGTTGCATGTTATCCATTATGTAAGCAGAACCTTAGATGAAGCTCAGGGGAGATATGCAACAACAGAGAAAGAGATGCTCGCTGACGTGTTCACCATAGAGAAGTTTAGAAGTTATTTGGTGGATCATAAGGTAACAGTATACACGGATCATGCTGCACTATGTCACATCTATGCCAAGAAGGACACTAAACCAAAACTTCTTAGATGGATCCTCCTTATGAAGGAATATGACTTGAAGATAGTTGACAAAAAAAGTATCGAGAATGGAGTAGCAGACCATCTCTCCAGAATGCAAATTAATAGCCCGACACCAGTGAATGACTCCATGCCTGAAGAACAACTTATGTCTGTAGGAAGTTTAACTCAACACGTGACTCGACATGGCCACTCGAGTGCATTCTTGAGTAACTCACTCGAGTAAGGCAGTCGAGTCAAGTCACTATAAATCACCCTGGTACGCATATCACTCCACTCCCTGGGATCTTTATCGTTTTCCCTAATTTTAATCTTAGTTCTATCGTTTATTTCTATTGCTTAACTTAGTATTCACTGTTCTTGTTCCTGTCACTCAATCATTTCACTCGAGTGGTCCACTCGAGTATCTCACTCGATTGATACCAAACTTTGTGAATTTTTCCTGTTAATTCCATTACTTGTTATAGGGTGACAGACTTTAGCATTTCTAGGGTCTAGTTAAGTTTATTTATCTATTGCATCATTTAGGACTGTTAGTATTCACAAACAACTTCTATAAACTTGGCTAGAATTAAATGTTAATGATCTCATCCTTTTTGCTAATCTCCTTCATCCGATGGATTGACACTTTACTATACTATCAATTGATTAAAAACTCAGGATTTTAGTGTTGAACTTAGGGTGTTAGTTTTATTACTTCTCATCCTTTTCAATACATAAAAACCAAGTTTCAACTATCTCGCTGCAGAGAGTTTCAAGGGGTACGCCAAGAATAAATTTTTGAGGGAACTCATACGGTTCTATTGGGATGAGCCTTACCTATACAAGCATTGCGAAGATGGTATTTATAGGAGATGCATTGCTAAGACTGAGGTTCAAGATATGCTATTTCATTGTCATGGTTCTGAGTATGCGGGACATTTTACAATCTATAAGACAGTGTCTAAAGTCCTTCAAGTAGGTTTCTGGTGGCCTACTATTTTCCAAGACGCTCACGCATTCATACCTCAGTGTGATGCCTGTCAGAGAAGGGGAAAGATTAGCAAAAGGTACGAGATGCCACAAAACTTCATCCTAGAGGTTGAGGTATTTAATTGTTGGGGCATTGATTTCATGGGACATTTTTCTTTATCTTATGGGAATAGGTACATCTTAGTTGTAGTGGACTATGTGTCAAAATGGGTGGAAGCTATCGCTAGTCCGACCAATGACGCATCTGTGGTTCTTAAGCTGTTTAAGACCATCATCTTCCCTCATTTCAGAGTACCTCGAATTATGATAAGTGATGGTGGCTCTCACTTTATCAACAAGGTCTTCGAGAAACTATTGAAGAAGCATGGTGTTCATCACCGTGTGCTACTATGTATCACCCTCAGACAAGTGGGCAGGTTGAGGTTTCAAAAAAGGCAGATCAAGGAGATTTTAGAGAAGACTGTGGGCAAGACTAGAAAAGATTGGTCTGCTAAGTTTGACGATGCGTTATAGGCCTACAGGACCGCATTTAAGACACCGGTGGGGACTACGACGTTTCGCTTCCTCTACAGCAAAGCCTGTCACCTTCCGGTTGAGCTTGAGCACAAGGCAGCATGGACAATAGAGATGATGAATTTCGACATCAAGAGTGCTGTAGAGAAAAGATTGATGCAGCTGAATGAACTGGATGAATTCCGATACCATGCTTACATGAACTATAAGTTGTACAAGGAGCGCACTAAAGCATATCACGATAAGAAGATCACCTCCAAGAACTTCAAACCAAACAACCAGGTACTTCTGTATAACTCTCGTTTATAATTTTTTCCTGGAAAATTGCGTTCTCGTTAGTCAAGTTCTTTCACCGTTGAAGAGCTCCGCCCTTATGGTGCTATTGTGCTACGAATGCTGAAGGCAACAAGTTCACCGTAAATTGACAAAGCGTGAAACACTATTGGGCAAAAGCCAATACTCCCTCGGGACACATGATGAATCAATAGGATGCACCCGATGCTTGACCGCAGTATAGTCAAACTCGTGACGTTAAACTTGTAAGTCTGTATATATATACTGAATTTAAGTCTTGTTTTTGTCTTGTTTTCATTTCGTTATGTAGAAAAAGGAGTTTCTTGTCGACCATCCTTGGTATCGGTCGACACCAATGGAAAGAAGAGGAGGACCGTATCAGAGTGTTGGTTTCTGTCGACACCAACCACCAAGAGGTAAGTGTTATAAATTCATTTCTTCTTCGTCTTCGTCCTCGCATCTGTTTCGCGAAAACCTTCGCAAAACCTGACCCTAAAACTCGAAATCCGACTATTTCTCACCATTTTGAGTGATTCAAAGTGCTAAATTCAATGGGTTTTTGTGCTTAATCCATATCTAGCATTCATTTCATCCAATTCCAAGGTATGTTCTTCAAATTTCCTAATTTTGTGTTTGAACCCTAATGTTTAGATCTTCATTTTATATATCTTTTAGCTCAATTCATTAGTTATATCTCACCTATTTAGGTTGCTAGAGGACGAATAAAATATTGGTTTGTGATATCTAGTGCTATTTTACAAGTTTGATTAGCCTTGTTCTTCAATGAAGATTTTGTTTGACATATAGCCTAGAAACACGAAATTGGGATGTAATTACAATTAATTGGTGTTGGTTTTGATGTTGTGGACTGGTGTTCTTGCGGTTTAGCACCCAATTTCTTATATTTGCTGATTTTGATTTCCGAACTAATGCCTTAGGTTTGTTTTGTTCTTTTCTAAACTGCAGATGTCTACTCCAAGCCAGTCTAAGCGTACTAACCAAGTCATTACCAAACAAGCTTCGGAACCAGCAGATCAGCCTCGTCTTCCATGGCCAAGAATCGAGGGTACACCGATCAAATCGGCTAAGATTTGGGATGTCGAGCCAGCTGTTGAGACACTATCCTCTGAATGTGTTGATCGTCTAGTCCTCTATCTTTGGGACAAGTACATACTTGTTCTACAACGCTTGGCTGACAATGGACATTCAACCAACTCGGGTTGCCTGTATGGATACATTGGCAAGCATGGGATTGCTGCTAAGGTTAAGCTTTGTTTAAAGCGGATTAGGTTAGGGACTATGCGAACCATATACTACAAGCTCTATCCAAATTTGGTTCGCCAATTCCTAGCCATGGTATGAGTCTGCTACGAAGATGATGCTAACAAGACTGCTCAGCAAGGCACTATCGCTTTCATGCTTCGAGGGAGGCGCTACAGGCTACCTTTCTCAACTTTGTGCCACATTTAAAAGTTTAGGGAGAATGCCACGGGGGTAGCAATTCCGAGTGATTTTCCTGATCAACAGGTTTTCTGGGGTAACTTTGGCACTGGAGATTATGATTCAAAAACGTCTAAGCAGTCCAATATACGTCATCTCGTGCTCTGTTACATTGCCAAGTTCGTTTATAGCACACTCTTTTGAAAATCCGAAGTAGCCAAGATGAGACTTCAGGAGTTAGTAATGCTTCATTATGCAGTGGGTCACTTGACTGAACATGAATACTCCACAGCCTTCCCAGCTAAGCATGATGTTAATTTTGGTGCTTTGTTTGCTCACCATCTCGTAGGAATGCAGCGGAAGCCATTCACGGATAAAAGGAAGAAAAAGACGATAGGAATCCTGCTCACTCTGATATTTCAGCATTGTGGGATCAATCTTGATTTAGCACATGTCATCTCCAAGAAATACCTATTGGGTGAAGCTTATTTCAAGCACACTGGTATGCTTACCGACAGTTGGATGTATGTTTTCACTGATCTCATGGGAACTCATCACTTGCAGCTACCTCAGTCCGACCTCACTTTCCTATCCACTCTAGCTGCTCTTCGCTTTCAGCTTGACCCTGCAATTCTCACTGATGCGCCATCTTCTCGCAAGCATAGGCGATCCACATCTTCAGCTCCCACTCCCTTTACACATATGTGCATCACCTTTGAGAAACCGATGCCTCGGGAACCAGATGATTTAAGTCACGATTTGGCTTTTCAGCAATATGTGGTTAATAGTTTGCAGCAGATTTGGAGCGTTGTTTCTGCTATACCTCGTCGTGGCTGCAATCAACCGGACAATCAGGAAGCCACCGCTTCTTCACCGCACTTGGATGCCCCACTTTCCGCTACCACTGCTTCTGCCTCTCAAGAAGATGACGAGGAAGACTAGTCTCTTCCTCACATTTTTCGGTTTTGCTTTTCTTTTCCTTTAGTTTTTATGTTTTCTTCTTTATTTTTCTTTAGCTTTGAGTCATTTTAATGTTTTTTTTTAGTCTTAGCTTCGTCCTTTAACTCTTGAAATTGATTATGAAGTTATGTTGTTGTTTCTCATGGTTGGATTTGAGTTTTCTTATAGCTTACAGGTTCTGGTTCTGACTGTTTGCAAAAATCCGTGTTGATGTATATGACTGGTGTCAATCGACACCACTAGATGTGTCAGTTAGCACCACCACTAAACTCAAACCACCTCGTCGATTTATTCATGTGTCGGTCGGCACCAGGCTGTGTGTCGATCGACACAGGGACCTCGAATAGGTAACTTTCATTTTTCTCTTTCTCTGAGTTTTCTTTATCTTTTCACCAAACTCATGCTTCTATAACAATGGAGACAGAGTTGTTTAAGTCTGGAGGAGATAGTTACTAACATTCTCTTTTTTTTTGTCTTAGAGCCAATCGAGTCTTTGTTTTATCGTGTCAAAATTTAGTATGAAACTAGGATTTTTCGAGGAAACTACAACATTTGCAGGAAATTAAGTAACCTTTAATTCAAACTTCATTGACGTCCGAGACTAATGGAAAAACCAAAGACTGACCGGTTTACTAGAGACATCCACATTTTCAGCAGAAATCCATTAAAGCTTGAGCTAATTTCTTATTTTTCCTTTTACCTCATCGATGTGATTGATGTTCATAGGGCTTGACTCCTCGTTCATACTTGACAGCAGAACGACATGTGTAAAAGTAATGATACTCCTTTCCCTTATTCAAAAGAAGATAAAATTAAAAAAAAAAAGATGAGATGACTTTCTTTCAAGTAAAAGGGTAGAAAATTTTCCAATGACCCCATTATTTTACTTTGAAAGAGATGGTCACATGAAGGATGGAAGCAAAGTTAAGAAAATTTCCCGTGATACAATTATTCGCCTACACTTTTGTCAAAAAAAAAAGAATAAAGAAAATAATAAGTCTAGGGGGAGAGAAAGAGTACCAAAATTTTTTGTATGGTTACTGCGTCATTGTATTGTACGGAAATGAGTCTACAAGGTCCTTGGCATTGAGATCAGAGATGAGACCCAGCAATGAAGAGCTTATGGACTATGTTGCGAAATTGTGGGTTGAATCTGGAAAGTTGTGAATGTCTACGGTGAAGTACATGGTGGTCTGGATCCGTTTAGGTAAGAATTCCTTGTGGTTTGCTATGGTGAATGTGAGTGTGGTGCTCTTATGACAAAATGAGTTTCTGTATTTTTAAACTTCTTTCTCTGGTTTAGTTCTATGTTTGCTTGAGGGCATGCAAAAGCTAAGTCTAAAGGAGTTCATATATCATTGTTTTTATGGTTTTTAAGCCATGATATATGTGCTTAATAGATTTTTTATGTGTCCTTAGAGTCTTATTAGATTCTTTTACAGGTTTATGCACATTTGGAAACTTTTGGACATTTTAGAGCGTTTTGGAGCATTGTTGCTGAGAAGCCGAAGTTGGTGCCAAGACAGACCACTGGTGTCGATCGACACGGGCCACATGCTAAAGCTACACGCGGAAATTAACAAGTTTGGAAGATCTATAACTTTGTCCAGAAGTTTTAATTATTTAAAAAAGAATCCAAATCGTATTTTAGAGTATTAAGTAGGGGTTTTTTGTTGAGATTAGAGAGTTCATCTTTTTGGCAAGAGATTATTGGAGAGATTGAGAGCTTGGGGCTGATTTTACTTTGTACACTTGAGAGAAGATTTAAAACCCATGTTTCTATTTCTCTTTATAGTTTTATATGATATCGATTCAATTCATGTCTTTGATTTTAATGAATATGTCTGAGTATATCTATTGTTAAGTTCAGGGATTCTCACTAGAGTTTTCATGGAATTGTAGATTGAATTATTGGTTAGGATTCATAACTTGATAAGTTCTCCACTTAGATTGTTCTTAAAACTAGTTCTGGCCAGATCACCTAGAATCTAGATCTTAGGTTGTTAAATTGGCACGATAGTGTGGTTTAAAATCTGACAGAATCTAGATAAAGCAAATTAGATAATTGCAAAAGAATTTGGATTAGATAATTTGTGAAAAAATCAAACTTGAACATAATGCTTGTTTAAAATCTTAAGTCTCGCAAAGAAATTTAGTTTCCTAGGTTTTAGGCATAGAGAATTCTTGCAGCGAAAGTTGGTTAATTCTACACTTGTGATTTGAGTTCTAGAATTGGTACTTAATTTGATCCAAACTAGTTAATTGGTTTGTATTACATGAATTCCTGAGAAATTCTCTCAGCTTGACGTCTTTCCCATTTGAATACAACAAATTCGTTTACTGTTTTGCTTTGCTTTAATTTATCTCTTGTTTAAGTTAGCTTAATTCGAAACGAAAAGATCTATTGTGAAAAATTGTGAGTCTCTATGGATTCGACCCCTTTATACTACAATTGCATTTCTGTACACTTGCGGTGTCGCTGTAGGGATTTAAAACTAGAGCGTATCAGTAGGTGACCTACTTGCATTGGAACAACATCACACACAACTTGATCCGTGTACTTGCCTATGGTGAAGGATACAGTGACTTGCTCGGAGATCTTTAGCTCAATCTTATCATTGAGCCACCTAAGTCGGTATGGCCTGGGGTGCTTTCTCTTTTGGAGATCTATTTGGTCAACAAAATACTTGCTAGCCACATTCGTACATGAACCACCATCAATAATCAAACTACATACCTTGGAGTTTATAAAATATTGTGAGTGGAAGATATTTTCTCGTTGAACTGTTTCAGGTTCATACTGTTGTAAGAGCTCTTCTTATGACTAGAAGCTCTCCTGTCTCCGGATAATCTTTCAAGTACCTTTAGCTGGATGCCTTATAGTGCCAAAGTTTTCAACAGTACCAACATCCATTTGTTCTTCCTCTCTGAATGATGCCCCCCACATTCTGCTTGTGATTCTTCTTGTCCTTTCTTTTCAGCACCTTAACTGGTCTCCCATCTTAAGTAGTGCCAGCAACATTCTAAGATGTTCATGAGCTCTTCACAAACTTGGTTGTATCACTTGAGTTACCTCGATGATATCCAATTCCCCAAGTCATATTACTAGTTCTACCAATTGATCGAATCTTGCCCATATCCCTAGTTCCTCTGCTCAGCATCTTGATGTTTCTCAACTGATCTTCGAGTAGTCTTTCTAAAATAATCATCTTCGCTCTTTCATTCTTTAACTCATGTTTCAGAAGATCAATCTGACTTAGAAGATTCTTCTTGTCGATGACAAGTAGCTGATTCTCCTCTTTTTTAGAACATAGACTCCTCTTCTTTTGATTCAATGTCTTGATTCTTCTTATCATGGTTATCCAAGTCTGTGACTTCCTCTTCTTTGTCAATGATACCGAGGTAAACAACAAAGTTATCAAGGATCTGCTCTTTTCTTGATTCATCCTCTTCGGAATCACTTCCACTCAATGTCACATAAAACTTGTATTTTTTTTGTTAGTCATTACAAGACGATCAATCTTAGTATGACCAAAACTGTTACATTCATAACACTTCAGCGAGCTTCTCCTCTTGATGGTCGGGAAATCAGACTTTTAGTGACTTGTATCTTCACATTCAGCATACTATTTTCTGTTTTTCGGTTGGTCTTCTCTACACCAAATCTAACTTGAGTAGATCCTCCACTACGTTGACCCCTCTCAAACTTTCTAAAGTACTTCTTTACCATCAAGCTCACCTTGTCTTCTATCTCATCTACCTGATTTCCATCAGCTATCAGAGAAAGCTCTTCTCTTGTCGTTTGATATATTTTCTTCAATTGTAGTTCATATGCCTACATCATTCCCATAACTTGATCAAACTTTATTTCATCTAAGTTTAGAGCTACCTCAATCGCAGATTTGTGAGACTTGAATTGAGACGGCAAGCTGCTGAGACACTTTTTGACAAGTCTCTTATCCTTGTAAGTTTTCCCTAGCACAATAGCTTCCGGATTGAGCTCAGCTTGCTGCTAAAATCATCAATCGACTCTCCAGCACTTATAGTCAGATTCTCAAACTCTGACTCCAGCATGTCAATTCGGGTTCGCTTCACACTGCTAGTTCATTAGAAGGAAACTTGCAGATATCCCAAGCCTACTTTGCTAACTTGTATCCCTACACCCTAGTAATCTGATTTATGGGCAGTGAATTGAAAATGGCTGACAATGCCTTAGCATTAAACTTGGCCTCTGTCCTTTCTTTGGCAGACCATGACATCTTAGGCTTTGGAACCCTTTTCCCATTATCATTAGTTGTTGATGGATTTGTCCATCTATCTTCAACATCAAACCACACCTCCATATTGATACCCTGTATCATTTGTGCCATATGCACGTTCCAGTATCCATAGTGTTCTGCATCTAGCTTCAGTGGCTTGTTTACTGCAACGTACTATTGTAAATGCTGCATATGGTGTTCACAAGATCTCACATGTCTGAAAGATAAACAAATCTTTTATCAGGTGTCTGCTCTGATACTAATTGTTAAGGTATAGAGACTTATGAACACAACAAGATATACGTGGAACGTGCCAAGTCAACGCTTTAAATTTGCTTTATTCACACGTAATCTTTCTTACAAAGATCTATTGTTTTGGCTTTACATAATTTATTCTACCCAATAGAGTTATCCCCGACTAAAATAAAGTCTTAAGCTCTAACTCTCCTTTGAATCAATCCGCTCGATGATATCAAATCCAGGTAAAAAGATCTAACCCTACTTTGAATATACCCACTCATAGATATCAAAGAAGAATTAGAGAATACTCACCTTCTCAGCTTCTGTGTCCACGTCAGTTTGCAGCGTCCTGATGTGTCTGATGCAGCTTCCTGATCTGCATATCCAGAATCTGCATCTACATAAAAGTGAATATATCTACATATATAATCATGTATTCTCTATAAGAATATTAACAATTCATTTCTAATTTTTTGGTTTATAAATATCTACGAGTTCTATAAAAGAAAAATTTATACATATCTTTTCAAGGGAGAGATTGCGCTCATTACATTATTTTTCTCTTGTCCTGATTTTTATCCAAATGAGTTTTTCCATAATAAATTTTTTAATAGTATTTAGTATGTTACTAATGATAAAACTCAAGAGAGAATGTTATAAAACATATGAGTATTCATCATATTGACACTTCACTACACACTTATCATTTGTTCATCCTCGTCATTATTATCACAGTACATTTGTTATCTCTTTATTCTCCCTCTATAGTATAAATATGTGACACTTTGTAGAACATAATGCAACAATAAGAAGAGAGAACATTACCTCTTATGAATAAAGCTTATTGTATTGATATAAGAATAGGAGTTGATACAAATATATACTAGTAGAAGCCCTATGATTAAGGTAAGTCGTATATTACACATATATATGATAGTATATTCTAATACGCCCCCTCAAGATGGATCGCGTGAAGAGAGACCAATCTTGATACACATCGGTGTGAACTTGGCGCGAGGCAATGGCTTCGTAAAAGCATCTGCAAGTTGATCTTTAGACGGAACATGAGTGACACGAAGAAAACAAGACTGTACTAGAGCACGAATGACATGATAATCAACCGCCACATGTTTCATACGGGAATGAAAAACGGGCTTGGCACATAAGTATGTCGCGCCAATGTTGTCACAGTAAATCACTGGTTTTTCTGAAGGAGGAAGACCCATCTCACCAAGTAAAGAAACAACCCATTCAACTTCAGACGCAGTGGCAGAGACCGACTTGTATTCAGCCTCAGTTAACGAGTGAGCAATGGTACGCTGCTTCTTAGAAGACCACGAAACAAGGTGATTACCAACATAAACCAAATAAGCACCAGTGTAAGCATAATTATCTTTATCTCCGGCCCAATCTGCATCAGAGAAGGCATGAATAGACATTGGATTTGAAGCAGAGAAAAACAAATCCATGTGTTTGGTACCACAAAGATAACGCAGCACTCGCTTAGCTGCTAACCAATGATCCATTCTTGGTTGATGCATATATTAAGATAACTTGTTGACCACAAAAGCAATGTCTGGACGTGTGAATAACAAGTATTAAAGACTGCCGATAATAGAGCGATATTTAGTTGGATCATCAAGAAGAGAACCAGATGTAGCAAGTAAAGGCGGGTGGTCAACCATGGGAGTCGAAACCGGTTTCGCAAAGACCATATCCGTGCGATGAAGAAGATCATTAATATACTTAGTCTGCGTCAAAGTAATCCCAGCATCAGTACGTGTAACCTCTATCTCTAAGAAATAACTCAAGGCGCCTAAGTCTTTGAGGGAAAACCGATGTGCAAGTAAATCAATAAAAGCTTGGACATGAGGCGGCAAGGTACCCGTAACAACAATATCATCAACATACACCAAAACAAACAGGAGAACCTCATCCTTGTTAAGTATAAATAGAGAAGTATCAGCCACCGAATTGAAGAACCCACATTCCAAGAGGAAAGTGCGTAAAGCATTGTACCAAGCTCGCAGAGCTTGTTTAAGGCCATAGATTGCTTTGTGTAGTTTGGAAACATGATCCGGTCGATCCGCATCAACAAAACCAGGTGGTTGAGCCATATAAACCTCCTCAGAATGCAGACCATAAAGGAATGCATTGTTAACATCTAACTGACGTAGAACTCAACCCCGTGCAGTGGCCAGACCAAGAATGAGATGAATTGTTGGATGTTTAATAACAGGGCTAAATGTTTCAAAGTAATCAATACCCGGACGTTGGTGAAATTCTTTAGCAACAAGTCGAGATTTAAAACGGTTAATAGAGCCATCAGCATTTCGCTTTATACGGAAAACCCAACGACACCCAACAATATTATACATCGGATCCGGAGGAACAAGATCCCATGTACGATTTGCAACTTGAGAATCAATTTCAGCACACATAGAGTTGGTCTACCGTTCATCTGTTAGTGCCTGGACATGTGTTTTAGGTTCAGTGTCAGTTGTAACTACCGCGGTAATGGTGAGTGCATACTTGGGGTTCGGTTTGACAACGTTGTTCATCGAACAAGTAACCATTTGATGACTGCGGGATGGAGGATTAGAAGCAGCTGGAGGCATGATAGGTTCTGAAACTAACGCAGAGGTGGGAGAACCAGTTGGTTCAGCCGGTGGCAGCAAATCAAGAACCGGTGGTATGGAAGGTTGCGGAGAATCAGGTTGCTGAATGGCTGAAGTAGACTGTATTGGAGTGACTGGCAGTGGTGAGAGATTAGAACCACGAGCTTGGTAAAATGGAATGGAGTGGCGGCGAAGGACACATGACCGGAGAAGAGAGTTCTGGGTCTGGCACATAAGAAGAAAGGTTCGGGGATGAGTCTTGAAATGGAAAAACAGACTCAAAAAACTCAACATGCCGAGAGGCATAAAGACGCGAAGAAGTTTTATCAAAACAGAGGAGGCACTTTGGGATGGTGAATACCCTAAGAACACACATTGAGAAGAGCGAGTATCTAGTTTATGAGCGGAGTAAGGCCATAGCCAAGGATAACATAAGCACCCAAAAACCCGTAGTTTAGAATAGTTTGGTTTTTCTTGAAAGAGAGCTTCAAAAGGATTTCAAAAACTTAAAGGGGAGCACGGAAGATGATTAATCAAATAAACCGCAGTAGAAAACGCATATGACCAATACTCCACAGGCATATGAGCATGAGATAAAAGAGCTAAATCAGTTTTGACAATATGCCTATGTTTTCGCTCAGAGATGCCATTATGCTCTGGAGTATGTGGAGGTGAAGTGCGATGGGAAATACCATTCACCGAGAGAAATGATTTCAAAGCTTGGAATTCACCTCCATTGTCAGAATAAAAAGTAATAATACGAGATTGAAACTTATTTTCAACAAATTCTTTAAAACATTAGAAAGTTTCAAAACTTTTTGACTTACGTTTGAGAGGATAAAGCCAAGTATACCGCGTAAAATGATCAACCAAGACAAGATAATATTTATAGCCATCAAACGAGAAAAGAGGTGATGTCTAAACATCGGAATAAATGAGTTCAAGTGGACAAGAAGAGGAAATTGTGTTTAGACCAAAAGATTGTTTGTGACTTTTATTAATAGAACAGGAATTGCATAACAACGAAGCAGAAACTTTATTTGAAACTTTAGGTAAAAAATTTTGTGAAAGAATACGATTAAGAGTATCAAAAGCCGGATGACCTAAGCGGGAGAGCCATTGAGTCATAGAGGTTTTGATAGCAGAAAGAACTTGAATTTTTGTTGGAGACGAAACAGAATCCAGCCACTCATACATCCCATTGTTACTGCATCCTGCTTTGAGAAGCGCCCCCGTGATTAGATCCCTCACCTGGTAAGACCAAGGATCAAATGTAATAGAAACACCATTATCAGCACAGGTTTGATGAACTGACATTAGATTTTTCTCAATGTGTGGAACATAAAGAACATTATGTAAAGCAATGTTACGAGATGGCAAGGGAGGAAGTAAAGCAGAACCAGTGTGAGTAATTGCATGTCTGGAGCCATCACCAAGAACAACCATTTCATTTCCTTGATAAGGCGAGTGGAGTGCAAGATTATTCAAATCTGAAGTAATGTGATGAGACACGCCAGAGTCGAGTAACCACAAAGATGTATCATAAGGAGCCGCCATTGTCGTGTGATGGGCACGAGGTTGCCAAGGTGAGGGTTGTGGCGCCTGAAACTGCTGAGTAGACCCTGCAGAAACAATGCGAAACTGGGTGCAACGCTGCGCACTATGCCCCTGAACTCCACACGCTTGACACTTGCCTAAGTATGGTCTGGATGGACGAGGAGTGTAGTTAGAACGATTACCAAAACTCTGACTGTATTGATGATTGTCCACGAACTGCTATTGCTGAGGACGAGAACTGGACTTTGGTTTGCTCATCGTTGTATTGGCAGTGATAGGGAAGTTGTGGCTGGGTTGAAGGCAAAGAATCGCAACTTCTCTGTTTACAAGTTTATCACGCAGTTCTTCAAGGGTTGGTGGAGTATCACGTCCGTTGATTTGTTTAACCACACCAAGATATTCCTCATCTAATCCATCAAGGATATATTCAATAACATCCTCATGGTCAAGTGGTTTCCCGAGTAGGGCGAGTTGATCTGCTTTTGTCTTGACAGCTTGCATATATTCATCAATAGTACGTTGACCTTTGTTGCTTTTCTTCAACTGTTCTTTAATTTGTTTCATGTGACCGCGGGAAGGATGACCGAACGTAGATAGTAAAGTGTTCCGCGCTTCAAGAGTTGTAGTTGCCGTGGCAACAAGAGCTTGAAGTGGCGTTGAGATGGACCCAAGTAACGCCGAGAAAAGTAACTTATCCTGCCTGCTCCAGGCGGTATATGCTGGATTAGGCGTGGTGAGGTTGTTGACCTGCAACGTAGAAGGTGGCATGGAAGCATCATCTGTGATGTATTGCTTCAGACTGAGTCCATCAAAAAACAGAGAGACATGCAAACTCCATGTTATGTAATTTGCAGTTGTGAGACGAGTAATGGTGCTCATGTTGACCGAGAGAATCAGATGTTCTGGGTCGGTGGGGTTAACAACAAGAGCAGAGCTCGGAGAGCTAGCGGAAGCGGAAACAGAGGTAGATGTTGCCATGAGGAGGTATGGCAAGATCAAAGAAAACAGAGAACAAAGGAGAAGGAGACGAAGAACCAAAAAACGAAGAGAAAAAGGAGAAGAGAAAAAAATTAGGGTTTTTGTATGGATCTTTGCTCTGCTACCATATGAATAAGGCTTATTGTATTGATATGAGAATAAGAGTTGATACAAATATATACTTGTACAAGCCCTATGATTAAGGTAAGTCGTATATTACACATATATACGATAATATATTCTAATACCTCTACTCTATCTGCCTCTACGTCAACTTCTTCCATTTTAAAATTATATATATATTTATATATATACAAATATATATATAAACATTTTATGTTATAGTTTGTAACAAATGTAAATTTATTTTCAAAAAAAAAAAGGTTCGATATGGGTCGTCGTAATCTCTAAAAGTTGTATATTTTCTTTCACAAAATAAAAACATAATTTTGGAAAAGCAAACTAAGAAAATTTCTGAAGTGAGAGTCGAGCTCCACAAGAGATCAGTGAGAAGCTAAAGAGAAGAGAGCTAATTAGTGGATGCCACTTAACACAAATAATGACAACGTTGTTTTCCAATTGCCATATTTACGCTATGGCTTCACACAGTGCCTGAAAAAGTGAGTACGCCGAATACCAAATATAACATAAAGTTACTGTCATTTATTTATTATATCAAGGTAAATTATTAGAATTTTATTTATTTATTTAGATTTTTTTTATTAGTGTTTTTGTTTTCCATCCAATTTTTTTTTACCTACAGTCACTTGTTTCTGATAGATTCTTTTTTTTTTTACAGGGACCTAGGTTAATGCGCTGTCTTCAGAATTTAACTTCATTTTGTTATGAATCTAAGTGAATTGTCATATCCAGTTCTGGTCCATGAAGTTCGGCCCGGCCCATCACTTAGCCGACTTAAAGACTTAGGCGGTTGTACTTTTCTTTTTCTCATTAGGAATACGTGATGTATGAATCCTATATATAAAGGATCGATGTAACCTCATTATATTCATTCATAAACATAAGCAATAACACAAGAGATATTCCCCATAACCTCTCTCGTTTCTTAACACGTTATCAGCACGATTCTCTAAAAACCCTAAGCTAAAACCTCTGACAACAAAACTCTAATCTCAGCCGCGTCGATCACGAACCAGCCGAAGCTCGCCGACTGGATTCTCGATACTCGATTCTCGATCCTCGCCGCGACAACAAGTAGCTGTTCGACGATAGTTCATACAGCCTATCAACGGTTACGGCGAACTAAAAGAACAATCACAAAGGTTAAGGTAACCCTAAATCTGAAAACCCTAAAACCCTAAATCGGTAAACCTAGTTAAACTAGGAATCCATAAACCCTAAAACATGATCATATGTCTCGGTGTTTTTCCGGACATATGTTCCGATGGTTCCATGAAATTTAAAATTTGATTCGAGATTGCATGTTTGATGGAGTGTCGCAAGACACGGATATTCATGTTTGATTAATTGTTTGATTTGCTTGATAATTACACCAAGGTTAAGATGAATTTTACTAAAGAATTATTAAAACCCTAATCCGTAAATTGCACATAATACATAAACCCTAAAACATATATTCGTGATATTTACTCATGCAAGTGATTGATTTTGTTTTATGAATTACACGATGAGATTAATTTATTAATGAATTATGAAACCCTAATGGAAAATTACACATGAACTTATAAACCCTAATGGAATTTGCGCATGGACATATAAACCCTATTTTCGTGAAATTTACTTTAACATAAATTGTCACAAATTAAACTCTGATCAGTATATAGATAACCAGAACTCGCATGATGATTATCTCGAACATATAATTTGCTAGGTTGCCGGTTAGGTTATTATCGCATAAGTTGATTTTGCATCATTAAATAAATCCGCATGCATGATAATTTTTGATAATACGTTAAGAATTTTGTGATAATGATATGCATGATCTCAGATGTCGAAAATCAACAACTTGGACTATGCTGCCCTGAATCTCTCCGGAGACAATTATCTTCAATGGGCATTGGATACAAAGATAAACCTAAAGTCTAAAGGACTCGGTGAATACATAGTTGAAGGGAATGATGAGAATGAAAGAAATAGATACAAAACAATATCCATCATTCACCACCATCTTGCGGAGGGTCTTAAGGACCAATATCTCACTATTGAAAATCCCATGGACCTTTGGAATAAATTGAAATTAAGATATGATCACCATAGAACGGTGATATTACCAAAGGCCAATTTTGATTCGAGAAATTTGAGATTCCAAGACTTTAAGTCTGTGGAAGAATATAACTCGGCAATGTTTAAGATAGTCTCACAATTGAAATTGTGTGGTGAGAAGGTACCCGACCATGATATGTTGGAAAAGACCTTCTCCACATTTCATACTAATAATGTGTTGTTACAACAACAATACCGTGAGAGGGGATTTGAGACATATTCAAAATTGATCTCTTGCTTGTTGCTTGCCGAGCAAAATAATACTCTCCTTATGAGGAATAGTGAGACAAGACCTCCCGGATCAGCTCCGCTTCCCGAAGCGCATGCGGCCACAAATGAAACAAATGAAAAAGAGGTTAACCACGTCCAAAAGAATTTTAATAATTATGGCTGAGGACGTGGTGGTAGATGGCAAGGACGTGGCCGATTAAATTTTCATCCTTATGGCCGAGGCCACGGATTTCAAAACAATTCTAACCGCGGAAGGGGTCGAGGTTGCGGTTTCCGCAATGACTATAACCGTGGTAATACTTCACAACCACAAAACTCGACCGGCAAAGGAGTGTGCCATAGATGTGGAATGGACAATCATTGGGCTAAGACTTGTCGTACTCCCAAGCACCTCACTGACCTCTACCAAGAAAGCCTTAAAGGGAAGAACCCGGAAACTCACATGATGGAACATAATGATGAAGGGGATTTTGACCATGAGAAAGATGATTTAATGGAATATGAGACTTCCGATATTCTAAAGGAAACATGTTGATTCGACATTTGATTTTCATATTTGCTTTGTGTTTTATTTGCTTGCTTTTATGTTTTGGATTTTACTTTGTTATTGAGTTATGAACTTAAATGAATAAAACGGGTGATATTTTCTTTAAAGGATGAATGATGAT
Organism: Cardamine occulta; assembly: GCA_028015245.1. NCBI lineage: Eukaryota > Viridiplantae > Streptophyta > Magnoliopsida > Brassicales > Brassicaceae > Cardamine > Cardamine occulta. The sequence goes on along the minus strand of CM051376.1, from coordinate 15,683,030 downwards.
ATGGATGCATTCGTAGTGGATAGTGGATCAAGCCATACGATTTTAAAAGATAAAAGATATTTCATTGATCTTGTGCTTAAGAGTGCAAATGTGACCACTATTATGGTATAGCAAATTTGATTAAAGGCCACGGGCAAGCCCATATTTTATTACCTAAGGGCACGCACTTAGACATTGCTAATGTGTTATACTCACCCGACTCCAAGAGAAACTTGTTGAGCTTTAGAGACATTCGTATGAATAGTCTTCACATTGAAACTATGGGCCAAGGAAACCAAGAGTTCCTTCAAATATATGAAATTGCCCAAGGATATAAGAAAGTCATAGAAACCATACCCGCCATTGATACTGGTCTATATTGTGCTAAGATCAACATGATAGAAGCAAATGCCACGGTAAATAAAGAGATTACCGAGAACTTCACTTTTTGGCATAACCGGCTAGGCCACCCCGGTTCTAACATGATGCGAAAGATAATGGCAAATACTAAAGGGCACACATTAAGAGTTATCCCAAAGAATCTCACGTGTGAAGCATGTTCACTAGGGAAACTCATAACTAGGCCATCACCGGTTAAGATAACAAAGGAAAATATAGGTTTCTTGGAAAGGATCCAAGGGGACATTTGCGGACCAATATACCCACCTTGTGGGACATTTAGATATTTCATGGTTCTTATTGATGCATCCACGAGATGGTCCCATGTATACCTTCTATCAACTAGAAACTTGGCATTTGCAAGATTACTTGCTCAATTGATCCGGTTAAGAGCACACTTTCCGGACATTCCTTTGAAAACCATAAGGCTTGATAATGCCGGTGAGTTTACGTCCCAAGCATTTAATGACTATTGTATGTCCATGGGGGTAAGTGTTGAGTACTCCGTAGCACATGTACATACACAAAACGGTTTAGCCGAGTCATTCATTAAACGCATACAATTGATTGCTAGACCATTGCTTATGAGATCAAAACTCCCGGTCTCAGCTTGGAGACATGCGGTTTTACATGCTGCCGAGTTAATTCGCATCAGGCCATCTAGTGAACATAAGTATTCCCCATCCCAATTGATTACGGGTCAAGAGCCAAACGTGTCCCATCTTAAAACATTCGGATGTGCCGTTTATGTACCAATAGCTCCACCACAAAGAACAAAGATGGGACCTCAAAGGAGGATGGGGATATATGTTGGATATGACTCTCCTACTATCATTAAATACCTTGAGCCAACCACGGGTGATATGTTTAAGGCCAGGTTTGCGGATTGTCATTTTGATGAATCCGTCTATCCAACATTAGGAGGAGAAAAAGATAAGCTGGTCAAGGAAATAACATGGAGTCATACGTCCTTAAAATGGCAAGATCCTCGGACTCAAGAGTGTGAATTAGAAGTCCAAAAGATTATACATTTGCAAAAGCTAGCTAACCAATTGCCAGATTCCTTTGCTGACCCGAATAGAGTGACTAAGTCATATATACCAGCCGAGAATGCACCTATTAGAATTGATGTTCAAGAGGGACACAATCAAGATGCTACATATTCTAAAATACGCCTAAAACGTGGCCGGCCAATAGGTTCCAAGGATAAGAACCCTCAGAAAGTAAGAAAAGGTGTTAAACCCGTGGATAGAGAAACCGAGGTTAATGGAACCACAGACATAACTGAGCTGATGGTACCAATCAATGATGCTCGGGACGCCGAGCTTCATGGTCCGGAAGTTCATGATAATAATGAGATCTCAATGAATTATGTTATGTCTGGGATAAAGTGGAATAAAAAGAGCGTAAATATCAATGATGTATTTGCATGCAATGTAGCACTTGAGATTATGGATATTAATGAGAATCTAGAACCCACATCAATATACGAGTGCACTCAAAGTAAAGATTGGAATAAGTGGAAAGAAGCTATAAACGTGGAGTTGAATTCATTAAGGAAAAGGGATGTCTTTGGAAAGATAATACGGACACCCAATGATGTTAAACCAGTTGGACACAAATGGGTCTTTGTGAAAAAGAGAAATGAGAATGGTGAAATCGTGAGATACAAGGCACGACTTGTTGCACAAGGGTTCTCACAAAGACCAGGGATAGATTATGAGGAAACATACTCCCCTCTGGTGGATGCTACAACTTTTAGGTTCTTAATAAGTTTGGCTATAAAAGAGAATTTGGATTTGCGGCTCATGGACGTAGTGACCGCATACCTATATGGTCCACTGGATAATGAAATTTATATGAGAGTCCCCGAGGGTATTGAGCTCAAATATAAGAAAAATTCCCGAGAAGAACACTGTATAAAGTTAAATAAAGCCCTATACGGATTGAAACAATCGGGTCGGATGTGGTACAATAGATTAAGCGAGTACCTAGTAAAAGAAGGCTATAAAAACGACCCCATTAGTCCATGTATTTTCATAAAGAAATTTGATAAGGGGTTCGTGATAATTGCTATGTATGTGGACGACCTGAATATTATGGGGACCTCTAAAGAAATAACCCAAACGGTTGAATACCTTAAGAAGGAATTTGAAATGAAGGACTTAGGAAAAACAAAGTTCTGTTTGGGGTTACAACTTGAGTACGTGAACAATGGAATCTTTGTGCATCAAATGACTTATACCGAGAAAGTACTCAAGAGATTTAACATGGATCAATCTCACCCATTGTCTAGCCCCATGGTTGTGAGATCGCTTGATTTGGATAAAGATCCATTCGGTCCAAAGAGAGAAAATGAGAAAGTCCTTGGACCCGAAGTGCCTTATCTTAGTGCTATTGGAGCTTTGATGTATTTGGCAAGCCACACTAGGCCGGATATATGTTTTGCCGTAAACCTATTGTCTAGGTTTAGCTCATGTCCGACACTAAGGCATTGGAACGGGATTAAGCACATTTTGCGTTACCTACAAGGAACGAAGGACTTGGGTTTATTTTATACTAACCAATGCAAAGATAGTTTGATTGGATTTGCGGATGCAGGTTATCTCTCGGATCCACACAATGCAAGGTCTCAAACCGGCTATGTTTTTACGCATGGTGGTACGGCCATATCTTGGCGATCAATGAAGCAAAACATTGCGGCTACATCATCCAACCATGCCGAGATATTGGCAATACATGAGGCAAGCCGGGAGTGTGTTTGGTTGAGACTAATGATACAACATATACGAGTTGATTGTGGGATGACCGAAGGAAAGCTAGAGCCAACGGTTCTATATGAGGACAATGCAGCCTGCATAGCACAGCTTAAGGACGGATACATTAAAGGTGTTAGGATGAAGCACATTTTGCCAAAGTTCTTCTTCACACACGATTTGCAAAAGACTGGAGAAGTTCAAGTACACCAAGTACGATCTAGTGATAATTCAGCGGACCTATTCACCAAGGCGCTTCCAACATCAACACTTAAGAAGCTTATACATCAAATTGGAATGCGCAGATTGAAGGACATTCGATGAGGTTCGTAGCAGGGGAGTTTCACGTGTTGTACTCTTTTTCCTTATCTCGGTTTTGTCCCAATGAGTTTTCCGAGAAAGGTTTTAATAAGGCAACATCCAAAGCGTGTTACGAGCCCTATTACGGATATGACATTCAAGGGGGAGTGTTATGAATCTAAGTGAATTGTCATATCCAGTTCTGGTCCATGAAGTTCGGCCCGGCCCATCACTTAGCCGACTTAAAGACTTAGGCGGTTGTACTTTTCTTTTTCTCATTAGGAATACGTGATGTATGAATCCTATATATAAAGGATCGATGTAACTTCATTATATTCATTCATAAACATAAGCAATAACACAAGAGATATTCCCCATAACCTCTCTCGTTTCTTAACACATTTTCATTTCTTTTATTTTTCCTAGAAATGTCTTGAATAAAAAGATTTCATTTAAGAAAAGCCAATTTGAGATCCTTCTTCTTTAATTAACTTCAGTGTCTCACCTCTTCTACAACAGTGGCGTTAATGCCATTGTACTGGCAACCACCACCAGCTACAGAGCTCCCACAACAACACTCAGCCTACGTTTCTTCTTCGGGTCACGCCACCATTGGTCCGTTCATTGCTGTTTTCATCGTCGTCATCGTTCTTTGTGTTCTCGCTAGCGTTATTGGACGGCTTTGCTCCGGCAAAACCATCTTAGGTTACGGAGCTTATGATATGGAGAGATGGGCTGAGAATAGATGCGCCTCTTGTATCGATGGTCACATTAGGCCGTCACCGCCACGCCAACCTTTGCACCACACTTCCTCCGGCGTCTCTACTGAATCTGAGGGGCATGTGGCAGATCTAGATGAGACTGATGGAGAGAAACAAGACTCTTTACACCATGAACCTCCTCCTCCACCACAGACGCCATTTTCAGCTCAATTATCATAAATTTCTCATTTTGATTCTTTCTTTTTTAGTGTTGGTTGAAAAGATGTTGTTAGCGAATGTAATGGAAAATCATGAGTTTGATCCCAAATTGGTCAAAGTTATTGAAAACTGGAGCTCTCGATTTTTGTTTTCTTCTTTCTGTACTTTTAATTTTTATCTTTTAATATTTGCTTTCTTTTATGAATTAGTGGTTTATACTGAAGATAAAAGAATATTCAGAAGATAAAAGTAATGAAAGGACATATATGAAGAGAATAACATAGAGCTTGCTTAAAGTGCTTTTTTTTTTTTAATTCTGATTCGTTGTGTTTTTCTTTTTCTTTTTCTTTTTGTTATAGGGTATTCTGAATCGTTGTAGCAGCAACGGTACGGAGGGCAATCAGAAACTTTGGTCTAATTTGATTCGGACAGTAGGTGTGTTTGGTTTAAGAAATTTTTTGCCAAAATTAACCGAATTATAGCTTTAGTTTGGTTTAGAAGTGAATTTTTTTTGTTTGTTTCATATTTAAGTTATTTGATCCAAACAGTAAGACAAAAACAATTTTCGGTTTTGTTTTTTTTGGCTAAACCTTTATTTTTTTCAATAATTTTGGTACATTTTAATCAATTTCGGTAGTTTTGAAAAAAAATTGCAGGCTTGGAAGCCCACTTTACACCAAAAATTGGTAGTTTTGACACAAAAGTTTAGAAAAATTAAAAAAAGTTTCGGTAAACCGATCAGTTCACTTTAACAAACCGGTTACTAATCGAATATTAGGCTTAAACTACCGAACCGAATTTTCAAAATTATGGTACGATAACTTCGGTTGTGAATAATGGTCCATGGTATTCAAATAAATCAAGGAAATAAATATAAGGATTGAATTAATCATAATAAATATTTGTTAGGATGTTATTGTACACGTTTGATTCGTTGCCATTGAATCCTTACTCCTGTTTCTTCTTCGATTCTTTTCTTTTTATCTGAGGTTTTTGCTCTACTTCTTTTAGGCCAATATTCCTTTCAAACTTGATTTATTAGAATCCAACATACAAAGCATGTCACACATTTTTGTGTTAAGATACTACAACGACGACTTTGTGAAAATATCAACTAATTGGGTACTCTCTATAAGGTGACATTTAATTTTTATTGACTTTTGGGTTAAATGGAATATAATGTTAAGGATATATAAGGCAAATATATTAATAGCCTAACACTGTATATTCTTTTTGTTTCTACCTTAGACCTAGAACATTCTCACTCTCTTGTACATCTATATATACATGTGTAATATCTTGTTAATAATAAGACAGATCTTCTATTGGTATCAAAGCAGGTCATCTCTCTCATTATGGCTCACCAAAGCGCTGAAACCATCGATCCAAATCAACAAAAACAAGATAATTTTTAGTACTTTTATGTATATATAGATTTGTACACTTGTTGGAATAAAAAAAGATGTTCTAGAGTTGAAATGGATCAAAGCTTATCAAGAGAAGAAAAAGTCAAGAACTGAAGAACCGCTCGGTGCACATTTTTCACCGATCCGTCCAAAAGACCACAAGAACCGATCCGTGCACCGTTTTCAAACTTTTCATTTTTCTATTTCTATGGCTTCTCATTTCTTATATAAATAGAGAACTTGCCTCATTGTAAAAATCATTCAGAAACATTAAGTTTTAGAGACGAAAAACTCACTCTAAAAGCTCTAAGGTGTTAAAACTTTTTGTATATATTCTTTTAGAGGACAATTCTTCCTTTGGTCCTTCATGTTTCCGTCTCTAGAGTTTGGCCCATTCGTCAACTAGATGCGAACAACACATTTTTTACAAGGAACCTTAACATAAGAAGTTTACATGGAGCAACACCCATGTTTTGTTGATCAAGATAACCCATCATACGTTTGTCGACTCAACAAAGCCATTTATGGTCTAAAACAGGCTTCACTTGCTTGGTATATGGAACTCAAAACATATATTCTCAATAATGGATTCAAAAACTCTTTGGCTGATACATCAATTTTTGTCCTCAAGCTTGGCATTGAATACATACATACATTGGTTTATGTTGACAATATTCTTGTGACTGGAAGCTCAAAAGCAGGTATGTACAAAATTCTTGCTCTCCTCACTGAAAGGTTCTCAATCAAAGATCATGAAGACCTCAACTATTTCCTTGGAATTGAGGCTCATCGGAAAAACAAGGGACTTCATCTATCCCAGTACAAATATATTGTCGATCTTCTTAACTGATACAACATGATCGTTGCCAAAACTGTGAGCACGCCAATGTCTTCGTCTCTGAAATTGTCTGTCACAACAGGTATAACTCTCTTTGACCCTACTGCATATTAACAACTCATTGGGAGCTTGCAGTATCTTGCTTTCACTCGCCTCGACATCAGTATCACAATAAATAATCGCCTCTCATAATTTATGCAAAAGCCAACTGAAGATCATTTGGCAAACAGCAAAGCGGATCCTCCGATACTTGTCTAGCACTACTACACATGATATCTTCTTCTCCGCAAAAAATGATATCACACTTCATGCATTTTCTGATGCCGATTGGGGTGGAGATGTCGATGACTATCTTATTTACCAATGCTTGTATTATTTACATGGGTAGTCACCATATTTCTTGGGCAGCCAAGAAAAAGAAAAGTGTAGCACGCTCATGCACTAATGCTGAATATAGGATTGTCGTTAACACCACTTCTAAAATAAGGTGGATTTGCAATATCTTGACCGAGATGGGCATCACTCTACCGGTCCACTACAAGAAATCTACCGCGTAACTGACGGCAAATTCCATCAGAAATCCATCGGTTTCGGCAAAATCCGTCGGATATCCATCAGTTTTTTCCGTCGCTTCTATCTCGTCAGAAATAAAAATATCGTCGGAAATCCGTCGGAATTTCTGACGGATTTCTGACGGACTCCAGAAATCAGAAATCCGTCGGAAATCCATCGGTTTTAAAGGCGTCGGTTTTCTGATTCTTACAAACCGACGGAATTCCGACGGATCTATAACCGATGGATTTCTGATATTTAACTACCGACGGATTTCCGACGGATCTATAACCGATGGCATACCGACGGATATATAACCGACGGATACCGACGGATCTATAACTGACGGATTTCCGACGGATACAAACCGACGGATTTCCGACGGAATTATTGAAATATTTTTAATTATAAAATCGAATGTTTAAAAATAAATTTATTAATTTGTAAAATTTGTTTTATAATATAAATTAAATAATTGAAATCTAATATAAATTAAAATTAAAGAAATAATAATAATGCAATAATTAAAAATGAAATTCAATATTTCTAAAATAATTCAAATAAAAAAGGAAAAAATCTAAAACTACGAGGGCGGGAAGCGGGATAAGAATTCCGCCATTTGTTGCTGCAATAGCCGGTTATCCGCCTCCAATTTGCGGGATCTCTCACGTTTTGCTTCTTGTTGGAGGCGATCCGCTTCTCGTTGGAGGCGATCCGCTTCTCGTTGGAGGCGATTCACTTCTTGTTCTTCTGCGAGCTGTTGCAGCTGCATCTTCATGGCTTCCATCTCAGCGTCTCGTTGTGCGAGCTGTGCGCTAATATCTGGAGAACCACCGTAGAAACGCGAAGTTGCAGAAAAAGAGTCGTCGTCCGGAAGACCAAATACACGACCTTTTGTCTTCGGAGTACACTGCGGTTTGAAACGAAAATTTTGTTAAAAATTAGAAATTACAAAAAAACGATATAAATATATATTTTACTTACCTTGTAGACGAATTCGTTAATCTTCTCGATTGGAAAATCGGTCATTGGAGGCGTTCCTTCGATGATTGGCTGAGAAAGGAGGAAGTCTTCCTTCATCTTCTCATAATTGTCAATGATCTCCCGAGCCAGCGGATCTTGGATTTCATGGTTTTTCCTGCTGGTATGTGCATCCTTGAGCAATGTGATAGCGGAAGGTGGGACACCGTCTTGCCGAAACTACAAAAATGAAAATTTAGTAAACTATAAAATTATAAAACTTAAATAATAAAATTTTAATTAAATAAAAAACTTACCAGTTGTTTGGCCCGTGTGACCAAACTAACCGCTCCTAGATTATGTGTCGCCTTGCCTTTTCCTTTGCGATCGCTGTTTCGGCACGCAGAATGAGTTGTGGAGCTTGTCTTGGTCGGTTCTTCACTCCAATAAGTGCATAACCCGCTCCATAGGCCCGGGTTGGAAAGCAGCTCCCTTGGGACATCATTCTTGTGCCACTTCTCCTTCCACTCGTTCAGCTTCCACGAATACATTCTCGCTGCTTTTTTATCGAAGCATCGTCTAACCGAGGCAGTCATGTGGCTGTCCCGAGTAAATTCTTGCTGCAAATCAAAAATTCAAATAAAATAAACTATATTAAATAAAAGTAAAAAAAATTAAAATATGAAGTACTTACCGCAAATTGGAGAAACCACAATTCCTGATCCGCCATCGGCATTTGGTTGTAAATCGGGTATGGATGACGAAGCATTCCATTGAGCATCCGGTTAATGGACTTGGAAATCCCATTTCCGGAATCTCCAAACCTACAAAAGAAATTAGTGCAAATAATTTGAATTGTAACTAAAGTAATAATAGTAAATAAATATTAAAAATCTTAAAATTAACAAAAACTAACCATGTGTCTCTGCCTACGCAATCCGGATGGAGACGAGGCAATCTATCTCGTCCTGGTTGAGCGACAAAGTCCTCGACGCTCATCTGCGACGGTGCAGTAGGTGAAGGCGTCGGCATAGGCGCTGTCTCCCGGATCTGTGTCTCCGGGATATCTGTCTCCGGTATAGGAGAACTCCTCGAAGCGGGAGTACCTCCCCGGCGACTACTACGTCCGCCGTGTCCTGAACGGACAAACCTACCGTAATCCCTAGAAAAATTAAAAAAATATCAAACATTATATGAAAAAAATAATAATAATGAAAAAAAAAAAAAAAAAATTTTAAAAAAAATATTTTATATTCATTATTATTCCAAAACAATTATAAATTTATAAAATAATGTATAATTGATGGAAGTACTTATAAATTACTAAAATCAACATTAATTTTTATTTATAAGTATTAATTCCAAAACAAATTAAAATTTGTAAATCCTTGATTTATAAAAGAATGAATAATTCATGAATATAATTATAAATTACTATCATGATTAAAAATTATCAAAAAAATTGTCAATGATAATTTTCTAAAAATTATAATAACATACCAAAATTAAGAAAATATTAATGCATGAAAAAAACTATAAATATTTCAATTAATAAATAAATTAAGAAAACATATAATTTCAATAAACATAACAATCCTAAATCTAACAATTACAAACCTAAATCTAACATTACAAACCAAAATCTAACAATTACAAACCTAAATCTAACAATTACAAACCTAAATAGTTTCGCGGTTACATTTTCATTATCCGTCGAAAATCTGATGGAAATTTCCGACGGATTTCCAACGGATATTCAAAATATGCATGTCCTCTGATTGGCCAGTCAATCCTTAAATGGGGACACGTGTTACCACAAACCCGTCGGAAATCCGTCGGATTTCCGACGGGTTTGTGGTTTTAGTGGTTATTTACGCACCGTTTCACTAAACATATGTTTATAGTTTTATAAATTCATGTTTGCAAACACAAATAACTTATAGAAATCTTTCATTTGACAAATTTCAAAAGTTTAGATGATTATTTCCTATTTGGTAAACTTGTACGTTAACTATATGTTTATCTATGAAACACTTTCGATCGAACCATGTCTAAAAACAAAATCTTTCAAAATATGTTATATATCACATAATTTAGTTTATTTTGTCAAAGTTTGTTCTTAACATTGTCTTGATGTACAAGAAATTACTATTTGACCATGTAAACCCCAAACCCGTCGGCAATCCGTTGGAAAAACCGACGGATTTCCGATGGTTTTAGGGTTACACGTGTCTATAAAAATTAAATTTAAAATAACCCCGAAACTGTCGGATATCCGTCGGTTTTTCCGACGGATTTCCGACGGGTATTTTTTTTTTTACGAAAACATGTGTCTGGTTTTAAGGTTTTTTACGAAAACACGTGTCCGACGGTTTCAGGGTTATTTTAAATTTAATTTTTATAGACACGTGTAACCCTAAAACCGTCGGAAATCCGTTGGGGTTTACATGGTCAAATAGTAATTTCTTGTACATTTTAAATTTTAAATTTTTTGAGTGGTTTAATGAGTTGTGTGGGTTTGTTAATGTGTTTGTTTAGGGAATTTTTAATTTCTGGCAAAATCTTATTTTATTAAAATTTGTTAAAATATACAAAGCTGAAGTTGAGCTTATAAAATGCTCGGCAGCTGCGGTCTTCGAGGACCTATGGTTTACACCGTAATGTCAAAATTAATTAAAATACAAAATAACAAATTTACATCTTTCTGTAATGCGGGAAAATAATACAAATCACGTGTATAACTAATCTTCATTAGATGATGATGAAGATCCCTCAGATGGAATTGAGTCTGAATCCTCATAAAATTCACCTTGTTCTTCTTCTGAGTCGGAAAAAACTAAACCAAATTGTGTGAAATCAACAACAAGATCCAGAGCACAAGAAGGCTCAACTGGATCCATTGGAACAACTTCTGCTGGCTGTAAAGGATCGTGTGCGCCAAGGATCCGTCCGCCGTGTAATTCGAGGGTAACGAATATAGCACACCTAAAAAAAACATATTAGTTTTGTAAGTATTATACCTAAATAAGGAATTGAGTATTAATTACACTAATATTAGTACCCTACCTGCTCATCTTGTGATCCTAGAATGAATGGGTCATACGTTTCTAGTCTCCGACTTGAATTAACAGACGTAACACCAAATTGGTCTACATGAAGCCCACGACCGAGTGTTGAATCATACCAATCACACTTGAAAACAATGCACCTCAAGTCTAATATTCCTGGGTACCGCACTTCCAATATTTCCTGAAGAACGCCGTAGTAAACATCATTACCAGATTTCACTAAAATACCAGAATCTGAAGTTTGCGTTGTCCTTCTCTCGTCATGAACCCTAAACCCATATCCACGACTGCAGTATCTAGGATAAGAAGTTGCAATGTAGTTTGGACCATTAACAAATTCCAATAACCATGTGGGAAATGTCTGTCCGCTTATTACTCCTTCAGAAACCTATAAAAATAAGTTGACAAATTAGTATTTCAAAGAAATTTATTAAATGATTTATGGTTTTTAAACACTTATGTAAAATTGCAACCAAGGCATAAATTCCTCCTCCTTATGGACTTGAAGCTCGTCTTCTGTCTTATCCATATAGTACCCGCGTATTAATGCCATGTAAATCTTGTACGAAAACCAAAATAGTTGACAAGTTAATAATAACATATAAAATAATCAATTATACATTAAATGACACAAAAGAATTTTTGTTTACCTTTCGTATTCCGTAATTTCTTCACAATTGGTTAGGATATACGTATGCAAGTGTTTAAACTCCTCTCGAGATAATTTACGCCTTTTACCTTTGCCACTGACTCGCCCAACTTGGGAAAATAACTCTGGAACAACGATGGGGTAAATCGCTCTCTCACCACGATCATCATGGCGACTAGGACGTCTACTCTTCGTACGAACTTCTGACGGGAAGTAATATTCAGCAAACTGTGAGGCCTCTTCGTTGATGCTCTGGGTGATAATAGATCCCTCTACTCTACTCAAATTCTTAACCTTTTTCTTCAGATGAAACATATACCGCTCAAATGGATACATCCAACGGTATTGAACCGGGCCTCCTAGTTTAGCTTCTCGTGGGAGGTGGATCGGAAGATGTTCCATCACATCAAAGAAAGATGGGGGAAATATCTTCTCCAAATTACAAAGGATCACCGGGATATTGGCCTGTAAATTTTGGATTCCCTCAACAGTAAGTGTTCTTGTGCATAAATCGCGAAAGAAAGCACCTACTCCTGCAATTGCTTGGTGGACGTCTTTATGGAGAAGATGAGCAAAAGCGAATGGAAGAAGCCTCTGCATCACAACGTGACAATCATGACTCTTCATTCCAGTAAACTTTCCTTCTCCATAATTGATGCAGTTACGCAGATTAGATGCGTATCCATCAGTGAATTTAACATCATCGTGAATCCAATCAAAAAATTCAGTTTTCTTTGCTACTTCTAACCGGTATAATGGAAATGGACATTGACCATTTAGGAGCACTTCAAGAAAACCTCGATCGCAATATGCTGGCAAGTCTAATCTAGATTTCATATTGTCTTTCGTCTTCCCTTGGACGTTTAAAACTGTGTTCATAATGTTCTCAAAGAAGTTCTTCTCAACTTGCATGACATCAAGATTATGCCGCAATAAATGGTTCTTCCAGTAAGGCAAATCCCAAAATATGCTCTTCTTGTGCCAGCTATGAAATTCACCGACACCATAAATAGGTTCATGTCCATTACCCCCACAATAAGGAGTCGTCTCAGCACCAAAATCTCTCAACTGCTCCAATAAAGTTTCACCGTCTATCTCAGGCGGTGGACCATCAAAAACTTGCCTACCCTTTGTAAACATTGTTCTCGAACGACGATACGGATGATCACTCGGTAAAAATCTCCTATGACAATCAAACCAACAACTTTTTCTACCGTGCTTTAGTTGAAATGCATCTGTGTTGTCTTGGCAATACAGACACGATAATCTCCCATGTGTTGTCCATCCAGATAACATACCATATGCTGGGAAATCGCTTATGGTCCACATAAGCACCGCACGCATCTTAAAGTTTTGCTGGGTCGAAACATCGTACGCTTCCACACCATGCTCCCATAGCATTTGTAACTCATAGATCAATGGCTGGAGGAATATATCAAGTGATCTCTTCGGATGCTCTGGGCCGGTAACAAGAATCGATAGATATAAAAATTCTCTACGCATGCACAGAGATGGAGGCAAATTGTAAAGGATTACAATTACGGGCCATAACGAATACTTCCTTCCATGCTTCCCAAATGGGTTAAAACCATCTGTACATAACCCGAGGTACACATTCCTTCGCTCATACGCAAACTCCGGATACAATGATTGAAAATGTTTCCAAGCTTCTGCATCTGAAGGATGTGTAATATGTCCATCTTGACGATGTTCTGCATGCCATCTCATTGGCTCTGCTGTGCGCTGAGAAGTATATAACCTCTTCAACCTCTCTGTTATTGGTAAATACCACATACGTTTATATGGAATTTGAATTCTGCCACTACTTTCCTGATACCGTGGTTTACGACAAAATCTACATCTTTTGCGGTTTTCATCTTCTCTCCAATATAGCATACAGTTGTCGATGCACACATCTATTACTTATACGGTAACCCAAGACCAGATACAAGTTTTTGTACCTCGTAGTATGATCCGGGTAAAAGATTATCTTCTGGCAATAAATCTTTTGCCCAATCTGTTATCGCATCAACGCACTCCTCTGCCAAATTGTAATCCGTCTTAATCGTCATCAATCTACTTGCAGCTGATAAAGGCGAATGACCTTCTTTACACCCTTTATATAGTGGCTACTTTGCAGCATCTAACATATCAAAAAATCTTCTTGCTTCTACATTAGGTTCTTCGAACCTATATCTTTCTTCACCGCTAAACTCGACATTCTCTCTAAATGCATCATTCACCATCTGCACGCTCCCTACACCTACATCTACTTCCGTGCTACCTCCTAAACAATCTGAGACAGTTGGTTCACTAGTACTACCATACTCAACATTTGTTTCTCCATGTAAATACCATATCTTGTAACCCGGCGTAAACCCATTACTATACAAATGATGCCAAACTATCTCTATCGCAACATTACGAGAATTCCTACAAATTGAACATGGACATTTTAACTTACCTGATTTTTGAACACGCGGTTGCTTTCCCGCCACTTCCATGAACTCCTATATGCCTCGTGCATACTCCTCGTTCAAGTTGTTCGTCTCCGGATCCATTAATGGTTCGTCCATCCATGATCGAAAATATCTAGACATATTTTTCACTTTTTTTGTAGAATTCGTATTAAGTAAACAAGAAATGAGAGAGAGATATGAAATTAAGATTGTTGTGTAATGGGATGGAGGAAGGGAGAAACATATATATAAACTCGTTTCCGTCGGATTTCCATCGGAAATCCGTCGGCTTACAACGGTAAATTCAACGGATACATTAACGTTCATATTATCCGACATTTTTCCTTAGGCCGTTGGAAATCCGTCGGAATATAACGGCATGGATATCCGTCGGAATAAAACGGCACGGATATCCGTCGGAAATCCATCGGAATGTAAATTTCTGTCGGAAATTCCGTCAGAAATCCGTCGGAATATAACGGCTCCGATTTCCAACGGAATTTCCGACGGATTCCCAGAATTTTATAATCTCGGGAATCCGTCGGTAAGCCGTCGAAAATTTCCGACGGAAAATATTTCCGTCGGAAAATCTGTCGGTTTTGCAGTAGATTTCTTGTAGTGGTCCCTTCTGTTGTATATTGTGATAATGTTGGAGCCACATTTCTCTGTGCCAATCCCGAATGAACATATTGGGCTCGATTATCATTTTGTAAGGGGACAAATTCAACATGGTCTTCTACAAGTGGCTCACGTGAACACTAAAGATCAGCTAGCTGATGCTTTGACGAAACCTCTTTGTCTCACATGGTTTTTGGAACTATGTGACAAGATTAGAGTTGCTATACCCCCTCCATCTTGAGGAGGCGTGTTAAGGATACATAAGGAAACTATGTTAATAGCCTAATATTTTATTTCTGTTTCTACCTTAGACCTAAAACATTCTCACTATCTTGTACATCTATATATACCTTTGTAATCTCTTGTTAATAATAAGACAGATCTTCTACATATAAATTGCAGCTTGATTATAGCAGATTACAAAATGATCCATAAGCCACAGTTGAATTGGTTAAGATCGTCAATGGAGACAAATCTAGATAATGAACCAGATACTACTTCATTGTCTAATACTTTCCTTTGGAAATGGAAACTTTTAATGAGAAAAATCACGAGGATCTTTATTTTTTTATGTAAATTCGTTGGTTTTGAAATTGGGGGAGTCTGACGGCAAACTTAATATATTAGAGTTTTTGATGAAAAAATGGAAATCTTTTATCCTAACTCGGAGGAAAAAGATAATCTAAGTATCTCGGATTGATGAACATGTTTCCTAATCCCACATATATATAAGGAATATTTACATAGACTCACTAATCATAACATCACAATATCATCAATAGCTGATGTATTTATCGCAGTTTTGTATCCTTCTCCATTTTGAGAACTTATTTCCAAGATAGGCATCATCAACAACATATTTGCTCCAAAGGAGACGAAAGTTTTATTAAACGAGTCGGATAATCAAATTTAGCTTTCGGTTTAATGTTATTTTCTGGTTCAATTGATATGTATAAATTAACCGATTCAGATTGTAACAAACTTTTCCCATCAATGAAACAGAATTATTTACATCAAACTTCTAATAAGCTTGTACATGAAAAGAGACGGACACTCACATAATGCGAGTCATAGTAACATATATATAACAAAAAGTAATGTGCACAAGATACAAAAACTGGAATGGTTATGTGTTCATTTTTACATGCTTTCGAAACACATCAACTACACAAGGACAAAGAAGTGGCACAGTCCATCAGATCGTATAATTGAACAAACAAATAAATCTTTTGACTTTGGCATTGGAACTAAGATTTAGAAAGCGAATCGTCCTATTTGCATGTAAGGCAAGAAAGTCTTCTTCTTCAAATCTTTCGTTTCTGCTTTCTTAGCCATGTAATGGAATTCATGAGCGGATAAGGAAGCTGATCCTTTTCCTCGCGAGCTCGAGTTCTTGGTATCTTCTTGTTTCCTAAACAAACCCGAAAATGTCTTTACCAAATCTTTGTTGTGCCTTGCTCTTCCTTCTGATGCGCTTCGAAATAGGAGAAAGTCCTTTAACTTCCATTTTCTGGATGAAGATGACTTGCAAGACACGCAAATTGCTGAAGAAGTAGATGAAATAGAAGACAATGACCCTTTCCTCAGTTCTTGAACCTCTCTTTGTTCTCTTTCTTGTTCTTCCCATGGATAAGCCGAAACCCGAAAAGGAGACAGGGATCTAGCGGCTCTACGGCTCGAGTATTGACGTCTTTCTCTCCCTCTTTCCTCTCCTACACCTCTCCGAGCGTTATCCATGGCGACCTCAAAAGGATCCACGTCTACTGGTTTCTTTCTTGGTGAAAAAGCTTTGCGGATAATGTTCTTACCATGAGCAATAGGTGATCTTGGAGACCTTGGAGACCATGGTGAAGAAATTAGAGGCTGATGATGATTGTCTAATTGTAAATACGGAGGAGGCTTCAATGGTTTGATCTTGCCTCCATCAAAAAGCTCTTCGGCAAAAAGCGATGTCGTTTCGAGTTTATTGCTGATCTCGAAGGCGAAATCATCTACAATGTCTTCATCATCGTTAACGATATTTCTAGGAGTTCCTGGAGTCTCTTCCCAATCAAAAGGAACCGTAAGACGGTCGGAGAAGTTTCTTGATGTAGCCTCATCGAACTCTTTGTAAAACTCTGTGATTCTTCGAGGGCTTGTTGGTGCACTTAAGAAGTAACCAGTGAAATTCCTTGGCGAAGATGGAGCAGTCAAGCTCATTACTTCCATTTTTTTCTGATTTCCGATGAGTTCGGAGATGGTCTCAAGAGCAATGAGAGAAAGGGTACTAAAAAGGATCAAATAAGGAAGGTGAGAGGAAAGAGAGACAACTTAGACCGTTTTCGTTGACCCGACAAAATAATATTGATGTCTTGTAGTTTCATTTATATTCCTCTATCCAGAGGGAAAATAATAATAATATACATAAATAGTAATATTTTCAACATGCTTGCTTATTCTGAAAACTATTAAATTCTTCCGATAAAATAAAGCTATTTTAATTTTTTATGAGAATTAACTTTTCCACGAAAAAAAAACTGAATCAATAAGCTTTTATAAGATCTTAGATTGAAAGAATAATGAGTTTTTTTTTTTGATAAACGGTTGTCAAAGAATAATGAGTTTAGTCATGCTAATAATTTTTTTTTGCTAACTTTCAAATTTATCAGAAAGCTTATTAAAAAACAATTCTAACGATATTAATTTTCCTTAATTTCTTAGACAAATATTTTTCAAAGAATAACGTTTAATTTTTAAATACATATCCAACTAGGTTTTTTAATTTATTTACTGTAGTCTGTAGGTAATAAATGATTTTAGATTGAGGTGCGTATATCAATCGGTGCGAAGTCTTATTTTACACACATACAAAAAAGTCATACACTTAGATTATTATTTTTTGGTTTAAATTTCTTATACATTTATTTTTTATAAACCGTATATATTCTGTCTGCCTTTACTCAATTCATATTTAAAAATATCTCTCTGTCCATTTCTATTTATACATTTAGATTACAAAATTAAAAGATATTAAAGTATCTAACATTCTCCTAGCATTTAATTTTAGACTATACCCTAGAAAATAAAATATCATATATTGAGGTGATCATCAATCAATGCGAGGCCATATTTTAGAATCTTAGATTACGAATTTAGACTTTCAAGTATCAAATAAATCTGTGATGAGAATGATAGTAAACGACTAACGTAATAGCCGCCTTTCATTACTTTTCAGACCGCATATGTCTAATAAAGTAGTTTAATATAAAAGATTAGAATATAATGATGAGTGACTTCATCTTTGAATTTTCAATGAAATTCGAAGTCGGCATTGACCACATGGTTGTTGGCCTTCCGTGAAGCATATTACATCACGAGGCCAATTTTACAGGTGGTCCTAATAAATTATATTATTCAATTTAATTCGATCACACCAAACAGAAGGACTTTTGCATTCTACATAGAATTTGATTTCACACGACCATCTAGATACTGGATAGTGGATGCGGAAAACATTTTTCTTTTCCAACTTGAAAATATTATTCTTTATTTTTTTTTTTGTATTTTCTAACCCATAGTGTTTTCAATAACTTAAATGATGCGATAGCTGTGGAAATTCCTCACAATTATAGAAAGAGAGTTTAACAGCAAAATCAGCCTCACAGTGGCTATTCGAAAAATGTATTATTGAGGTGTATATATATATTCTAAAATGTAAACATTCTATGAGTGTATTTTGGTCTTTTATATGTCACTATACTAGGTTAGAATTCCCTTGTATAAATATCGATTTTTGGTGCTTTATAATAAAACAACATAAAAAAGACATTTATATATTCTAGGTCTTCTTGTTATGTTATCAGAGCAATAAACACAAAACTTGCTCCTTTTTTCTTTTAATTTTCGATTTCATCTTCCTTCTTTAACCTTTTCTTATTCTTCATCGTTAACTCTACTTACTTCCTATACACGCCATGACTGGAACAGAGGAGAGTTCTGCTTCTGTGTCTAAAAAGACCGCAGGAGGTGGATGATACGAAGTCGTGTGTGGAGGTTCAACGCCGAATAATTTCATCCTATGATCTCTCTTCTAGTGATGATCTTGGATCAGTGATATATCAGCCTTTGCTTCGTGGCCCTAATTACAATGAGTGGGCTTCGAATGTTCGTATGGCTCTTAAGGCTCGGAAGAAGTTTGGTTTTGTTGATGGTAGTATCCCAAAACCGCATGAAGAATCAGGTGACTTGGAAGATAGGTGGACTAATAACGCTTTGATTATATCATGGCTTAAGCTTACAATTGTGGATTCGGTTCGCTCTACACTCTCTTATCTAGAGGTTGCAAGCGACTTGTGGAACCATATACGAAGGAGATATTGTGTCCAGAATGGATAGTGTGTGCAACGTCTTAAGGCAAAGTTATCTAGCTACTTGCCATCAACATGGACTCACGATCAAAGCTTACTATGGAAAGCTAATGCAACTTTGGACTTCCCTTGTTGATGATCGATAATCTAAAAAGTGTAAATGTCTGATTGGTGTGGAATTGCAACGTGAAAGAAAGGAGGATCAGTTGCATGAATTTCTAAAAGGACTCGATGAATCCATCTTTGGTTTGGTGTAGTCGAGTCTATTATCACGTGACCCTCTTCCATCTGTTGATGAGGCGTTTAGTGCATTGATGCAAGAAGAAGACTCAAAAAGCACATATCAAGCGCTTGAGACTCAGAATGATGCCATGGCTTGTGTGATGCAGCATGAAACTTTTTCTGGACAGAGTCGTGCGTCTACACCTCGTGAAGATATGTCTCACCTTGTTGTTGTGGTCTGAGTTGACATCTAGCTGACAACTGTTTTTGCACTCTTGGGTATCTGGAATGGTGGGACAGTCGTCCTCGTGGTCGTAATAACTCAGTTCGTGGTCGTAATAACTCAGTTCATGGTCAAGGATAACTGATGTTTCTGTATTTTACTCCATTTTAGCATGCGTTTCTCGTCATTTAGATATAGTTTCATCAGTTGTTTCACCCCATTTACTGTCTTTTCCACTCATTTAGCATTCATATTAGGTTTGCATACATATTGCATTGTGAAGTTGTTTTCAGGGTAATTGAATGCTTTTTGGAGGTTTGCTGAAGTTTGAGGAAGATTGGTGTGGAGCACTCGATGAGAACAACTCGGTCTAGCAACCAGAGTCCACCACTCAGGGTATAACTGAGTCCTATGCCAAGACACAGCCTTTGGAGGATCACCACTTGACTAGAGAACTGGACTTCATGACCGAGTTGAAGACCGAGACCCCAAGTTTAAAGATTTCATTGACTCGGCATCTACTACTCCACATGCAGACTGAGCTCTACCACCGTCCTAATCAGAATTATTTGTTTTGTCTTTTTGTGTTTTAGGGCTTTCTTTAAAAGCCCTTCCTCTAAAAACCCTAATTAGTTTTTTGCTTTAGTTTATGCTTCTTCCTTTGTAGCCACCTGAAACCTTTGTGATTTAAATTTCTAGATCTACTCTTTTCCTTTATCCATTTGCATTTAATTTCTTCACAATCCTTCTAATCTCATCTTCCTAAATCTGAATATGCACTTTATTTTATTTTCTGGGTTTGAGCAGTTTATGATGATTTCTGAATAGTGAACTAGGGTTCTTGATGAATGGTTAGATCTGTGTAGGAATCTTAATCTCTTTAGATGTTTGTGCTTGAAATTGAACAGATCCCTTCTAGATAGGTGTTTGTAATGCTATTCCTTGCTAACCATTTGGAATTAGATCCCAAAAATTTCACACCCAAAAGGTGTTTGATGAAATGTCTGATCTACTAGTGCCAGAGATTTATAACTTTTCACCAAGAGATTGGTAGTTGTAGTTGTATTTTGATATTGATAAGCTGGTTTTTAATGCTTGGTCATGCTATGTTTCATTGATACATGCTATTTGTCTCATTGAATAGGTGTTAAGATTAGGAAGTGGCATAGGTTTGTTGGTATCTGTCACAAGAGTGGATTCACCTTTTTGTGATGTTCATCGTCTAGGGATAGCTTATGTGAAGTTGATTAAGCATCTAGGAGAGATTAGGAGGAATCACATATCCATGAACCCATTCCTCAGGACCTTGCTTCTTATTGATTGATATTCTGCTTCTGCTTTGTTTGATTTCTTATTCTTTTTAGTTTCTATTTCCTTTTTGCATTTAGAACTTGTTAGGTTATCGAAAAACTATCTATTTGGCTTTAATTAAGTGTATTTGATCATATCCTGATTGCATAACAACATACTCATTTGGATTGACACCTCATCTGCTACAATGACATGATAGCCTTGAAGAATTGAACCTGAGATATTAAAATCCTGTTATCAATTTGGTGTCATTGCCAATTGGGTGTTTATTTGTTATATTTAGGATTTCAGATCTCTTAAGATCAAGTTCATTTTTATTTTACTTTAATTTTTAACTTTCTAGATTTACTGTGTTTCAGGTACCACTCGACCTACAACTCGAGTTCTACAACTCGGTTTACTGATAAAATCCTACCTTTGTTCAAGGCACAATTTGTTTAAGCCACTCGGTCAACACATCGAGTTCTGCAACTTGACCTGCTTAAACCGAGTCCTCTAAGCGAGTTCCACTTCTGCTACCTGCACCATTCGATTTGCTTCATCAAGTTATCCCCATCGAGTCTACCTGTCATGTACGCAAACAAGATGACAAGGAAACCAAAATCTCCTTCGTGATCAAAAGCAGCTTGATGTCCATGGTACAAGGAAACTGCTTCCATGGACTCCCAATGGAGGACCCTCTTGACCACCTTGACGAATTCGACATGCTCTCTAGCCTCACCAAGATCAATGGTGTCAGCGAGGATGGTTTTAAGCTGCGGCTATTCCCTTTTTCTCTTGCTGATAAAGCTCATATCTGGAAAAAGAGCTTACCTCACGGATCCATCACCACCTAGGATGAATGTAAACGAACTTTTCTTGCAAAATTCTTTTCAAATTCAAGAACAGCCTGACTCCGCAATGAGATTTTAGGATTCACACAGAAGAAGGGCGAAGCCTTTTCTAAAGCCTGGGAACGATTCAAAAGCTCCATCTTTAAGTGCCCATACCACAAATTCAGCACTGAATCCCTACTGAGTACTCTTTACCGTGGTGTGCTGCCTATGTTTAGAATGCTCTTGCATACATCCAGCAACGCCAATTTCTTGAACAAGGATGTCGATGATGGTTGAGAGTTAGTGGAGAATCTGGCCCAATCTGATGGCACCTACAATGAGAAATATGACAGCACTGTAAGAAGAACCTCTGTTACTGATGATAGGCACAAAAAGGAGATGAAGGCCCTGAACGAGAAGCTTGACATACTCCTTCTAGCACAACAGAAACATGTACATTTTGTGTCTGAGGAAAAGCTGATTCCGGTTCAAGATGGGGAGGATGAGCAGCTAGAAGAGGTCAGCTATGTCCAGAATCAAGGTGGATACACCAAAGGGTTTATAAACTATAAGGCAAACCCTAATCTGTCTTATAGGAACACCAAAGTGGCCAATCGACAAGACCAGGTATATCCACAACAACAGCAAGCTCAGAACAAGAACTTTGTCCCTTACAACCAGAATCAAGGGTATGCCCCTAAATAACAATTCCAAGATGGATATCAACAGCAACCAACCCTCAATGCACCACCAAGTTTTGCAAATCAGCAACCCCAGCTATCCAATGTGCAAGATTATGCTCTGAAGAACTTGCTACAGCAGATCCTACAGAGACAAGTAAATAGTGCTTTAGATACGAAAAAACAGCTTGCCAATATTAAGAATCACATAGACTGTTCCTACAATGCCCTCAACTGCAAGATTGAGACAATCAACTTCAGACTCCAATACTTGGAAAACAAAGGAGCATCTACTTCAACATCTCAGACTCCAGGACAACTCCCTAGGAAAGCTATTCGGAACCCCAAGGACTATGCAAATATCAACGCTATCACACTCTACAGTGGCCCGACCTTACCAGCTAGGGTAGAGAGGACATCTCTCACCGAGGACAGCGAGGTTCAAAATGGGGAGGGTTTCAACAAAAAATAAGCTCTGTTTCAAACTCCATAAGCCAAACTCGATGATGCCACTCGATCAGCTGACAGAGTTATCCTAACCAAGTCTGCTAACCGAGTTATCCCAAAGAAGAAGAATGCACCCTACATTCCTCCCGTATATGTTCCAAAACTTCCCTTCCCTGGGAGAATCAAAAAAGAGCTAGTGGAGATGTATTGGGCCCTCTTTGAGGAGTAGCTGAAGAAAATTGAAACGGTTATGCCTCTTTTAGAAGCTGTGAAGATCATATCTCCAAGTGAGCAATCCTTGAAGAACACGGTGTTGGAAAGAATTAAGGAGTATGAGAGTTTAAAATCAGAGCGCCATGAATGCAGTGCCTTGATACACAAGAAAGTGGTCCAGGAAAAACTTGATGAGCCCGACTCCTTCACCCTGCCATGCTCACTAGGTCCTTTAACTTTCAAGAACAGCCTCTGCGACCTTGGAGCATCCGTGAGTCTCATGCCTCTCTCCATAGCCCAAAGACTAGGGTTCAATCAGTACAAACCTAGTAAGGTCTCTTTGATGCTAGCTGATAGGTCTGTTAGGCTGTCCCATGGTTTTCTAGAAGACCTACCTGTAATGACCCATATTCGATGTAAAACGGGACGGAGAAAATTTTCGGAAATTTTTCCTAAGTATCAAACGAGAAATGGAAGAAGAACTAAGGAGAGAAAATTGTGAAAGAGAGATCAAAGAGGAAACTTGGTGACCAAGTCAAACAGAAAACTTGGTGAATAAGTCTTGCAGAGAGAAAAGTAAAAATTGAAGAAAGAAGATAAAAATATTGAAGAGAACTTACTGGGTATCAAAGAAGACTCGGAGAAGACTTCAAAGCAATTTGGTACTGTTCCAACGATCGGAAGTACTATTTATGGCCAAAAATACTATAGCCTCGGAAAAAGAATAGTGTTATGAAGAAAAAGCTAAAAAGTTACTATTGATAACACTATTCAACAATTTTTAAAGGAGTAAAGATGAGTCTTGGAGGTTATGCATGCATGAAAAGTGGCAAAGGGCGTGGGTCCAAATGCAGAGCATGGACGAGATGTGGCGAAGAATAACTGAAGGTTAATGCATGACTAAAAGGTGTTAACTAAAAGCGATGCATGAGCGATATGTGGCAAACTCCACCGAAATTTGGTGCATGGCGAGAAGGTGTCCAAGGTGCATTAACAAAAAGTGTCAAAAATATTAAGAGATATCAGATCAATTAATGGCAGAGCTAGACATAAGAAGAGACAAGAGTAGACCAATTAAATCCACGAAAAAGCATGTAAGAAAATTGTCTAAGTCATCTCAGAGCAGTTGGAGACATCACCGAAAACATGAAAAGGGGCATCAGTCAATTAAAGGCTGCAAAAGAAGAAGCTAGACCAGAGAATGTCGGAGGAGAACATGCATGAAGGAGATGTACGACTTGGCGTCGCGGAGACATGCAAACCGCCAACACCACACGCCAAAACTCTATATAAAGAGCACATCACCAATGAGAAAAACACACCATTATTTCTCAAACTTTTCTAAGTTCTAAACTTCAGAAATCCTCTCTAAAAATCCTAAGAGCCTTGAAGAAGCCTAGAGATCATCTGAGAGAAGCGTGAAGCCGCAGCGATGAGAGCTAAGGATCTAAGTTATCCGAGAATATAATCAACCTAATTTTGATGAAAATGCCTAGTTATGCCGAAGCTTTTCCCTTGTCCATAGCCAAAGATCATGATTAGCTTAGTGAGTCGTGATCGTGATAGTGGAATCAAGGAGCTGTTCGAGGAAGATCAAGCAGCAGCATCCGATTCTCGATTCTCAATCTATACTCGGAACCACCCCGACCATTCTCTGTGAGTTGTGTTTGTTTGTTTGCGTGGGATTCCTTAAGTGTTAGAATTGCATGCATGCCTAGAATTAATTAAGTTAAGTTAGTTTACTACTTAATTAGTATGGCATTTGATAGATCATAACAAGTTATTGCTTGAAGGAATTACAGATCTAAAAATGAGTAAATGAATCAAGAAGCATATTGCATTGTGTTGTTTGCTTGATTGTGTGTGTAAGCGAAGCACCGCGCGGAGTGGTGTTAGTCTAAGAGTTGTGAGAGATAGGTGAGGAAGGACACAGGTGAGTGGACTTTCAGAGTTACTCAGAAGATCCGAAGTGTTTAAGAGAAACATGGATGAAGGGATTTCCGAGAGTTAAGTCTGAATTTTCCCTAGTGTGCCTGGGTGATAGAATACGAGAGCTCTAAGGTCGTGTAGACTACGAGTTCATCGTATTCTAGTGAGAACTGGTTGTGGATTGCTTATTATGATGGGAGTGAAGCAATCAAAGATGCGTTGTGATATGATTATGGCCAGCAAGGATGAGGAACCTATGCAACATGGAGACGCCAAAGAGGAGCAAAGGCAGCAGCTTGAACCGGAGCTACAAGGAGCTGAAGATTTATGCATTTCTCCGGGTCCTATCACTCGGTCTAAACAAAAGAAGCTCAAGACCACTTTGCAACATCTCCTCAACACCATCTCGGGCAGTTTAGTGTGTGCTAATCCAGCCACATTGGTTGTGATACAAGCCACCTAAACATTTATCAAGAGAGGTGATATGACTTATACTCTTTTTCCCTTCATTTGGTTTTGTCCCAATGGGTTTTCCAAATAAGGTTTTTAATGAGGTAAGCCATATCACTCACTCATCAGCCTCTTGATAAAGCTTAAGCCCATCTCTATCTCCTATCCAAGTGAAGCAGCCCAAGTCCAATAAGAGATTCAGCCGAAAATCTCAAGACATGAAGAGTCCTTTCTTTGTTCAAACTTTGGTTTTAATGCTTTGTATTTTTCGAGATTTTCCTTTACTCTTTGGCTGATTTAAACTCTTGTAATGCTTCATTTGTGGGTTATCAAACATCTTTTCATATTCTTAAACTCTCTGAAACTTGTTTGTTCATCCTTGCTTAAAGTGATCGGATCTTCATCCTCACACCAAGTAAGCCGAAAGTCTTAGGATCTTTCACACTCCTAGGAAGTTTCATCTCGATCCACCCCTTGTTCACCTCGTCTAGGGTCTTCACCCACGTCCAGAGCAAGCCTGAAAGTCCAAAGGATCTCCATCCCTTTGGAAGTTTCGCAACAATCCCCCAAAGACTCATCGGATCCACTCTTGTTCTTCACCTTTCATCTCTTCCGCATCACTCACCTTGTCACCAATCATCACAACCTCTTGGAGAAGCATTCAGGGACTTGATCCTCACCTAGGATCATATCAAGTGGTATCAGAGCTGACTCCACGCCAGGTTGTATCTCTTTCGATCTGTGATACCTTTTCACATTCCGATCTGTGTTTATCTGCTGACTGTTGGAATTTTGATAAATTCATCTTGTCTGATAAAATCGTGAGATCTGTTGAATCTGCTTCAAAAAAGAGTCTAGTATTTGTTAAAATTGATTCTAGAATTTTTGAGCATGTTTTGATAATTTTCCGAACCTGATTTAGTCGAACAGTCACATTTAGAGGTTATCAGAATTTGAACAGTTATTGTCGTATAACTTGCTAGAATTGTTTAAAATCATTGGTTAATCCTAAAATAGTGAAACTTGTTGCATTGAAACCATGATTAAGTCTAATATTTGGTAAAATTGTCTCTGGAATTTTTGAACGTGATTTGATATTTTATTCTGTTCGATCAAGTCAAACAGTCGTTTAGGATTCTAGAAAAGTTTCTGAGTTTTCTTTGTTGTGTTTCTTTGGGCATTTTTACTTGTTACTTGTTTGAATCTGAACAGGTACCATGGTGGGAACCAGCACTGGTGAAGAGGAATCGTCAAACTCCAACAAAGAACTCCTTGATTCCTTAAGAGCCATAATGGACGAAAGTATGGCAACCATGAGAGCTGAATTAGAAAAATCAAGAAGAGCACGGAAGGAACAAGAGCTTAAACCAAAGCCACCAGACAACACATTGAGAACAACTTGGAGCAGCCCACATAAAATCTCTCTTACTCCAAAATCCAAATATGTGCTTTGTTCTGAATATCATTCGCTAATGAACTCTTTAAATTTTCAGGAAAAAGAAGCTACCTAGAGTGGGAAACAAATATGGAAGATTGGTTTTACTATAACCACATCCCAAGAGAAAAGAGGATAGCTCATGCAATTCGCCAACTCACAGGAGAAGCTTATCAATGGTGGATACGAAAGGTTGATGATCGCTGGAATTACAAGGAGCCCCCTATCACCTCGTGGAGAGATCTTAAGGAACTAATGAGGAATAAGTATGCACCAAATGGTTTAGTTCCAAAAGAAGCTTACAGTCCTCAGCCAAAGGAAGTATCCAAGAATGTTCTAAATGAGAAAATGAAGGCTAATGTAACCTCTCAACCAAAGAAGGTCGCGGAACAAGTCGTGGTTCACAAGCAAAGCCTAAATCCATCCATTGAAACAAGCAATGAACGTCCAAAGAAATGTAAGTCCTCTGATCTTTCAAAATCCAAGGAAGTTACTTGTTATGACTCTCCTAAGAAAGGAAAATTTGCTGCCACTTGCCCTGAAAAACACGAGCTGAATATCACTTCATTAGGATCAAAACTGAGCTCACAAAACTCAAGTAGTGAAGTAGTTAATCAAGGTGTAGAAACTTCCAGTTCTTGTATAATGCACTTGGTCTTGTCAAAGGATGTTGAATCAGGTCATACTCTGGAGCATAAGGATGACAAAGCTGAAGGAAACATAAAAGAGAAGAATCCACATTCAGTGTCAACCACTTCAAAAGCTTGCCAAGATAACAAGACTGAGCGAAATGACTATGAAAACTGTTTGGTGAGTAGACCATATCCAACACCGTCGGGCTGTGTTTCAAATATCACCCTCTTCAAAGCTGAAATGTTACCAAACATCCTACATGGTACTCATGTAAGTTTAGCTTGCGAGTTTATTCGATATTGGAATAATTTCACATTCACTCGTAGCTTCACACAACCTGTTTTGAATGTTGAAATTTCAAGTATAATACACTTGATTTTGTCTTTAAGTGCCGAGGAAGATACAGGTACCTTAGATGTGTGCACTGACCTGGTAGGAACCACCTCCACATGGAGCTCAACAATGGATCAAAAGGAGAAGCCACCAATCAAGACCCGAGGAAACTATCTTGACTCCCAAAGGCGAATGAAAGCTAACTTACTTTCTCTTGGTGCAGATTGTACAATGGTGAGTTCAAAATATTTTCAAGAAGATAAGACTACTCTTGTGCCATTGCCGGATCATGAGTTTTATCTTGACAAAATCAAACCCGAAGAGAATCGAGAGCAAGATAAGAAATCTAATCTTTTTGCTAGGATTAGTAAGGTTAATGATGCTGAATATTTTGATCATAAAATATTTGTCTCTTTGGATAAATTCTCTTGTGTATCTAACCTTGCACCAGTGCCACCGAGTGAGCTTAACAAATTTTTGCAGGACTTGTCTTTAGGAAACAACTCATGGAAGCTTCCCTTTGATAACTTCCACGACTACAGTGTGATCCTGAGATATGATAATAAGATTCTTGTTAAATTCAAAGATGAACCACCAGATGCATTGCCTATGCTCAGAGATAAAGAACTTGAACTCGACAAGGTAAGTATCTTTGTTCCCAAGAATCATTTTATCCCTGATCACGCAGATATAATTCACTTGTCTCTGTCACAAGGGCCAAACAAAGGTTTTAGGGTAGTCTTGAAACATACAAGAAGAAGTGAAAAGAGAGAGGACATAAAGAGAGAGGAAGACCTCTACGTCACGGCTAAGGAGCAGCCAGAAAAGGAGAAAGTATCCAATGAGTTAACTTGTGAACACAAACATGTGAGTTCTTCAAAATCTTTTAATAGTACTGGTAAGGACAAGAGAGCATTCATTCTTAAACCACCTGTGCGTACGTTTATGTATAAAGAAACTCTTATGAGTTTCACTAACCTTGCACCGGTGCTGCCGAGTAAGAAACCTTGTCATTTTCAGGACTTCGAAGTTGTATGCCCTAAATACGACTCAGGAATTGTCTCACTAATCTGTGGGAAGGAGAATCATATCGTCTTTGATCCAGGAGCACCCGTTGAAGCATTTCCTTATGACATGGGAAACAAGATAGGTAAGGAAATTGTTGTGCCTGATGCAACAGTTCAAAGGTATGCATTTCTTTTTGTTCCTAAATCTAAGTTGCTAGAATATGAACACATCAAAGAGATTTATATGTCAACTGTTGATTTTAAAGATGTGATTCATTATTGTGAGAAATTTGAGCATAATAAATTCTTTAGGCATGGAGGATTTTTGTTTGATAAAATGTGTGAACCTAATAGAAATTATGTGCTCATAGATATTGCTAATTTCTCTAATTTTGCTAGTGCTTCACCCAATGCTGAATTATTCTTTGGAGAAATTGTTTGTTATGATAGCATTCTGAATTTTAATAAACACTTAGACGATCATATTGAACCTTTGAAATCTGTTTTAGATGATCTAAGTAATAAATTGTGTGCTAGTCGGAATGACTATATTCTTTGCACCTATGATCTCTTGTCTCGAGTCTTTGTTGTGAGGATACAGGATATACAGGATAGAGAGCTAAATTTTCATGCACCTAGGACGTGGCTCTACCATGTTTGCCTTAAGAAAACTGTTGTTCAAATTGTTCTTAAACCAAAGGAGCGTTTGCTAGACATAGAGCATCAAAAGCCAGCAAACGAAGAGGAGAATATTAAGAACTTTGAGATTGGTTACCAGTTTTGGATTCGTATGAAGGAGAAACGTTTTGCAGACCAAGAGGAGTTCAAACTAATGCAAGAAGGATATTGTTCACTTCGAGTCATAGAACAGATCCATTCCTACAAAATCTGCTTGCAAGGTGAGTATATTCCGACTTACTTCAAGTATTCTAATTTAATCTTTTTCCTTGCAGATTGTTCGGATTTGAGGATGGATAGCATGGATAGCTTGGAGCTTGGAACTAATCAACAGCTTAAACCTGGGGAGCTGGGAGCTAAAGAACAACTAGACAACGCCTACCAGCTTGATCTCCAAGGTAAGTACCATGTAAGTTCGAGTTTTAATATTACTGATTTGGTTCCTTATTTTGCAGAAGAAACAGATTTGAGGTCAAATCCTTTTCAAGAGGGAGAGGATGATATGATTATGGCCAGCAAGGATGAGGAACCTATGCAACATGGAGACGCCAAAGAGGAGCAAAGGCAGCAGCTTGAACCGGAGCTACAAGGAGCTGAAGATTTATGCATTTCTCCGGGTCCTATCACTCGGTCTAAACAAAAGAAGCTCAAGACCACTTTGCAACATCTCCTCAACACCATCTCGGGCAGTTTGGTGTGTGCTAATCCAGCCACATTGGTTGTGATACAAGCCACCTAAACATTTATCAAGAGAGGTGATATGACTTATACTCTTTTTCCCTTCATTTGGTTTTTGTCCCAATGGGTTTTCCAAATAAGGTTTTTAATGAGGTAAGCCATATCACTCACTCATCAGCCTCTTGATAAAGCTTAAGCCCATCTCTATCTCCTATCCAAGTGAAGCAGCCCAAGTCCAATAAGAGATTCAGCCGAAAATCTCAAGACATGAAGAGTCCTTTCTTTGTTCAAACTTTGGTTTTAATGCTTTGTAATTTTCGAGATTTTCCTTTACTCTTTGGCTGATTTAAACTCTTGTAATGCTTCATTTGTGGGTTATCAAACATCTTTTCATATTCTTAAACTCTCTGAAACTTGTTTGTTCATCCTTGCTTAAAGTGATCGGATCTTCATCCTCACACCAAGTAAGCCGAAAGTCTTAGGATCTTTCACACTCCTAGGAAGTTTCATCTCGATCCACCCCTTGTTCACCTCGTCTAGGGTCTTCACCCACGTCCAGAGCAAGCCTGAAAGTCCAAAGGATCTCCATCCCTTTGGAAGTTTCGCAACAATCCCCCAAAGACTCATCGGATCCACTCTTGTTCTTCACCTTTCATCTCTTCCGCATCACTCACCTTGTCACCAATCATCACAACCTCTTGGAGAAGCATTCAGGGACTTGATCCTCACCTAGGATCATATCACGTTGTTAGATCCTCTTGGAGCCTTCGCATGTTATGTTGGATCTCCTGAGTGGTTAACAACATAATGATAGAGTAGGGGCCTAGATGAGAGGAAGTCATGAGTGAGTGAGTCAGTGAGGTAAAGAGGAACATGGATGGGTGTTCCGAGAGAAGCTCGTAGAATCCTAAGTGTTCCTTGTTGTGTGTTGTGACATGTTCCATAATACTATAATGGGATTATGTTGTGTGATTGTGTGCATTGCTTATTGCTTGATTGCGTGATTAATCATTGTTGCATGCTTCGTTTGGGGTAATGGGGTATTGCATGTTAGAGGGGAAACCAACTCACTGAGTAATACTAGATTACTCATACCTCACCTTTTATTTTTTGTGCAGACGGTAAGTGGTTAGACCCGAAGGTTGGACATTAGGAACCAGAAGTAGTATTTCGTTGTATTTGCAAAGGACTTTTTGAGTATATCTTATGTAAATTTTATAAGGATCTGAATATATATGGGTTTTGGTAACGTTTTTACATAAGATTTATAAAGATATTGAGTCGATTTTCTTTTTAAAACATCAAGTAAAATCTGATGAAAGATCTTGTCTGGACCGACGCAACGGGCGGTCATTGATAAGGGTTGAGAAGCCTAAGTCTATTGGCCGAACGGGTAGGTGTTCGAGGATTTAGTTTGGTTGTGGAACGGAGGGGCGACCTCAGTACAGTCCGGTGTGTGATCTGGTTGTGGAATGGATGACTCCAAATACAGATCAAACCGAACCTCATGCATCTCATACGCTGTCGATCTCAGGAAGCTCTCGGCTTGTCCAGTCGTGGAGCGGTCTGCGATCGCTACAATACCTGTCAGATCGGACATATGAAAGTGCCAACGGACTTTATAGTTCTGAAAATGGATGAAGATCTTAGTGATCCTTTGATATTGGGAAGACCCTTCTTAGCCACTACTGGAGCATTGATAGACGTAAGAGATGGAAAGATTGATCTCAGGTTTGGGAAGGATCTGGTGATAATGTTTAACATAAACGATGCTATGAAGAGACCCACAATTGATGGACAACTCTTCTCGATCAAGGGGATGGATGAGTTAATTGAAGAATCACCGAAAGAGCCTACTGAAGAGAGTCTTTTGGAAGCAGCATTGGGACAAGATGGTGAAACTGAGCTAAGGGTCTATAACGAATTGGTTGGGTCAGAGAGAAAGTCTGAAGCCGAAGAAGATACAAGTTTGAAGCAAGCTCGAGCAGGGAACTCGGTCCATAAACCGAGTTCTGCCCATAAATCTTACATTCACTCTAATTCGATTGAGGCACTAGGTCTGCTACTCGAGTCTGACAAAGGTAGTTCAGATGAGTGGATTGAACTCAAAGAAAAGTCTAAGTGGAAGGATCAAGCTATAAGATCCCTGAAATATACCGAGGTTGAGCAACAGAGTGAAGTGCAAGAGCTGCGAGGTAGAGTTCGTGGTTCTTCTTCTAAAACATTGAGCTTCAAAGAGGTTTTACCTTCTGCGAATGTCACTGTAAATACCGATGATGGGAGACCTATGGAGTGATCAAGGGAGATTGATTACCGACCTGATCAGGAGAAATTCTACCTTGAAGAAGAAGCCATAGAGAATAAGTTTGCTATCTATCGCGAGAGCACGCTGAATTCGAGTATCACTCTGGAAAGGAAATCAAGAGGACCTCCGTGCCTCTCAACAAACCCCCATAAATTATGTAAGGAACTCAAGCACAATGACTTAAAACAAGCTCACTTGGGAGAAAGTCTCATGACTATCCTTATATATACTTTCGCTTTAAATTTCTAGTTATTTTTGATATGTTTTCTTGTTATTTTGGTTATCAGGTCTTAAGCTCCAGGGAGAGTAAGGAGTAAGTGTTGGAAAAGCTGAAGAAGGACTTGATCAAAGAACTCGATTTGGAACAAAAGGCTCGATCCAGGTAACCATTCGGTTGACAGAACTCGGTCAAATTGACCGAGTCCTACCTCAGGCTCGGTCAACAAGCTAACTTGGGCAGTCAAACCGAGTCAAGCTGACAGAATCAGTCAACCGAGTCAACTTTCCCTTTCAATTGCGTGTATTTGAGTTTAAATTTCAAATTTGAATTCAAATTATGACATAACTCAGTTTTCTAGCTCGAGTGGGGCCTAGAGTTTTGGTTTTTAGCAATTCCTCATCTCTTTAAATGAGCTTCATACGCCTCATCCTCTTCATTCTTACAACCATTTGCAATTTCAGAAGGCATTCTTTCTAAAATTCAAAGTTTTCAAAAATTCTCAAATTTTTGGTTTTCTACACTTGATCACCTAACTCGATCTAGCACCATGTTCAGCCAACTCAAATCGGTGAGAGCCAAGTAAGAATCTCACACACAAACTTTTAAGAATTTCTGGATTTTTGAGGATTTTCTGGGTTTGGATGCTGATCAAATCAAAGCTTTTTTTATGTGTTTAAACTTGTTAAATCCGCTTGATTGAAGCTTGAATTGAATGAATATGCTTTTAGAATAAGTTTAAATGGTCGAATTTGTGATTCATTGAAGAAATTTCTAAGATTTTATGGGTTTAGGCTTTGAATGTTGTTGACTCTAAAATTAAATTATTCACTGAATTCTCAGTAAAATTTGAAATTTCTTTTGAATTCGGCTTATTGTATTAGTGTTAAACAATCATTACTTTGGATTGATGAAATTGAAAATGTTTGTGAAAAGTTCTAGGAAAATTGTTTTTCATAGAGTTGGAATTCAATTTTGCATTGGTTCGTGCTAATATGATTAATACCATTGACTCGACCAGACCACTCGGTTTGTCAAACCAAGTCTGTGGACTTGGTGTGGGTACTCGGTCAAGCTAACCGAGTCAGAGCTCAGATAAAATTTTTTCACTTGACTCAATCGGTTAGACCGAGTTGTATACATTGACTTATGACATATGAATAATTCTTTCAATGCTTTACACATTTCAGGTACCCATTGCAGAAGCAACTGCTACCGAGGCTATCAATTGAGGCATTAGCACGAGGTTTCACAGAAATAATAGGGTCATACCAGAAAAACCAACCTATGGAACACGGTGAAGAGGAGACAGCCAGACAATACTCCAAGGACTGAAGAGACATCTCCAGGGGAAAAAGGCCTGGGCTGGTTGATGAGGATTTGGACAACCTAGACAGTGAACCTGAGGAAGTTGAAATTCCCAAAGTGGTTAAGAAGCAAGCCAAGAGACCACAGAAGCAGCTGCTAACCGAAGAAGATTTCTATGAAGCCCTCTCTAGCATGGATTTCAGTGAAATCCGATATCCACATCCCGAGACCATGGCCGCACTTGGGATTTCTAGGGATATGGGGTACCTGTTCGAGATGTGCCATCTGGGCACCTTCGTGAGCTGCCTTTTTCTGGATTCAAGGAAGAGACCTGCCAGTTCCTTGCCACTCTGAATGTCCACTTCTACGACAATGAGCAAGAGGCATTGGAGGAGGGGCAAAATGCTGAGAAATTAGGCTTCATCACCTTTGAAATGAATGAAAAGGGTTATCTCCTCCAAATCAGCTAGATAGACAGATTGTTTGGTTTTCCCTCAGGGCCAGGCACGCAACAAGAATTTGACAAAGCTGAGCTGCAAGAATTATGGAAGTGCATAGTCGGGAAGGATACCTACAGCTCAGCGCGTTCTAAAAGCACCCAGATCAGGAACCCGTCCATCAGATACTTCCACAAATCAATTGCAAGCACGTTCTGTGCAAGGAAAGTGAATGGAAATATGAATGAAGGAGAGCTACAGATGCTGGATTTGGCATTATTGGACCTTCTGAACTATGTGAGGAACGCTAAGGTCTTCAAGGGGGACAGAGCAGACACAGGTCTCACCATGGTTCTCCTCGATCAATTCATGTGGTACTGAGAATAGGCAGCGAAGTTGCACAGGAACGGGAAGAAGGCAGAACTTACAGTGATAATCACCCCCATCCACCATGCTGCCAATGTAGAGTTAGTGTCCCAGCCATATCAAGCCAAGTGGTTGGACCTGAGCAATCTCACCAAGCAGCATCTTATGGACAGTAAGCGGCAGCTACATCTACATGTTCACCCATCCGGTGGTTGGAGAAGCTAGGCTGGGCCTCCCAAACTCACATCTCACAAATTTCAGGTTGGCTCAGAACATATCATATCCTGATTGCATAACAACACACTCATTTGGATTGACACCTCATTTGCTGCAATGACATGATAGTCTTGAAGAATTGAACCTGAGATAGTAAAATCATGTTATCAATTATCCGTTGCTTCTGGTCGTGGTTGTAGTGCTCTGGTAACTTTAGCTCTTACTCTGTTCACTCTGTAGTGGTTAACAAGGTTGTGACTGATGTTGATAAGGTGGGACTGATAAGTTTGAATGATACGCAGTGGCGTACTCTTGTTGCTATGTTGAGACTCTCACTGGTACGTATTTCCTTAGTTCTTGGATTGTTGATTCTGGAGCCACTAATCATATGACTGGATCTGTTGAATTTTTGTCGGATGTTTGGCATTCGGATCTGTTACCGGTTAAATTACCGGATGGGAGACTTATAGTTACGACACAACAAGGCACCATAACTTTGAGTCCTACTTTTACACTTAGGAATGTGTTATAGATGGATGGCTGCAGTGTCATCTTATATTTGTATCAGTTGAATAGAGATAGTGGTAGCATTTTTTAGATTACTAATAGACTTTGCGTAACTAAGGACCACATTACGAATATGCTAATTGGAGTGGCTAAGGAGTTGCATGGACTGTACTTTATGAAGGGACTTGAGGCTGTTGGATCAGTGCATCAAACAAAAGTTGTTTCTCAAGATGTATGGCATCATCATCTAGGACATCCCTTTTCTAATGTTCTAGACCTAATATCTATTTTTGGTGTTTCTAGAGATAATGTTTTGGAGAAGAAACTCGTTGTTCTTTTCCTACAAGTTCTAATAAGACTGAGGCTTTATTTGGTTTGATACACTATGATTTTTTTGGCATTTATGGAGCAATAATTTATGAAACAAGTTAAAAAGATTTGCAGTGATAATGGGACGGAGTTTCAGTGTCTCACTTCATTTTTTTGTGATAAAGACATTATTCATGAGACTTCATATGTTCATACACCTCACCAAAATGGACGTGTTGAGTGGAAACACCTTCATATTCTCAATGTTGCTCGGGCCTTACGTTTTCAGCCTTCTCTTCCGTTTAAATTCTAGGGTGAATGCAGCCTTACCGCTGCTAATCTTATTAATTGTACATCTCCATTAATTAAAGGGAAAACTACTTTTGACCTCCTATATGGTCGTGCGCCACTTTACACCATCTTCATGTTTTTGGTTTTCTTTGTTATGCTCACAACAAAGATCATCGTGATGATAAATTTGCATCGCGAACCATCAAGTTTTTTTTATTGGTTACTCCTTTGGCAAGAAAGGGTGGAGAGTTTATGATCTCGAGACTTATAAATTTTTTACTTCTTGGGATGTTGATCATGTTGACTCCTACCCAGAGTAGACTCCAGTCTTGGTTCCTTCTGCTACTTGTCCGACAATCTCTGTAGTCGACTCCTCTCCTGATCTGGTTTGGGATTTGAATTTTGAATCCGAAGCTGCTGAAATTATTACTCCGGTTATGGCTCTTTGACGTTCAACTCATGAAACTCATCTTCCGCTGAAACTTCATGATTATGCACATCAAACTGTTATATGCAACCAGTCCTCCATTGCTCCTGACCCGTTTTCTATCTCATACTTTATGATATAGATGAGGAGGTTTATATGCGGTTGATATATCATGGTTTTTATGGGTTTTAAGCCATGATATATGTATAATCGAGTTTTTTATCTGTCTTTCGAGTCCTTTTACAGTCTTTTACAGGTTCACACATATTTGGGATCATTTGGACATTTTAGAACATTTTGGAGCATTGTAGCTAAAAAGTCAAAGTTGGTGTCGTTTATGACCAGTCGTGTCGATCAACACCACCTATGTGTGTTGGTCGACATAAACCTTATTCTTATACCACATGCAAAAATCAACACTTTTGTAGATTTTGCAACTTTGCCTAGAAGTTTTATGTATTTACAAAAGATCCCAAATCGTGTTTAGACTATTAATTAGGGTTTTTAGGTTTCTTTGAGAGGGAGTTGAACTTTTACAAGAGAGTTTTTGGGAGAGATTGAAAGCTTGGGGCTGATCTAATACTCTGTACACTTGATTTTATCTTCGTGATTTGAGTTCTAGAACTAATTAGTAATTCGATCCTAACTGATTAATTGATCTGCATTACTTGATTTTATGAGAAATTCTCTGGACTTCACGTTTTTCCCATTTTATTACAAACCAATTTTACTATTGTTTTACACTGCTTTTAGTTTATTTCTCATATTGCTTAGCTTAATTTAAAACTAAAAAGTCTATCGTGAAATTTCTGAGTCTCAATGGATTTGACCCTTACATACTACAGTTGCATTCTCTGCACTTCCGGTGTAGCTCTAGAGATTTAAAACTCGAGCATATCAAGTTTTTGGCACCGTTACCGGGGACTCTTGATTGTTTCCGATAGATTTAAGAGTAGAATTTAGACTAAGTTTTTATTTTTTAGTTTTACTGACATCGTTCTATCTTTTTGTCTTGTGTGGATCAGGTGTATGCCTAAGCGCGCTACCAGGAGCAACAAGGACAATCAGCTTTTGTTTCATCCGAATCAGAAACTTGCAAAGTTAGAACGAATGAAAAGAAAAGAAAAGAAACTAGTGGAAATGGCTGCAACTGTTATCTTACGTCAGGATGAGACCAAGAGGGTCATGTGTGCAACAACATGGAACAGAGACTGGATGAGAATAGAAACCCATAGTGCAATTGTTCTTGTGGGCGCAGAGCATGTGCAAGAGAACGCGCCCGTACAGGCACAAGTTGAAAGAGGAAGAACACTTGGCGATTATAACAGGCCTGATGAGTTTTATGCGAACATGTCTGCGATCAGACTTCCCACCTTCCAGAGGAGCGACTTTGAGTTGAAACCATCTTATTACTCTTTGGTTGGTCAGCATCCCTGCCATGGACTGGCTCATGAGCATCCTATGGACCACATTGAGAGGTTCAAGGACTTGGTGACTAGCATGAAGCATAATGGAGTCAGCTATGACTATCTCTTCTGTAAGCTTTTTCCACACTCTCTTAGTGGTGAAGCAACTTATTGGTTGAAGCAGTTACCAACAGGATCTCTCACTAATTGGGAGGATACCAAAAAGGCATTTCTGCAAAACTTCTATTATGATGTGAGGTCAGCGGACTTAAGAATAACATCTCTCAGTTTACGCAGAGACTGACTGAGGCATTCAAGGCTGCTTAGGTGCGATTTAGGGCGTACAGGAGAGATTTTCCGCATCATGGTTTTAGTGAGGTTCAACTGTTGGGTATTTTCTTCAGAGGTGTGAATTGGAGATATTAGATGACTCTAGATATTGCTTATGTGCTGATTGAAAACTTAGCATTTAACAATAGCACCAAGAATGCTGATTTTTTGAGGCAGAAGCAAGCTGGAAACGTTGATGGAAAGCAAATTGTTGAGCTGAAGACTAAGTTGGATTCAATTCACAACATTTTGGTAAGCAAAAAGTCAGTTCTGTTTGCTGCAAAAGTTGAGACATTCGAGCCAGACGAAGACTACAAAGAAGAAGATGTCAACTATATTGGTGAGACTAGTTTTCAGGGCCAGAGATTTGGAAATCAATAAGGCAGAGGTGGCTACAATGGGAATGGTTAAAGGAGTACCTTTACAGGTAATCAAAACTCTTCAGGTTATGTCCTTAAGCTTCAGTACCAGAAGCCTTTCCAGAGCAATAGCAACTTCAGTAGGAACTATGGATCATCTTACCAGACACCTCCTGCACCAACCGAGCAGAGTGAGATAAAATCTATGCTTGAGTAGATACTTGAGGGTCAGCAGAGGATTACAATTGATTTTAATTAGAAGATTGATGCTCTACACACTGATTTGAGTGGGAAGTTCAAAGCTTTAAACACTCATGTCAAGAAGCTAGATACTCAGGTTGCGCAGACTGTTGAGTCTGTAAAAAGGCAAGAAAGGGCCATTCTTGGAAGGATAAACGCTAATCCAAAGTATTAGTGAAGAAGTGCTAAAGAGCTCAATCTTGTGCTAAAAAAGAGTTTAAGTGTTGATGAACTTGTGGAGTTGGAAGAAATTAAAGAAAACATTGCGGAAGAGGTGCCTGTGTCCATCGACACATCCTTGTGTCAGTCGACACCCATGCAAAATAAGGAGATTTTGAAAGAACTGTCCATGTCGATTGACACAACCACTAGTGCCGGTTGACACAAGAAGCCACAAACCAAGGACACGAGTAATGAAGCTTATGTCGATCGACACACCACTGGTGTCGGTCGACACAAGGGGTCATCTGGTGAACCAAGTTCTGAGAAGCCACCTATTTCAGAGGAAAGAGTCTACAAACCAAATGTTTCCTTTCCCAGAAATTCTAGAAAGTCAAAGCAGGAGCTGTATAAAGCAAAGTGCAAGGCTATGATGAAAAAACTCACCATTGAGATTCCTTTGATTATTGCTATCAAGACTACTTATGTGGTTAAAAAGTGTTTAAAAAGATGCTTATGTAGGATATTAGAGACAAGGAGGGGGTCATGATGATCTTGGAAGTTTGTAGTGCTGTCATTCAGAACAGAATACCAGAGAAGCTTAAGGATCCAAGAAGCTTTGTCTTGGACTGCTCTATCTTGAAAGATAGGTTCAAGGGTTCGATGTGTGATCTGGGTTCGAGTGTAAGTCTGATGCCTTACTTAGTTGTTTTGGTACTTGGGATGACTGATTTTACACCTACGAAGATTTCTTTGATTCTAGAAGGTCTTTTAGAAGATGTGCTAGTGCGAATTAGCGATTGCATGATCCCCACTGACTTTGTCGTTCTGCCATATACTAATGAGCCTCTTATCCTTGGCAGACCTTTCTTGGCTACAGTTGGTACACTCATTGATGTGACGAATGGCAAGATAGCTCTGAATGTGGGTGATCTGGTGATGAATTTTGACATGGACAAGCTCGTAAAGCGACCCACCATTGACGGACAGATATTTTACGTGGATAATTTCAGCAATCTCAAAGAGGAGACCTTTCATGAGATCTTGGAACCTTCAACGGCTCAAATTGTGATTACAACATGGAGTTATGCGTTGTAACTATTCCTGATTGACCGTGGTATGCTGATATTGTTAATTACCTTGCTGCAGATGTTGAGCCAGAGATTTTCAAAGGATATGCCAAGAAGAAATTCTTGAGAGAGCTCAGAAGGTTTTACTGGGATGAACCTTATTTGTATGAGCACTGTGCAGACGTTATTTACCAAAGATGTATTGCTGAGACTGAGGTTCCAGATGTGCTATTTCATTGTCATGGTTCTGAATATGCTGGACATTTTGCAATCTTTAAGACAGTGTCTAAGGTTCTTCAAGCAGGCTTCTAGTGGCCTACTATGTTCAAGGATACTCATGCATTCATAGCTCAGTGTGATGCTTGTAAGCGAAGGGGAAAGATTAACAAGAGGCACGAGATGCCACAAAACATTATCCTAGAGGTTGAGGTATTTGATTGCTGGAGCATTGATTTTATGGGACCCTTTCTTTTATCTTATGGGAATCATTATATCTTGGTTGTTGTGGACTATGTGTCTAAATGGCTTGAAGCTATCGCTAATCTGACCAATGATGCTTATGTGGTTCTTAAGCTGTTTAAGACCATCATTTTCCCTCGATTTGGAGTGCCTCGGATTGCAATAAGTGATGGTGGTTCTCACTTCATCAACAAAGTCTTTGAAAAACTACTGAAGAAGCATGGTGTTAATCACTGTGTGGCTACTCCATATCACCCTCAGACAAGTGGACAAGTCAAGGTTTCGAACAGACAAATCAAGGAGATGTTGGACAAGATTGTAGGCAAAACTAGAAAAGATTGGTCCGCTAAGTTGGACGATGCGCTATTGGCCTACATCACTGCATTTAAAACACCGCTGGGGACTACACCGTTTCACCTTCTCTATGGGAAACCATGTCACTTACCAGTTGAGTTGGAGCACAAAGCAGCATGGGCAGTAAAGATGATGAATTTTGACATCAAGTATGCTATAGAGAAGCAACTGGTTCAGCTAAATAAACTGGATGAAATCCGATACCATGCCTATGAGAACTTGAAGTTGTACAAGGAGTGAACTAAGGCATATCACGATAAAAACATTGGATTCAAAAGCCTAAACTAATTGGATTTTCTTGCTTAGTCCATATCTAGCACTCATTCAACCCAATTTCAAGATATGTTATTCAAATCTTCCAATATTCGATTTGAGCATTAAAGGTTGGATCTTTGATTTTTGCCTCTTTTAGCTTAATCTATTAGCTAAATAGCACCTATTTAGGTTGTTAGAGGAAGAATATAACATGGGCATGTGCTATCTTAGACTATTTTACAAGTTTCCTAAAACCTTGGGTTTAATGATGGATTTTGCTTGAAATATAGTCTATGAAACAAAATTGGAACGAAATTACATGCATTGACATTCAATTTGATGTTGTGGACTGGTGTTTGTGATGATTAGCACCCAATTTTGTTAATTTTTGAATTCCAATTTTGGACCTAATTTTTGAGAATTTTATTAATTGTGTCTATTGTTGCAGATGCCTCCTAAGCAAACAAAAAAATCCCACAAGCAACAAGGAGGAGCATCGACCTCAAACCAGCCTCCAGTGTCACCTTCACCACCTCATTCACCCGACTCTTTTTCTCCCGTTGAACCAAACATTTCACCTTATTCGCAAATATGACCTCCTTGGCCTAAAGCAGAACATCTTAAAATCAAAAGTAGGGTCAATTGGAAGCACAATCCCAAGACAGAGACTGAGAAACTAGAGTGCTTCAATAGACCAATTTACGAGCATTGGGATGAGTATGACACACTTTTCTACAATGCGAGGTTGTCTGTCAAGATCAAACCCACGCGGTTCATAGACCACTCGACCATCAAGGCAATGTATATCCGGGATGATGTGCTACAGATCTTGCGAAGAATTGGTTTAGGTACGATGCCTATAAAGCAATATGATCTCTATCCAGACTTGGTGTGATGGTTTATGGCCACATGCCATGTTTACTAGTCCAATGAGCGTGTGAAGGTAGCACAAGAAGGGGTTCTGACCTTCATGTGGAAAAGATTGAGGTATCACCTTCCAATTTGTGATTTGTGTGGATTGTATGGGTTCAAGGAGGAACCTACTCGAGCTATTCTCACCCCCGAGTGACATGACATCCAAAATTTATGGTTCTTCTTTGGTGACAGGGTTAATTAGTCGAAAGAGAGGAAGCAATCAGAGGTTAGACATCCGGTCCTAAGGTATGTCTAGAGTGTTTTGGGAAACACCATTCTCTGCAAAAGTTGAGCCGAGTAAGATGAGAAACACTGAGCTCATATTTCTTTATCACAGGATTGGACACATCTTTCCTGAGGACGTTTGGGAATGGGAAGAGCCGTGCGACGACCTAAACATGGGAGTCCTCTTTCCCAATCATCTATGTACACTTAAGACAAAAGCATTTGCGGGTAAGAAAGTTGAGTGCGTTGGGAGTCTCTTGACACTGATCTTCAGACACTTCAATATCATCACAAGCAACAAAACCGTCAACACTAATCGGTTGCTTATGGACCAAAAGCATCTGAAGAGTGCAACGTGGATGAAACCCGGCCTTTATTGAGATTTCATTGATGCAGTGGATCATGACTGGAGCATCAAGCTCCCAATGCCGGAATTCACTAATATTACAGATGATGATGTGCCATGATTTAGTTTCCAGCCTGATCCTAGACTCCTGCGTTCAGTCCCAAGACGCAAGCTCCGTAAAGGCGCTTCCTTTAGCTCTGCACCTTCCGCTGCGGAAGATGAGATAGTTGACACCCTTGTTGGAGGTCCACCCCCCATTTTGGAGTTTTCCGAGCTGCCTGCAGGTTATGAGGACGATGGTCCAGCTTTTCTTAGCTATATAGTCAGTACCATGCGACAGATGTGGAGGATTTTAGCTGCTAATGTCACATGTACACGTTCCACTTCTCAGTATTTGAACTTGACTTGTGATATGTCAGTATTTTACATGATTTATGCATACATTTTCCTTTCTATTTGCTTAGTTTCACTTTGAGTTCATAGCATTTATAGTCCAATTTCATATGTTTTTGCACTTAGGAGAATTTACACTAGCATTTGCATACATGTTGCATTTTGGAGCTAAAACAGGTTCAACTTGGAGCATGGATGCTAGGACAGCTCGAGTCCCACTTGAGTCCATGCTCTCCACGCCACTCAGTCCATGCTCGCCACGCCACTCGAGCACAACTCGAGTCCCCACTAGAGTCCCCACTCGAACCCTGCCGTGCGACGCTCCCCACTCGAGCCCACCTCCACTCGAGTCCGCACTCGACATCCCATCTCTGACTCGACCTCAGCTCCACCACGTACCCACTCGATGCTGCACTCGACGTTACCACTCGATGCTGCACTTGACGTTACCACTCGACACTGGCACACGAGTCCCAACTCCACTCGATGCCGCACTCGATGTTACCACTCGACGCTGGCACTCGAGTCCCCACTCCACTCAACATACTCGACACCAGTCGACCAGACTTGGTCGAGCTGCACCATCCACGAAGACTTAGCTATTTTTTCTTTGTCTTTTTCTGTTTTAGGGTTTTCCGACTTTACTATAAATATTACTGTTGGATATTATCCAGCGGATATGTCTTTTATTTTTAGGGTTTTTCTCTGCCTTCAAACCTTGTTCTTGGTGTTCTTGGTGTTTTTCATTTTGTAATTCTGATCTCTCTTAATCTAGTATTTAGTTTGTTTTGATTTTTTACAGTCTTACTATTCTCATCCTAATCTATCTTT
Source organism: Cardamine occulta (assembly GCA_028015245.1). NCBI lineage: Eukaryota > Viridiplantae > Streptophyta > Magnoliopsida > Brassicales > Brassicaceae > Cardamine > Cardamine occulta. The sequence continues at coordinate 15,639,001 of CM051376.1, read as the reverse complement.
CTAAACCATTTTCAATGAATTCTGAGATGTTTGATTTTTTTGGGTTTATGTTCTTGATGATGATGATTTATGTTCTTGAGTAATGATTTAGGGTTTCTGAGGATGGGATAGGTAATATGATGCGATCCTCCCAAGGAATCGACACTTTCGAGGGGTAAAACAAAAGAAATGATAGATGGATAGAAAAATGGATCGAATGGTCGCACAGGAGATGCGGAATAGCTCCTGATATACCTCAATGCCTCCTAGGATATGACACACCTAGACGAGACAAGGTTTGATTCCCCGGATATGACACACCGAGACGAATCGAGTTGATCGTTGGATATTACACACCAAACAATCAAAAAGTTCTAAAAGAACTAAAGAGAATCACTCTCAAGGTTTGAAAATAAAAAGGTGGATGATTTTATTCATGAACTCGGCATTGTTTAAATAGCAAAAAGAAGTATAAAATATCTAAACAATATTAATTTCTGAATTAACTAAAAGTATTAAAACCAAAAAAATGAAAATTATCTCTTGAGCTTCTTGAACTTCAATCCTACGAAATAGACTCCTTTTTGGGCCAAGAAAACCTCCTTAAAGGCTTATTAGATATTCCAGGATGCCAAACATAATTTTGTAAGCTCTTAAACGGACTGGGCTTGGAGTTCTTCAAGTACAGCACCAGGTTGACCCCTTTAGGCAAATGGGTAATAACTTTGTGGTCCGATGTTCATTTCTTCTGTTCTTGGGCTTGTTGGAAACCTAAGAGATCCAGTAAGATTATCTAATTGGTTTTACGTCGAGATCGTACCTGACTTGGGCTGTGCATCATAATCTTTGGCTCAGTCACGCAATAGGGCCTGAAGCAGATCCATTGACTTGTAAAATTCATATCTCCCAAGTCTGAACCGACGTTGTTGTGATTCAAATTTTCACAGATCCTCTGATGATTCAAGATTCCAGAATAATTTGTTTCATAGCTTGAATCCTTCTGGTTTGGTTGGAAATAATTATTCAACGCATGTATGTCTAAATCGCGTAAGCTGGGAATCACTTGACTTGGAAGTTGAATAACTTCTTCATCTGAACTCGGATTGGAGTGATTCAACTTCGAGGTGTGCTCTAGATGAGGTGCGAATGTACTACAGGTGGCTGATGGGATAGAAAAGTTCATCATAGACTTTGTTTGTGCTGAACAAAGCACACGGGTCTTCTTGGATGATTCCATGATCATATCATAATAGCTTGCTTATTATCGGATCTGGTGTTTAAGATTGCTTGATTATTGAATTTTCCTTCTGAGTGAGTGTATTTAAAGCTTGTTGCTTTCTGATCAACTGGAACAAGATCTGATATGATTTCCATATGAGAGTGTGATGGAATCATCAGACTCAACTTTTTCCAGAAATTAGCACATCCTAGCCTAAGAGATTGGATGTTTAGGGTGCTTTTTGGCTTTAGCAAGTAGGTTCTTTGTGCCTATCTCATTATGGTGGCTCAAGCAAAAGTTGGTATGTCAGTGATGAGATTTGAGGTTTTTTACCATGAGAGTGGACTAAACTGTGTTAGATATTTGCTATCTAGGGAATAGCCTTTCTGGTTGACGTTTGTTGAACACCAATGATGATCATGAGCTGCTATTGATCGATTACCCCATCCTTAGACCCCTATTTACATCTTCTTGCTTTATCATCTTGTCCTAATTCATTTACTTGTTTAATTGCACTTTGCCTTTCATCTCTCTTGACTCGGCCTTGAAGCCCGAGCACTTGTTTGTTGTCGTTTACAGGCTCCACTCGATCTCATTGACTCGTTCAGAGTGGTCGAGTGCACCTTTTTGTCTTTTTTCTACATTGACTCGGTCACTTAACTTGGGCTAGGACTCGAGTCAAGCACCCATCTTACTGCATTTCATTTTTAGGATGTTAGATAAACATTTCCTTTCTACCTGGCTTGACTTAGTTGTATCTGATCACATCTTGATTGTTAGCATCACACCCATTTGGATTGACACCTTAGTATTACAATGACAATGCTAGGGAATTGATACATCCCTCTGCATACACACACAAAAAAGCTACAGTGTTTTTACTTTGGGATTGCAATAACTGAAAGGGGATTTACATCCAGTACGACAAGTTCCTAATGCTAGATTTCCCTTGCCCTCGGAAGTAGTCCCTGAGTAAAAACCCTACTATCAATTTGGCGCCGTTGCCATTTGGGTGTTGTTTGTTACAATTAAGATTTCATATCTTTTAAGATCATGTTCTTTTCCACCTTACCAGGATACTTACCTAGTGTTCCCTTCTTTGTCTTTGCATCTCACGTACCTGTAAGCGTAAACATCTCTAGCTTCACCTGCATGCAAACTCGATCACAAGGAAACCAGAACCTCTTACCTTTCATTGATAACGTTAATCGGACTAAGTTACTTCGTCAGCTTCGTGAGCAAGCAGAGTGGATCAGAGTAGCACAACAAAACACAATGGCAGAAGAACCTCAGAGGAGGCCAAGATTGATTGGAGCAGGAGACGCTCCTAACACCCACACTCAGAGCCAAGGGATTGTACCCCCTACAATCCAAAACAATAACTTTGAAATCAAGACTGGCTTGATAGCTATGGTGCAAGGCAAAAAATTCCATGGGTTGCCTATGGAAAATCTCCTTGATCATTTGGACGAGTTTGATAGGCTCTGCAGCCTCACAAAGATCAATGGAGTCAGTAAAGATGGCTTCAAGCTGAGACTTTTTCCTTTTTCTCTTGGTGACAAAGCTCATCTGTGGGAGAAGAACTTACCTCATGGCTCCATCACCTCCTGGGATGACTGCAAGAAAGCTTTCCTTGCCAAGTTTTTCTCCAATGCTCGAACAGCTAGACTTCGGAACGAAATATCCAGCTTTGCCCAGAAAAATGGGGAAACCTTCTGTGAAGCCTGGGAAAGATTCAAAGGCTACACCACTCGATGTCCTCACCATGGCTTCAACAATGAATCCCTACTCAGCACCCTTTATAGAGGAGTTATCCCAAGGATAAGAATGCTTTTGGATACAGCAAGCAATGGTAACTTCCTCAACAAGGATGTTGATGAAGGCTGGGAACTTGTTGAGAACCTTGCTCAATCAGATGGGAACTACAATGAGGATTACAACCACAACATGAGAAGAAGTGTTGATTCTGATGAAAAGACTAAGAAGGATTTCAAAGCTTTGAATGAGAAGTTGGATATCCTTCTTGGCCAGCAGAAGCACGTTCATTTTGCAAGTGAGGAAGAGATCTTTCAAGTTCAAGATGGGGAGGGTGATCAAATGGAAGAAGTCAGCTATGTTCAGAACCAAGGTATCTACAACAAGAGCTTTATCAACTACAAGAACAATCCCAACTTGTCTTATAGAAGTACCAACGTGGCCAACCCGCAAGACCAAGTCTATCCTCAACAACAACAGAACCAGAACAAGCCTTTTGTCCCTTACTGTCAAACTCAAGATTTTGTTCCTAAGCAAAATTTCTAGCATAGCTACCAACACCAAGGCGTAATGGGTACCCCACCTGGTTTTGCGCCGCAGCAAGCTCAACCCTCTATTGCCCCAGATCAGGACCTACGGGCCATGATGCAGCAGCTACTCCAAGGGCAAGCGACCGGTACAATGGAAACTACAAAGAAGCTTGCTGAAATGAAAAACCAGATGGATTACTCCTACAATGATCTCAATAGCAAGATTGAGACGCTGCACTCCAAAATTAAATACATGGAGAACAATATCGCATCCACTTCGTCCACAAAGCCTATTGGACAGCTGCCAGGAAAAGCAATCCAAAACCCTAAGGCTTTTGTTCCAATCAACGCCATCACCCTAAGGAGTGGAAGAGAGCTACCTGCAAGGGAAGGATTAAAGCCTATCACTGCGGACAGCGAAGACCAAGATGGGGAGGATTTTTGCCAAGAAGAAAAACAAGCTGAAAAGACAAACTTGCACTTGTCTGGCCAACTCGACACGCCAACTCGACCTTCCAGTCGAGTCCAGCCTTCCCCAGTTGAAAAAGCTGCAGCTGCAAAAGAGAAGAAAGCACCATTTGTTCCCCCTCCTTACAAACCTAAACTCCCCTTCCCAGGAAAATTCAAGAAGGACAGATTGGAGAAGTACAAAACTATCTTCGACAAGCATATTAAAGAAATTGAAGTCAAGATGCCCATACTAGACGCATTAGCACTTCTACCTCAATCTCATAAGTGGATAAAAGATGCAATTGTGGAAAGGATCCAAGAAGTGCAAGGAATGGTTGTAGTGAGTCATGAGTGTAGCGCCATCATACAAAGGAAGGTTGTCAAGCTAGATGACCCAGGTTGTTTCACATTTCCATGCTCTCTAGGTCCACTGACCTTTAAAAATTGTCTTTGCGACTTAGGGGCATCCATAAGCCTCATGCCACTTTCAGTAGCTAAAAGGTTGGGTTTCAGTAAGTTCAAAGCCACCAACATTCCTCTTGTCTTGGTTGTGATAGGTCTGTAAGGATACCTCACGGCATGTTAGAAGACTTGTCTCTTAGAATTGGAGCTATAGATATCCCCAATGACTTTGTGGTGTTACAGATGGATGAAGAGCCAAGGGATCCCTTGATTTTAGGAAGACCCCTTCTTGCCACTGCTGGAGCTCTCATTGACGTCAAGAATGGAAAAATTGAATTCCATATGGGAAAAGATCTCAAGATGCATTTTGACATCAAGGGCACAATGAAAAAGCCTACGATAGAGGGTCAGCTCTTTTGGATTGAAGAAATGGATCAGCTTGCAGACCAGTTACTCGAAGAGCTTAATGAAGTAGATTATCTCCAGACAACTTTGACCAAGGATGGTAAAGATGGCTACTTACACAAGGAAACCTTGGGGTATGAGATAATGTTAGACTCATACAAGGAAATTGAAGGTGCAGAAGTCTTTGAAATCCTGGTTGAGCTAAATGGAGAGGGCATCGCATCAATTGAGGCTGAAACTGACAAAACTCAGTGCTTAAGTTTGAGCAGCAGCTCGAGACCAACCCCGTCGGACCCAGACAGTGCAGCCTCGACCCTAGAACTCGACATACAGCTCGAGTCCACTCACTCTGATGACTGGTCAGAACTAAGAGCACATAAAGTTGAGCTCAAACCACTTCCAACAGGGCTAAGATACGCTTTTCTTGGTCCCAACTCCACTTACCCTGTCATAGTAAATGATAAACTTAGTGAGGATGAGTTGCATTTGTTGTTGACTGAATTGAGAAAGTATACGAGAGTAATTAGATATTCTCTTGATGACATTAAAGGCATATCACCAAGTTTATGCACTCATAGAATTCATCTTGAAAATGAGTCATACTCTAGTATTGAACCTCAGAGAAGATTAAACCCTAACCTCAAGGAAGTAGTTAAGAAGGAAGTTCTTAACTTGTTAGATGCTTGAATTATCTACCCTATCTCTGATAGTATGTGGATATCTCCAGTGCATTGCGTTCCTAAGAAAGGTGGTATAACAGTAGTAAGGAATGACAAAGATGAGCTTATACCCACTAGGACCATAACTGGTCATAGGATGTGTATAGACTATAGGAAGTTGAATGCAGCATCTAGAAAATATCACTTTTCTTTGCCATTTATTGATCAAATGCTAGAGAGGCTAGCAAACCACCCTTACTACTGTTTCTTAGATGGATATAGTGGGTTCTTTCAGATCCCAATACATCCAAATGACCAAGAAAAAACCACCTTTACTTGCCCATACAGAACTTTTGCTTACAGAAGAATACCTTTCGGTTTATGCAATGCACCTGCAATGTTTCAGAAGTGTATGATCTCTATCTTTTCAGATTTGATAGAGGAGATGGTGGAAGTCTTCATGGATGATTTTTCCGTGTATGGCTCCTCCTTCTCCTCCTGTTTGTTCAATTTGTGCAGGGTGCTTACTAGATGTGAGGAGACAAATATGGTCCTGAATTGGGAGAAATGCCATTTCATGTTCAGAGAAGGGATTGTCTTGGGGCACATGATTTCTGAGAATGGAATAGAGGTAGACAAGGCCAAGGTAGATGTGATGATGCAGCTACAACCACCTAAGAACGTCAAGGACATCAGGAGTTTCCTTGGACATGCTGGGTTCTACAGGCGGTTCATTAAGAATTTCTCTAAAATAGCTAGACCACTCACTAGGCTACTTTGCAAGGAGCAAGAGTTCAACTTCGATTCTAAGTGCCTGAAGGCTTTCTAACTGATAAAGGAAGCATTGATCTCATCCCCAATAGTCCAAGCTCCGAATTGGGACCACCCTTTCGAAATCATGTGTGATGCTTCGGACTATGCAGTTGGAGCAGTTTTGGGTCAAAGAATAGAGAAGAAGCTTAATGTGATCTACTATGCAAGCAGAACCTTAGATGAAGCTCAAGGGAGATATGCTACCACGGAAAAAGAGTTGCTTGTTGTAGTCTTCGCTTTTGAGAAATTCAGAAGCTACTTGGTAGGATCAAAGGTGATAGTCTACACTGATCACGCCGCATTAAGACACATTTATGCCAAGAAAGACACCAAGCCCAGGTTACTGAGATGGATCCTTCTACTCCAAGAATTTGACATGGAGATAGTTAAGAAGAAAGGGATCGAAAATGGGGTAGCTGATCATTTATACAGGATGAGGATTGAAGATCCGTTGCCAATCGATGATTCCATGCCAGAAGAACAATTGATGTTAGTCAAGATTTTCGAAGGGACCCCGCGCACCAGAGCAGACTTCAAGGAAGTCCTAGCAATAGAAGAAGAGAAGTTGCCATGGTTTGCAGACCTAACTAACTACTTAGTAAGTGGTGAAATTCCTAACAGTCTTGATACCTACAACAGGAAAAAGTTTTTCAGAGACATCAACCATTACTACTGGGATAAACCATATCTCTACAAGAAAGGTTCAGATGGCTTATTTAGAAGATGCATAGTAGAGGAAGAAGTCAGAGGAGTGCTAGAACATTGCCATGGTTCCGCATATAAAGGCCATTTTGCTATATTCAAGACAGTGCAGAAAATACTCCAAGCTGGTCTTTGGTGGCCGAGCATGTTCAAAGACGCACACACTTTCATATCCAAGTGCGATCCATGCCAAAGGATGGGAAATATAGGCAAACGAAACGAGATGCCTCAGAACCCTATTCTTGAAGTTGAAATTTTTGACGTTTGGGGTATTGACTTCATGGGACCCTTCAACCCACCTTCTTATGGGAATAACTACATATTGGTTGCTGTAGACTACGTCTCAAAATGGGTAGAAGCCATAGCTAGTCCCGCTAACGATGCAAAGGTGGTGCTGAAGATGTTCAAAACTATCATCTTCCCCAGATTTGGAGTTCCCAGAGTCGTGATCAGCGATGGTGGGTCTCACTTCATCAACAAAGTCTTTGAGAACCTACTAAGGAAGCATGAAGTAAAGCATAAGGTGGCAACACCTTACCATCCTCAAACCAGTGGCCAGGTTGAAGTCTCCAACAGGCAGATCAAGGCTATCCTAGCAAGGGTAGTAGGTGTTTCTAGAAGAGATTGGTCAACCAAACTTGATGAAGCTCGATGGAATTACATAACATCTTTTAAAACTCCAATTGGACGGACTCCATTTCAGCTGCTGTATGGAAAGGCCTGTCACCTACCTATAGAAATCGAGTAAGCATTATAGGCAACAAAGCTCCTAAATCTTGACATCAAGACAGCGCAAGAAAAGAGAGTGGTGGACCTACATGAGCTGGAGGAAATCAGACTTGAAGCCTATGAAAGCCCAAAAGTGTATAAAGAGAGAACTAAGGCTTTCCATGACAAGGAAATTTTGCGCAGAGACTTCAAGGCTGGAGATCAAGTTCTCCTATTTAACTCAAGACATAAGCTCTTTCCCGGAAAACTGAAGTCTAGGTGGTCCGGACCATTTGACATTAAGGAAGTGTTACCATATGGAGCTGTCACCCTGCTTACTAAGGAGGGTAAAGAGTTTACAGTGAATGGGAAAAGGCTTAAACCCTACATGGCTGATTACATACCAGAGGGGACCTCAATTCCCCTAGATGAGCCGCTCAAAGCCTAAAAGGAAAGGAAGTCAAGCATAGTGACTTTAAACAAGCTCACTTGGGAGGAAGTCCCATGTCTATATTTGTAAATATTTTTAAAATTTTTTTTTTGCTAATGTCTCAGACGCATGGGTGCAGAAGAAATTGATCAGAAAGGTAACATATGGGGTAAAGGAAACAGTGTCTCAAACACTCGAGTCTAACAACGCGTCGAGTCCGACACTACACCTACACCAGGTTGAGAGAGAGAGTGAGAGCTTTGATAAAAAGGAAAAAAAAAAAAAAAAAATTCGGTTTACCCCCCCACTCATTACCACCACTCATCACTTCACTCACCTTATCTCTCGATTCGCTCTCTCGCTCAATCCGCCTAGCTAAACTCCAAGCTTCTCTCTCGCTCAATCCGATCCAGCATCTCTCTCATTGTCTCTCTAGCTCGAGCTGTCGCCACCCAACACGTCGCCGCCTTGAATCAAGTCTTTCTCACTCGGTCCATCCTCGCCTCGAGCTATCTCTCACTTCATCTCTCGTCAACTCGCCTTCATCTTTTTCTCTCTCACTTCGTACAACTCGCCGTCGCCACCCAACACGTCGCTGCCTTGAGTAAGTCTTTCTCACTCAGTCCATCCTCGCCTCGAGCTCTCACTCTCTCTCTCAACTCGCTCCCGCCTCGACCCTCACTCGAGCTCTCTCTAGCTCGATCCGTCGCTGCCGTAGTCACTCAAGCTTTCTCTCTATCGATCCGCCTCGAGCTCTCTTGCGTCTCTCACCTCGAGCTTTTTCTCGCTCGATCCACCTTGACCTTCACTCGAGCTCAACTCGCTCCCACCGCCTCAAGTCAAACTCCCTCTCTCTCGCTTCGTCACTCGCCGTCGCCTCGAGCTTTCTCTCACCAATTCCCGTTGCCTCAAGCTCACTATCACTCAATCCCGCGTATGCCTTATGCTCTCACGTCTTCTCTACGGTTCAATGCTATGTCTAACCTCCATGGGCGCGCAGAAGCTGAAGCCATAGCAAGGCGCTACACTGAAAAAAGAGGACATGTGTCCCCTCCAAGGGATCCCATGGAAGTTGATGAAGCCAAACCCGACTAGCGCAACCACGCAAGGGCTGCAACACTAGCTAGGCGCTATGCAAGAATAAGCCGTAAGGTTAGAAAGGGAAAAGCTATTGAAGCAGAAATCAAACCAGATCCCGAGCATCAAGGCTATGGACCCGAGCAGCAAGGCTATGGACTCGAGCAGCAAGACTATGGACTCGACCAGCAAGGCTATGGACTCGACCAGGAAGGTGACGGACTCGACCACGCTGATCGAGTTGAACACTCAAGTCCACCCAAATGGTATTCAGCCCAAGAGTTCTCGCGCGAAAGGGATGACGTAGCTCGCGGAAAGGCTGTCGATCACGGTGAAGATATGGAGATGAGAGCCAAGTTCAAAAAGAGATATTCACGGAAGTCGGAGCCAGAGCTAACTAAGATAGAAATGCGTGCAGTTTTCCTTGCTAGGGGTTTTACAGGAACGCACTATCCCCATCTCCCCACCATGGAAAAACTCGGCATAAGCGAAGACGTAAGCTGCCTTTTTGCACTATGTGGACTAACCAACTTCATGAAGTGCAACAAGCCAGCTTATCAAGTCGAGACTTGCCACTTCTTGGCATCACTGGAGGTGCATTTCTACGAAGAGAACCCTGACTGCGAGTCAGACGGGGGATTAGGGTGGATCAGTTTTAAGGTCAGAGGCAAGAAGTACTCCATCACCACCAACGAGCTCGACAACCTGTACGATTTTGCTAGCGGAACAGGGGTACACCAAGACTTTGAAAAAGGGGAGCTGCAATCCTTATGGCTGACAAGAGGCACAGACATGCCATACTCATCATCCAGAGCCAAGAGTTTACAGATTCGACATCCCGCAGTGAGATACCTGCACAAGGTGATCGCCAGCACCATGTTTGCGCGTTCTACAACTGGCACTGTCAATGAAGGAGAGCTGCAAATAATAGATTTTGGATTGAAAGGGATTACGGAATTTGGTAGGGATGGAAGAGAACTGGTAGGGGATAAGGCTAATACAAGCCTCACCTTTGTCTTGCTGGCTCAGTTCCAGAATTATAGAGAGTGGGCAGTGAAGATGCATAGGAAAAATGCAAAAGGAGACCTCCGCATTGGGGGAGTGATTACGCCAATACTCATTGCCTGCAACGTGCCCATAATTTCAGAACCAACCGCACCAAGGTGGCTGGACATTGAACATCTTAGGAGTGCAAAGTTCCTCGACAGAACCACAGACATGGAGGACTACTTCTACCAGTTCATTCACCCTACCGCAAGACCAGCTCGGCTACGACTCCCTTGCGCAGCAATATAAAATTCTCTAGACTCCAATATTGACTTTTAAACTCCACTTGAACTGCTCCAACTACCGCAATGGAGGCTGCATTGCTTAGGTTCTGAATCCCCAACTTCACACTTCTCCTCCAGCTTATGCTTGTTTTATTGCTTGAGGGCAAGCAAGGATTAAGTTTGGGGGAGTTGATATGTCAGTATTTTACAATGATTTATGTATAAATTTTCCTTTCTATTTGCTTAGTTTCACTTTGAGTTCACAGCATTTATAGTCCAATTTCATATGTTTTTGCACTTAGGAGAATTTGTACTAGCATTTGCATATATGTTGCATTTTGGAGCTAAAACAGGTACAACTTGGAGCATGGATGCTAGGACAGCTCGAGTCCCACTCGAGTCCATGCTCGCCACGCCACTCGAGTCCATGCTCACCATGCCACTCCGTCCATGCTCGCCACACCACTCGAGCACAACTCGAGTCCCCACTCGAGTCCCCACTCGAACCCTGCCGTGCGACGCTCCCCACTCGAGCCCACCTCCACTCGAGTCTGCACTCAACATCGCATCTCCGACTCGACCTCAGCTCCACCACGTACCCACTCGATGCTGCACTCGACGTTACCACTCGATGCTGCACTCGACGTTACCACTCGACACTGGCACTCGAGTCCCAACTCCACTCGATGCCGCACTCGATGTTACCACTCGACGCTGGCACTCGAGTCCCCACTCCACTCAACATACTCGACACCAGTCGACCAGACTTGGTCGAGCTGCACCATCCACGAAGACTTAGCTATTTTTTCTTTGTCTTTTTCTGTTTTAGGGTTTTCCGACTTTACTATAAATATTACTGTTGGGTATTATCCAGCGGATATGTCTTTTATTTTTAGGGTTTTTCTCTGCCTTCAAACCTTGTTCTTGGTGTTTTTCATTTTGTAATTCTGATCTCTCTTAATCTAGTATTTAGTTTGCTTTGATTTTTTACAGTCTTACTATTCTCATCCTAATCTATCTTTCTAAACCATTTTCAATGAATTCTGAGATGTTTGATTTTTCTGGGTTTATGTTCTTGATGATGATGATTTGTGTTCTTGAGTAGTGATTTAGGGTTTCTGAGGATGGGATAGGGTAATAGCTTGCTTATGATCGGATATGGTGTTTAAGATTGCTTGATTATTGAATTTCCCTTTTGGGTGAGTGAGTTTAAAGCTTGTTGCTTTCTGATCAACTGGAACAAGATCTGAGATGATTTCCACATGAGAGTGTGATGGAATCATCATAATCAACTTTCCCCAGAAATTAGCACATCCTAGCCTAAGAGATTGAATGTTTAGGGTGCTTTTTGGCTTTATCAAGTAGGTTCTTTGTGCCTATCTCATTATGGTGGCTCAAGCAAAAGTTGGTATGTCACTGATGAGATTTGAGGTTTTTTACCATGAGAGTGAACTAAACTGTGTTAGATATTTGCTGTCAAGGGAATAGCCTTTGTGGTTGACGTTTGTTGAACGCCAGTGATGATCATGAGCTGCTATTAATCGATTACCCCATCCTTAGACCCCTATTTACATCTTCTTGCTTTATCATCTTGTCCTAAGTCATTTACTTTTTTAATTTCACTTTGCCTTTCATCTCTCTTGACTCGGCCTTGAAGCCTGAGCGCTTGTTTGTTGTCGTTTACAGGCTCCACTCGATCTCATTGACTCGTTCAAAGTGGTCGAGTGCACCTTTTTGTCATGTTTCTACATTGACTCGGTCACTTGACTTGGGCTAGGACTCGAGTAAAGCACACATCTTACTGCATTTCGTTTTTAGGTTGTTAGATAAACATTTCCTTTCTACCTGGCTTGACTTTGTTGTATCTGATCACATCTTGATTGTTAGCATCACACCCATTTGGATTGACACCTTAGTATTACAATGACAATGCTAGGGATTTGATACATCCTTCTGCACACACACATACTTAGTGCCAGTGTTTTTACTTGGGGATTGCAATAATTGACAGGGGATTTACATGCAGTAGGACAAGTTCCTACTGCTAGATTTCCCTTGCCCACAGAAGTAGTCCCTAAGTAAAAACACTACTATCAACTTGCATCCGAGACTAATGGAAAAACCAAAGGCATACCAGTTGACTTGAGACATCAATATTTACAGCAGAAATCCAATCAAGCCTGAGCTAATTTCTGATTTTTCCTTTTACCTCATCGATATGACTAATGTTCATAGGGCTTGACTCCTCGTTCATACTTGAAAAAGACAACCTGTGTAAAAGAAATAGTACTCATCTCCCTTATTCTAATAAAAAAATCAAATAGAGAAAAGATGAGATGACATTCTTTTGAGTAAAAGCGTAGAAAAATTTCTAATGACCCAATTATTTTACTTTGAAAGAGATGATCACATCACATAAAGGTTGGAAGCGAGGTTAGGAAAGTTTTTTGTGATGGCATTATTCATGTACACCATTGTTTTTAAAAAGGGAATAAAAAAATAGTAAGTTTGGGGGAGAGAAAGGGTACCAAATGTTGTATGGTTGATTTGTCATGGCATTGTACGGAAATGAGTCTAGAAGGTTCTTGGCATTGAGATCAAAGATGAGATCCAGCGATGAAGGGCTTATGGACTATGTTGCAAAATTTTAGGTTGATTCTGGAAAGCTACGAAAGTCTACGGTGAAGTACATGGTGGTCTGGATCCTGTCAGGTAAGAATTTCTAGTGGCTTACTATGGTGAATGTGAGTGTGGTGCTCTTATGACGAAATAAGTGTCTGTGTTTTAAACTTCTTTCTCTTGTTTAGTTTTGTGTTTGCTTGAGGGCAAGGAAAAGCTATGATATATGTATATAATCAAGTTTTTTATGTGTCTTTCGAGTCCTTTTAGAGTCTTTTAAAAGTTTGCACACATTTGGAATCATTTGGACATTTTGGAGCATTTTGGAGCATTGTAGCTGAAAAGTCGAAGTTGGTGTCGTTCATGACCAGTCGTGTCGATCGACACCACCTATGTGTGTCGGTCGACACAAGCCTAATTCTCATACCAAACGCAAAAATAAACACTTTTGAAGATTTGCAACTTTATCCAGAAGTTTCATGTATTTACAAAAGACCCTAAATCATGTTTAGACTATTAATTACGGTTTTTAGGTTTCTTTGAGAGGGAGTTGAACTTTTTCAATAGAGTTTTTGGGAGAGATTGAGAGCTTGGGGCTGATTGATATATCATGGTTTTTACCAGTTTTTAGCCATGATATATGTAGTCTTTATCGAGTCTTTTCTGTGATTTTCGAGTCTTTTAGAGTTTTTGTAGGTTCTTACATGATTTAGACCATTATGGAGCTTTTGGAGGCTTTTGGAGTCAAAGAGATCAAATCATATTTGAAGAGGAGTGAATCGCAGAAGGATGGTGGTGTCAACCAACACTAGGTGTGGTGTCGATCGACACAAACACCAGGAAATCAAAAAGATTTATAGAATATTTCTTATTCGCCCAAAAATCTCCAGAATCTTGTGGGACCCACCTAGGCTCGTGTTTAGGTATATTTTTAAGGTTTTGGCTACTTGTTTAGGCCACATTTTCACTACACTTTATTCTTGACAGCAGCCACCTTTTCAGAGTTTATTGGTGAAGAGTTCTAAACTCTTAATTCTTCTCTTGATTTATTTATGCAATCTATTCAAACTATGATTTCTGTTTCATTGATCATGCTTGAGTAGTTTGTTTGTTAGGTTTAGGGTTTTCAAAGGTAGAAGATGAATTGCTAGGTTGATGATTATTTAGGATTGAATCAATAGAGTTCTTCATCTAGATTATGCTTATTGCTGATTTTAGATTCGCGACCTAGAATCTGATCTTAGGTTGATTAGTTGACACGAAAGTGTAATTGATTGCCAGAACTATCTTAGATGAGCAAAATAACTATTCGCAAAGGAATTTGTTTTAGATATTTTGTGAACAATCGAACATGATCATTAATGCTTGTCTTAAATGAGGAATTTATCAAAGAAATTTGGAATTCTAGATTTAGACATAGATAATCTCTGCAGCGAGAGTTGATTGATTTTACCATTTTGTTTCGAGTTCGAGAACAAATCTTAATAACAATCCTGATAATTTATTCAAACTGCAATTCTGAATTACCTAAGAATTTCCCTAACCCTAGCTCTTTTCCCATCTGAATTTATTTCGATTTTAATTGCCTGCTGTTTTCTTTTAATTACAATTTCTCTTGTTTAGCTGAATTCATAAACTAAAATTCTATTGTGTATGAGAGTCTTTGTGGAATTCGATCCCTAAGTACTACAGACGATCTCTGAATTTGAGACAGGTTCTCTAAGGTTAATTTGAGCATATGAAATTTTGGTGCCGTTGCCGGGGACTCTTTGATGCACCATTAGATTTAAGTTAGAATTTAGTCTAAATTTTTATATATTATTTTGTTACTTACGTGTTCTATCTTTTTTTTTGTCTTGTGTTTCAAATTAATGCATAATCGCGTAACCAGGAGCAAAAAGAACCTTCAGCTAGTGAATCTTTCTATTCAGGAACTAGCAGAGTTAGAACGAGCAAACCGGAAAGCACAGCGGGGAGCAGGAATGATGCACCCACTAGTGCTGATAAGGGATGATGCTGGAGTTTCACGTGATCAAGAGGGCCAAGTGCACAATGAGCAGGTTCAGAAACTTGATGCAGATGGAAATGTGATCGCAGAGATCATTGGTGTCGTGCGACACCCACCCCCTGGTGTCGATTGACACCAACATATCCATGATGGTCAACAGGGTAACAACGGAGTTGGTGCAGTTGATCGTGTGATGACACTAAGGGATTACAACAGGCCTAAGCAATTCTATGCTAATCGGTCTGCTATTCGACCTCGTCCGTTTTAGAGAAACGACTTTGAGCTAAAACCTGCGTACTACACTCTTGTGGGTCAGAATCCTTTTCATGGTCTTTCTAATAAACATCTGATGGATCATATTGAGAGGTTTGAGGATCTGGTGACAAGCATCAAAGCAAATGGTGTATTCAATGACTATCTTTTCTGCAAGCTCTTCCCATACTCTCTTGTTGGGAAAGCAGCTTATTGCCTTAAACAGATGAAGCCGGGATCATTAACAACTTGGGAAACAACAAAGACAGCTTTCCTAACCAATTTCTACGATGATGCAAGGTCTGAAGATTTGAGAATGAAGATATCTACATTTACACAAGGACCAATTGAAGCATTTAAGGCAGCTTGGGTGAGATTCAGAGCATATCAGAGAGATTGTTTACATCATGGTTTCAGTGAGGTTCAGTTATTGGGTATCTTCTTCAGAGGGATTGATTGGAGATATAAGATGGCTTTGGATGCTGCTAGCAATGGGAATTTCAACACCAGATTTCCCGAGGATGCTAATGTGTTGATTGAAAACTTGGCTTCTAGCAATAGTACCAAGAATGCAGACTTTGAGAGGAAGAAACAAGCAGTAAACATGGATGGTAGTCAGATTGCTGAGGTAAATGCTAAGTTGGACACGGTTCACAGTCTTCTTGTGGGTAAAAAATTTGTTCAATTTGCTGCAGAAGTTAAGACCTCTAAACCTGTGAGAGATTTTGAGGAAAAGAATGCCAACTACATCAATGGAACTGGATATCGGGGAGAGATAAATGGATACATTCCAAGGCCTGAGTACTAGAAGACTTATCGTAGTAGTAGCTTCATAAGGATCTATGGAAACTCTTCTTACCAAGCCCCCCTCCAAAAACTGAAGAAAGTGAGATGAAGTCTATGTTGGAACAGATTCTGGAAGGTCAGCAGAAGATCACCGTGGATTTCAATGGGAAGATTGATACTCTTTACACCAACTTGAATGGGAAGTTCGAAGCTTTGAGTACTCATGTCAAGAAGCTGGATGTTCAGGTAGCACAGACTGTTGGGGCTGTTAAAAGACAAGAGGGATTCCTTCCTAGAAAGACTGGGAACAATCCTAACAATGCTTGCAATGCTGTTTACATGGAAAGTGGATATGAACACGTGGAATTGAAAAAAATTGAAGAAGATACTGCAGAAGAGGTACCAGTGTCGATCGACACTAGTCCTCGTGTCGATCGACACTAGTCCTCGTGTCGATCGACACCAACAGTAGGATATGGCTACTCCGAGTTATGAAGCACCAGTGTTGATCGACACCACCTCGGGTATCGATCGACACCAGCACCCAAAAGCCACGATACGATTCAAGGAGGTAGTGTTGATCTACATACCCTTGGTGTCGATCGACACAAGGGTCCATCTAGTGAACCAAGTTTTGAGAAACCACTTATTTCAAAGGAAAGAGTCTACAAACCAAAGGTTTCATTCCTAAGAACTCTTAGGAAGTCTAAACAAGAGATGGAGGAAGCTAGATACAAAGCAATGATGGATAAAGTGATGATTGAACTCCCTCTGGTTGATGCAGCCAAGCTTTCACCTTCACTCAAGAGGTATGTTAAGAAAATGGTTAATAATGGTGTGAGTCATGAGGAAGGAGCTTTGCTTACCAGAGACATCACTGTGATTTTCTTGAACCAAACCCCACATAAGAGGAAAGGAAAGCAAAAGAAAGTGATTGTCTGTGAACAAGTTAGTGCCATGATTAAGAGTACGATTATTGAGAAGCTACCTGATCCATGAAGTTTTGTGCTTAACTGCTCCATTTTCGCAGGAAGATTTTCTCAATCTTTTGTGATCTTGGCTCAAGTATCAGCTTGATACCTCATTCTGTTGTTGTTAGACTTCGGATGACTGATTTCAAGCCGACGAGGACCTTTCTTATCCTAGCTGATCGATCCAAAAAGATTCCAAAAGGTGTTTTAGAAGTTATTCCAGTAAGAATTGGTGATTGCTTCATTCTGACCGAGTCCTGCAACCGACTGACTTAGTTTCCTTTTCTAGAATTAGATTTAATATGTAACGGTCTTATATAAACCCGAGCCGCGGAAGCGAAGTGCTAGGGCTGGACAACTTTTATCTTTGAATCTGAATCTCGGTTTTTCTTAGCCTCCTTTTACTTTTCTGCTATTTTAGATTCTGTAATCTCAACCTTTTTATTGAATTTGTTTTCTTAAGTTATTTATCATCATTTTTTATGAACATGTCTTTTACTTTGATTTCTACATTTTCAATTTGCATGTCTGAGTAGTGAAACTAGGGTTCCGAGATGGGGTAGATCTACCCGAGTCCTTAGTCCCTGTAGATGTCTAAGCTTTAAATTTGATTTAATCCCTTCTGGATTAGATGTTCTTAAGGCTAGCTCGTTTGGCAAAATCTAGGGGCTAGATCTAAGGTTTCTCTCGCCTGACAGGTGCATGTAGAGATCCCTGATCCTCTAATGCCAGAGATCTATAGCTTTTCGCCAAGACACTAGGTTAGGTTATATTTTGACATTGTTGATTTGGGTCTTATTGCTGTCCTTTTTCTATGTTCCGCCAATACAATTGAGGTCTGTTCTCAGGGGGAAGGTATTGGGTCCTAGGATATGTTTAGGATTGTTGGGGGTCACCACGACAGTGGGATCACCACAGCTTTGATGATCAACGTCTAGGGATTAGCTTCTGTGAAGTCATGTTAGACACCTACGGTAGATTATGGAGGACGGCATGATCAATTACCCCACTCTCAGGACCTTTCTTCTCCATATTATTTCCTGCTATTTTCTGCATTTTCACTACCACTCGGCCAAATCTGACCGAGTCCATAGTCAGTATTTTATTTTCTGCATTTTTCATTCCATTTAGGTTATTAGTGACAAACACCCTTCTGATTTGGCTTGACTTAAATAAATTTGATCGCAGCTTGATTGTTAACAACGTACCCATTTGGATTGATACCTATTGTACTATGATGACATTTTAGGATAATAAGCAATTGAAACCCTGTTCTCAAACTAGTAAAATACTTGTTTCAATTTGGCGCCGTTGCCAATTGGGTGATTGTTTGTTACATTTAGGATTTCAAATTTCTTGAGATCAAGTTCGTTTTTATTTTTACGCTACTTACTAACTTTCTGTATTTCCTTTGTTCGTTTGTTTCAGGTATTACTCTGTCAACCAACTCGGTCTGTTCAACCGAGTCTCTCTGACCAAGTCCTGATCCCTGCATGCAAACACGATCAAAAAGAAATCAGAACCTCCTGCAACTCGTTGATAACGTGAATCGGTCTCCTCGTCAGCATCGTGTGCAAAGAGACGGAGTCCCACAAGATCAACAACAACAATTCGAGATGGAAAACCAACAGCAACAAGGTGCTCATGGAGGCAATTAACAACATTTTGCTGCACAGGACCCTCAGCCAAGGAGGGAATGTTTTATTCGACCAGGGGATGCTCCGCGTACCCACACACAACGTCAGGGTATCATAGCTCCACCTGTCCAGCAGAACAATTTTGAGATCAGGAGCGGCCTCATCTCCATGGTTCAGAGTAACAAGTTCCATGGACTACCAATGGAAGACACACTCGATCACCTGGACGAGTTCGATAGGGTCTGTATCCTAACAAAAATCAATGGAGTTTCTGAAGATGGATTCAACTCGAGGAGATCAGCTACATTCAGAACCAGGAGGGTTACAACAAAGGATTTGTCAACTACAAGGCTAATACGAATTTGCCCTGCAGAAGCACTAACGTCGCCAACCGTCAGGACCAAGTGGACCAAACACAAACCTTTTGTTACATACAACCATAATCAGGGCTATGATGGCAATGATTTACGCAGCAACAGCCAACCCAAACCGCACCTGTTGGTTTTGCAAACCAAGAACCGGACATGATGGCAATGATTAAACAGCTTATACAAAGCCAAGAAAAAGTGCAATGGAGGTTACCAAGAGGTATGCTGAGATGATGAACAATATGGATCGCTCCTACACTGCCCTCAACAATAAAATGGAGACTATAAATTCTAAGCTGCACTATTTAGAGAGCAAGAGTGCTTCTACTTTCCCCCCACATCAAACTGGCCAACTCCCAGGAAAATCAATCCAAAACCCCAAGGAGTATGCTCACGCCATCAGTTAAACTTGCACCAGCGAGCTATCACCAAATGGGATCAGTCATCCACTCACTGAGGATAGTGAAGAACAAGTTGGGGAGCATTTCGGCAACATATGAACAGAGAAATGCTCTATCACCCTACGCACTGGAAAAGAACTACCTACCAAAGAAGGACCCACCAAGGGTAGCGAAGTTCAGAATGGGGAGGATCTCTATCAAACAAAAGATGAAGAAAACAAACTCGATGGACAAACTCGGTCTACCAATCGAGTTGAGGTTCCAACAAATGGGAAGGAAGATAAACTCGATGAAGGAACTTAGTCAGTATACCGAGTCAATTCTCCACATGTGGGAAAATCAGCTTTTGTTCCTCCTGCGTATAAGCCCCCTCTCCTTTTTCGAAGAAGATTCAAGAAAGAGTTAATGGAAAAGTATTGGTATGATTATGGCCAGCAAGGAGGAGGAACCTATGCAGCAAGGAGACGACAAAGAGGAGCAAAGGCAGCAGCTTGAACCGGAGCTACAAGGAGCTGAAGATTTATGCATTTCTCCGGGTCCTATCACTCGGTCTAAACAAGAGAAGCTCAAGACCACTTTGCAACATCTCCTCAACACCATCTCGGGCAGTTTGGTGTGTGCTAATCCAGCCACATTGGTTGTGATCCAAGCCACCTAAACATTTATCAAGAGAGGAGGTATGACTTCCACTCTTTTTCCCTTCATATGGTTTTGTCCCGAGGGGTTTTCCAAATCAGGTTTTTCATGCGGTATGCCATCTCACTCCCTCCGCAGCCTCCTGATAAAGCTTAAGCCCACCTCTATCTCTTATCCAAGTGAAGCAGCCCAAGTCCAACAAAGATATTCAGCCGAAACTTGAAGACTTGAAGAGTCATTTTCTTTGTTCAAACTTTGGTTTTAATGCTATGTATTTTTCGAGATTTCCCTTTACTCTTTGGCTGATTTAAACTCTTGTAATGCTTCATTTGTGAGTTATCAAACATCTTTTCATATTCTTAAACTCTCTGAAACTTGTTTGTTCATCCTTGCTTAAAGTGATCGGATCTTCATCCTCACACCAAGTAAGCCGAAAGTCTTAGGATCTTTCACACTCCTAAGAAGTTTCATCTCGTTTCACCCCTTGTTCACCTCGTCTAGGGTCTTCACCCACGTCCAGAGCAAGCCTGAAAGTCCAAAGGATCTCCATCCCTTTGGAAGTTTCGCAACAATCCCCCAAAGACTCATCGGATCCACTCTTGTTCTTCACCTTTCATCTCTTCCGCATCACTCACCTTGTCACCAATCATCACAACCTCTTGGAGAAGCATTCAGGGACTTTATCCTCACCTAGGATCATATCAAGTGGTAGCAGAGCTGACTCCACGCCAGGTTGTATCTCTTCCGATCTGAGATACCTTTTCATATTCCGATCTGTATTATCTGTTGACTGTTGGAATTTTGATAAACTCATCTTGTCTGATAAAATCGTGAGATCTGTTGAATCTGCTTCAAACAAGAGTCTAGTATTTGTTAAAATTGATTCTAGAATTTTTGAGCATGTTTTGATAATTTTCCGAACCTGATTTAGTCGAACAGTCACATTTAGAGGTTATCAGAATTTGAACAGTTATTTTCGTGTCAACTTGCTAGAATTGTTTAAAATCATTGGTTAATCCTAAAATCGTGAAATCTGTTGCATTAAAACCATGATTCAGTCTAGTATTTGTTAAAATTGACTCTGGAATTTTTGAACGTGATTTGATATTTTATTCTGTTCGATCA
The DNA here is from genome assembly GCA_028015245.1 of Cardamine occulta. Taxonomy (NCBI): domain Eukaryota; kingdom Viridiplantae; phylum Streptophyta; class Magnoliopsida; order Brassicales; family Brassicaceae; genus Cardamine; species Cardamine occulta. Next base: position 15,617,798 of record CM051376.1, on the reverse strand, counting down.
AGTCAAACAGTTGTTTAGGATTCTAGAAAAGTTTCTGAGTTTTCTTTGTTGTGTTTCTTTGGGCATTTTTACTTGTTACTTGTTTGAATCTGAACAGGTACCATGGTGGGAACCAACAATGGTAAAGAGGAATCGTCAAACTCCAACAAAGAACTCCTTGATTCCTTAAGAGCCATAATGGACGAAAGTATGGCAACCAAGAGAGCTGAAATAGAAAAAACAAGAAGAGCACCGAAGGAACAAGAGCTTACACCACAGCCACAAGACAGCACACTGAGAACAACTTCCCGCACCCCACATAAAGTCTCTATTACTCCAAAATCCAAATATGTGCTTTGTTCTGAATATCATTCGCTAATGAACTCTTAAAATTTTCAGGAAAAAGAAGCTACCTAGAGTGGGAAACAAATATGGAAGATTGGTTTTACTATAACCACATCCCAAGAGAAAAGAGGATAGCTCATGCAATTCGCCAACTCACAGGAGAAGCTTATCAATGGTGGATACGAAAGGTTGATGATCGCTGGAATTACAAGGAGCCACCTATCACCTCGTGGAGAGATCTTAAGGAACTAATGAGGAATAAGTATGCACCAAATGGTTTAGTTCCAAAAGAAGCTTACAGTCCTCAGCCAAAGGAAGTATCCAAGAATGTTCTAAATGAGAAAATGAAGGCTAATGTAACCTCTCAACCAAAGAAGGTCGCAGAACAAGTCATGGTTCACAAGCAAAGCCTAAATCCATCAATTGAAACAAGCAATGAACGTCCAAAGAAATGTAAGTCCTCTAATCTTTCAAAATCCAAGGAAGTTACTTGTTATGACTCTCCTAAGAAAGGAAAATTTGCTGCCACTTGCCCTGAAAAACACGAGCTGAATATCACTTCATTAGGATCAAAACTGAGCTCACAAAACTCAAGTAGTGAAGTAGTTAATCAAGGTGTAGAAACTTCCAGTTCTTGTATAATGCACTTGGTCTTGTCAAAGGATGTTGATTCAGGTCATACTATGGAGCATGAGAATGACAAAGCTGAAGGAACCATAAAAGAGAAGAATCCACATTCGGTGTCAACCACTTCACAAGCTTTCCGAGATAACAAGTGTGAGCAAATTAATTATGAAAACCGTGTGGTGTTTAAACCATGTCCAGCACCAGCTACCTGTGAATTAGATTTCACCATCTTCAAAGCTGAAAAGTTACCAAACATCTTACATGGTACTAAGGTAAGTTTAGCTAGCGAGTCTGTTCGATACTGGAATAATTCTACATTCACTCGTAGCATCAAACAACCTGTTTTGAATATTAAAATTTCAAGTATAATGCACTTGATTTTTCCTTTAAGTACCAAGGAAGATGCAGGTACCTTAGATGTGCTAAAGACCTAAAAGAAAACACATCGACATGGAGCTTAACAACGGAGCAAACGGAGGAAGTAACAAAGTGCAATGACATGCCATCAAACTTAGAGCTCTTGACGTGTTTTCCTGCCAATAAACAAAGAGAGGATGTCACCAACCTCATAGTGATCAAAGAGAAACCACCCGATGCTCAGCCACCAATTCAAACCCGAGGTAACTATCTAGACTCGCAAAAAAGAATGAGAGCTAACCTTCTTTCTCTTGGTGCAGATTGTACAATTTTGAGGTCACAACTTTGTCAAAGAATAGGGTATGATACATCCATCCCAACCACACCATCCCATGAGCAAACCATTCTAGCTGTCATGTGTCAAACTGGATCCAAAATCACTTCCATTTACCGTGACAATTACATGCACCGAATACAGCAAGGACCTTCTTCAGGTAAGTAACTCTTTAACTCAATTTGATTCTCATGATTCCAAGGTTGTGAGTAAGAGTTTATCATCTCCAGAAACTATTAAGAAAAAGTTAGGTATATTCAAAGAATATTCGAACCAAACTCTTGTCTTAGGACGCAAATAAAAGAGGAACATGATAAAGAAAATTCTGGGGTCCGAAATGAAACTTGTGTACTTGTTTATAGTGACTCTACGACTGTGATAATCGCTTGCTCTTTGCCAAAGGTGTTGAAAACAATGCAGGTCTAAAAGAGGAGCCACCAGACTTAGAAGTTCTCTCGACCCATTTCTTTGTGAGGACTGGAATTGGAGTTGTCTTGAGAAAGGATGAACACCTTTCAAAGCTATCAAGACACGGAGCATGGAGCTTTGCCTAGAAGGAAACTCCAAGAATTATCGCCGACCATCTCCGAGGATATGTTCCAAACTGGTCCAATTTTTGATTTTCTTGTCACTAACCTTGCACCGGTGCTGCCGAGTAAGAAACCTTGTCATTTTCAGGACTTCGAAGTTGTATCCCCTAAATACGACTCAGGAATTGTCTCACTAATCTGTGGGAAGGAGAATCATATCGTCTTTGATCCAGGAGCACCCGTTGAAGCATTTCCTTATGAAATGGGAAACAAGATAGGTAAGGAAATTGTTGTGCCTGATGCAACAGTTCAAAGGTATGCATTTCTTTTTATTCCTAAATCTAAGTTGCTAGAATATGAACACATCAAAGAGATTTATATGTCAACTGTTGATTTTAAAGATGTGATTCATTATTGTGAGAAATTTGAGCATAAGAAATTCTTTAGGCATGGAGGATTTTTGTTTGATAAAATGTGTGAACGTAATAGAAATTATGTGCTCATAGATATTGCTAATTTCTCTAATTTTGCTAGTGCTTCACCCAATGCTGAATTATTCTTTGGAGAAATTGTTTGTTATGATAGCATTCTGAATTTTAATAAACACTTAGATGATCATATTGAACCTTTGAAATCTGTTTTAGATGATCTAAGTAATAAATTGTGTGCTAGTCGGAATGACTATATTCTTTGCACCTATGATCTCTTGTCTCGAGTCTTTGTTGTGAGGATACAGGATATACAGGAGAGCTAAATTTTCATGCACCTAGGACGTGGCTCTACCATGTTTGGCTTAAGAAAACTGTTGTTCAAATTGTTCTTAAACCAAAGGAGCGTTTGCTAGACATAGAGCATCAAAAGCCAGCAAACGAAGAGGAGAATATTAAGAACTTTGAGATTGGTTACCAGTTTTGGATTCGTATGAAGGAGAAACGTTTTGCAGACCAAGAGGAGTTCAAACTAATGCAAGAAGGATATTGTTCACTTCGAGTCATAGAACAGATCCATTCCTACAAAATCTGCTTGCAAGGTGAGTATATTCCGACTTACTTCAAATATTCTAATTTAATCTTTTTCCTTGCAGATTGTTCGGATTTGAGGATGGATAGCATGGATAGCTTGGAGCTTGGAACTAATCAACAGCTTAAAACTGAGGAGCTGGGAGCTAAAGAACAACTAGACAACGCCTACCAGCTTGATCTCCAAGGTAAGTTCCATGTAAGTTCGAGTTTTAATATTACTGATTTGGTTCCTTATATTGCAGAAGAAACAGATTTGAGGTCAAATCCTTTTCAAGAGGGAGAGGATGATATGATTATGGCCAGCAAGGAGGAGGAACCTATGCAGCAAGGAGACGACAAAGAGGAGCAAAGGCAGCAGCTTGAACCAGAGCTACAAGGAGCTGAAGATTTATGCATTTCTCCGGGTCCTATCACTCGGTCTAAACAAGAGAAGCTCAAGACCACTTTGCAACATCTCCTCAACACCATCTCGGGCAGTTTGGTGTGTGCTAATCCAGCCACATTGGTTGTGATCCAAGCCACCTAAACATTTATCAAGAGAGGTGGTATGACTTACACTCTTTTTCCCTTCATTTGGTTTTGTCCCAATGGGTTTTCCAAATAAGGTTTTTAATGAGGTAAGCCATATCACTCACTCCTCAGCCTCTTGATAAAGCTTAAGCCCACCTCTATCTCTTATCCAAGTGAAGCAGCCCAAGTCCAACAAAGATATTCAGCCGAAACTTGAAGACTTGAAGAGTCATTTTCTTTGTTCAAACTTTGGTTTTAATGCTATGTATTTTTGAGATTTCCCTTTACTCTTTGGCTGATTTAAACTCTTGTAATGCTTCATTTGTGAGTTATCAAACATCTTTTCATATTCTTAAACTCTCTGAAACTTGTTTGTTCATCCTTGCTTAAAGTGATCGGATCTTCATCCTCACACCAAGTAAGCCGAAAGTCTTAGGATCTTTCACACTCCTAAGAAGTTTCATCTCGTTTCACCCCTTGTTCACCTCGTCTAGGGTCTTCACCCACGTCCAGAGCAAGCCTGAAAGTCCAAAGGATCTCCATCCCTTTGGAAGTTTCGCAACAATCCCCCAAAGACTCATCGGATCCACTCTTGTTCTTCACCTTTCATCTCTTCCGCATCACTCACCTTGTCACCAATCATCACAACCTCTTGGAGAAGCATTCAGGGACTTTATCCTCACCTAGGATCATATCAAGTATCGAGCTCTTTTCGACAAGCAGGTACAAGAGATAGAAATCAGAATGCCCCTGGTAGATGCTTTCATGCTTTTGCCCCCATATCACAAATTTTTGAAGGATGCAGTAGTAGAAATGACGAAAGAACTTCGGGGAATGGTAGTACTGAGCCATGAATGCAGCGCTACCTTATCAAAGAAGGTAGTTATCAAAGAAAAGTTAAGTGACCCCGGTTCTTTCACTCTACCATGTTCATTGGATCCACTTACTTTCAAAAACTCTCTATGCGACCTTGGAGCTTTTGTAAGCCTTATGCTGCTTTCGGTAGCAAAGAGATTGGGCTTCAGCAGATACAAACCTTGCAACATCTCTTTAGTCTTGGCTGATAGATCTATCAGGCTCCCCCATGGGTTACTAAAAGATTTACCCGTCACGATTGGCCATGTCGAAGTGCCAACAGATTTCACAGTTTTGGAGATGGATGAAGAACCCAAAGATCATTTAATCTTGGGAAGACCATTTTTGGCCACAGCAAGAGCCATGATTGATGTCAGGAACGGAAAGATTGACCTCAATCTTGAGAAAGATTTGAAAATGAAGTTTGACATAAAGGATATCATGAAGAAGCCAACAATAGAAGAGTAGCTCTTTTACATCGAGGAAATGGATTGGCTTGCGGATGAACTACTGGAAGAATTCTTAGAGCAGGATCACCTTTGAACTGCTTTAACCAAGAACGAGGATGAGCAAGAAGCAATAGAACATGGTCAAAGCGCAGATGAAGTCAGCTTCATCACCTTTGAGTTGCACGAAAGGGGTAATATCCTTCTCATTAGCCAATTAAACGGCTTGTTTGATTTTCCGCCTGGGTGTAGCACACAGCAGAACTTTGACAAAGAGGAGCTTCAGGCACTATGGAACATTATAGCGGGAAAAGACGCCTACAGTTCAGACCGTTCCAAGAGCTCCCATATTAGGAATCCTGCCATCAGGTACTTCCACAAATCCCGTGCAAACGCGTTCTTTGCAAGGAAGGTCAACGGGAACGTAAACGAAGGCGAGCTCCAAATGCTGGATTTGGCGCTACTCAGATTTCTTAACATAGGGAGGGGTGATAGAATTTTCAGAGGAAATAAAGCAGACGCTGGTCTGACGATTGTCCTTCTCGATCAAATCATTAGGTACCGGGACTGGGCGACCAAGCTATACAAGAACAGGAAAAAGGGAGAGCTCACTGTAGGAGGAATAATCACTCCTATCCTCCTCACTGCCAATGTGGAGTTAGTTACCCACCCTTATGAAGCTAGATGGATAGACCTCACCAACCTCGCCAAACAACACATTAGAGTACAAGAGGTTTGACAATAGCTACAATTACAAGTTCAACCATCCGGTGGTGGGAGAAGCTAAGCTACTCCTCCCAGACTTGCCCCTAACAAAGATCACGTTGGCCCAAAACGTCGATTTCTGGCCACCCATGGAGTCACTCTATGATGAACAAGCGCCTGGTCAAGAAGATCCCGTTGGGGATAAAGCTGAAGGAGAGCAAGAACCAGAGAGCTACATGTTCAACAACGACCCTCCAGACAGAACACTCAAAGAAGCAAATAGGAGAAGCAGCCTGCTGCATAAGTGGAACAAGTGGCAGGACAAAACTATAAAGGCACTGGCAGACACAATCAAGGGGATGAAAAATTCCATCAAAGGGCTAAAAGGAAAGAGCAAACACCCTCCAGTCACCCCCGGATTAAGAACAACCAGCTCCCTTAGCTCTATGACAAGAAGGAGTGCACGAGTAGACCCACCTAGGCGGTCAGCCGTAGAACCAAGGCAAAGAAAGGGGAGGGCAGTGCCACTAGACACAGGAGAGAGCTCGGCCAGAGGACTGGGTCACCAGACCGAGTTTAGTGTCAGGAGAGTGGACTCGATGCCAGCCTGAGTCAGACAGCCCGAGTTCTACACTGAAACACCCACAAGCTCGGCTGCAGTTCTGGACTACACCCGGGATAGCATGGACGAGTACACCACCCAATTCTTCACCAGCCATTGAGGTAACCCCAAACCATTTCATTGTAAACACCATTGCATCTAGTTTAGTTTTCTTATTTTTTCTTGAACTCACCTTCAGATTTTTATTACACAAGGGACTGTGTAATTCAAGTTTGAAGGAGGGTTTGAGATGTATTTAATCATGTTTTCTGTTTTCTTATTTCAAATTTTCATACTTGAGTCTGCATTCATTTATATGCATAGAAAACCCATAAAATTTGAAAAAATCGAAAATTTTCCAAAAAAAAAAAAACAAAACAGAGTGTTCATGTAGTTGCATATGCATTTTAAGATTGAGTCTAGTTGCATTTCGTTTAGGGCTGTTGCATTTCATAGGGGATTATGATGAAACCAACCTTGTAAGCATGATGATTCAGTAGTTGTCTAGTGCATTTCAAGTGATGTTCAAAAATCCTTTCTAGTCTTGATTGAAGCATGTTGTGATTTTATACCTTTCCCTATCAATTTGAACTGAATTTGAATGTTAATTATCATGTTTATGCATCGAATTTGAACTCATGGATACTACATACATACTTGGATTTTCTTTCATATTTTTCCACCCTTGCTAATCCAAGTAGCTGATTCCCATCTTTGGAACAGTTCACCATACCTTGAACCAAACTTATTTTCAGGCCACTGATATTTGCTTTGTGTGTGTGAGGCCTTATTTCGGAATGAGCTAGGTAGAAAGTGTTAGGTTTGTGCCAACAAGGATGGTATCTCGCCCCTTATGGATCAGATAGAACTAGGAAGTGTTAGTTCTGGTTCGCCCCTTATGGATCAGATAGAACTAGGAAGAAAACTTCATTTTTGGCTTTAGACTGTAGGAGGCAACTCGGAGTGTTTGCCCGAGTCCATCATGTTGAGTATAGTGATGTCTGATTTTATGGACCCTGACGAAAAGGGGAAGAAAAAAAGGGTAAAGAGATTCTTAGGAGAAGAGAAATAAAAAGAAAAAGTATGCTACCTAGTAAAAGATTTGGGGAAAAAGAAAAAAAAAATAAAAAAAATTTCATGAGGTTTAGGCTCTATATTAGAAAAAAGGTAAAAAAGCCTAAAAGATCTTGAGCGAAAAAAAAAAAAAGAGAAAGAGAGAGCCTAAGTGATTAAGTAACCCAATCCGCTAGAGTTTAGCTGTGCAAAAAGAAAAACCTTCTCCTTAGAATGAAAGCAAAATAAAATGCCCTAAGGGAAAAAGGGTAGATACGATCAAGCTCCGGGTTTAAAAGTAGGAGGGATTTCACTTGTGTTTACTTGGGTAGATGGGATTTTGTCCTTGTATGCATCGGTTAGCAATCTTACCTTTATCATTCTTCTAAAGCTCATTCCATTTTACTGAGAGATCCTTTTTCTAAAAATGCTTTTACCTTAACCAAATGAGTTCATTGGATGTGCATGGTCTGATTCATGGTGTGAAATTAATGAATGTTAAAGGGTCTGGTATTTTTGAATGCATGTGTAGGTTGAGGCTGAAAGTTAGACTGTGTTGTGGATAGAACTCACTTGCATTGTATCTGAGACATTGATTGTATACTTCTTATCAGCATGTTTTGATTCTGAGTCCCCGTTTTCAACCCAACTCTCCCTGTTTACGATTTGTTTGCTTGAGGGCAAGCAAAGACTTAGTTTGGGGGTGTTGATGTCTCCATATTTTACCCGTTTTTAGCCTCTATCTAAGTCTATTTTAGCATTGATTTGCCCCGTTGTTTATATCATTCAGAGTCCTTTATGTCCATTTTGCATACTTAGTAGTTTTTGCATAGGCGTTGCATACATATTGCATTTTGGAGTTAGTTTCAGGGACAACGTATGCTTGCTGGAGCAAAGGAAGAATGGTGTGGACAAACTCGATGGGATGAACTCGGGCTACTGATCGAGTCCGCTACAAAGGACTTCACCACTCGATCAAGCACTCGATGTACTTAAACCGAGTGCAATACATGGACAGAAGACTTCATCCCTCGGACAAGGGACTTGACTTGACAGACCGAGTCCACGCACTCGACAAAGAGAACTCGACCTCCTGATCGAGTAGGGGACAAAAGCCAAAGACAACACGACTCGACCAAGAGCACTCCGTCATTCTGACCGAGTCTTGTAACCGACTGACTTAGTTTCCTTTTCTAGAATTAGGTTTAATATGTAAGGGTCTTATATAAATCCGAGCCGCGGAAGCGAAGTGCGAGGGCTGAATAACTTTTATCTTTGAATCTGAATCTCGGTTTTTCTTAGCCTCCTTTTACTTTTCTGCTATTTTTGATTCTGTAATCTCAACCTTTTTATTGAATTTGTTTTCTTAAGTTATTTATCATCATTTTTTATGAACATGTCTTTTACTTTGATTTCTACCTTTTCAATTTGCATGTCTGAGTAGTGAAACTAGGGTTCCGAGATGGGGTAGATCTGCCCGAGTCCTTAGTCCCTGTAGATGTCTAAGCTTTAAATTTGATTTTATCCCTTCTGGATTAGATGTTCTTAAGGCTAGCTCATTTGGCAAAATCTAGGGGCTAGATCTGAGGTTTCTCTCGCCCGACATGTGCATGTAGAGATCCCTGATCCCCTAATGCGAGAGATCTATTGCTTTTCGCCAGGACACTGGGTTATGTTATATTTTGACATTGTTGATTTGGGTCTTATTCTTGTCCTTTTCTATGTTCCGCCAATACAATTGAGGTGTGTTCTCAGAGGGAAGGTATTGGGTCCTAGGATATCTTTAGGATTGTTGGGGGTCACCATGGCAATGGGATTGCCATAGATTTGATGATCAACATCTAGGGATTAGCTTTTGTGAAGTCATGTTAGACACGTACGGTAGACTATGGAGGACGGCATGATCAATTACCCCACTTTCAGGACCTTTCTTCTCCATATTATTTCCTGCTATTTTCTGTATTTTCACTACCACTCGGCCAAATCTGACCGAGTCCATAGCCAATATTTTATTTTCTGCATTTTTCATTCCGTTTAGGTTGTTAGTGACAAACACCCTTCTGATTTGGCTTAACTTAACTAAATTTGATCGCATCTTGATTGTTAACAACACACCCATTTGGATTGATACCTATTGCACTACAATGACATATTTTGGGTAATAGGCAATTGAAACCCTGTTCTCAAACTAGTAAAATACTTGTTTCACTTAGTGGGAGGCAACCCACTGGTATGTTTTTCTTTTTCTTTTGATTTTTCTTTTCTTTTCTTATTTATTTTATTTTGCCAACTTCGGGCTTGATAACATTGGGGACAGTATTGTTTAAGTCTGGGGGAGATGGTTACTGACATTATCTTTTATTTTCTTAGAGTCAGTTGAGTCTATTTTTATTGAGTCAAAATTTTTGTATGAAACTATGAATTTTCGAGGAAACCACCATATTTTGTAGGAGCTTAAGTAACCATTTGGTTCAAACTTTACTGACATCCGAGACTAATGAAAAAACCAAACTCCGACCGGTCGACTAGAGACATCCACATTTCCAGCAGAAATCCACTAAAGCCTGAGCTAATTTCTGATTTTTCCTTTTACCTCATCGATGTGATTGATGCTCTTAGGGCTTGACTCCTCATTCATACTTGACAGCAGTAGGACCTATGTATACAAAACGATACTCCTCTCCCTTATTCTTGTCTAAAAAGAAAAAAAAAGATGAGATGACTTTCTTTTGAGTAAAGGGGTAGGAAAATTTTCAATGACCCCATTAAATTATTTTGAAAGAGACGATCACACAAAGGTTGGAAGCGAGGTTACAAAAATTTTCCGTGACGCCAATATTCGCCTACACCTTTGTAAAGAAAAAAACATTGAGAATAAGGAAAATGACAAGTCTGGGGGAGAGAAAGAGTGCCAAAAAGTTATGTAAGGTTGTTGCATCATTGTATAGTATGGGAATGAGTCTAGAAGGTCCTTGACATTGAGATCAGAGATGAGACCCAGTGATGAGGGCTTATGGACTATGTTGCGAAATTATGGATTGAATCTGGAAAACTGTGAATGTCTACGGTGAAGTACATGGTGGTCTGAATCCTGTTAGGTAAAATTTCTAGTTGCTTACTATGGTGAATGTGAGTGTTAGCTGATGGAGACGACTATGTTGATGTTGCAGGTTATTGCCGTCTGGTTGGTCGCCTCATTTATCTTGTTGTTACATGGCCAGACTTGTCTTACTCTGTTCATGTGTTAACCCTATTTATGCAGAAGCCTAAACAAGAACATTGGGATGCTGCTATTCGCGTTGTCTGGTACTTGAACAACAATCCCGGTCAGGGAATTCTTCTTTGCGTCTATACTGACCTATCATTCGTTGCATGATGTTACTCTGATTTTGGTAGTTGTCCGCTTATTCGGCGTTCTCTAACAGGTTGGTTCATTCAGTTAGGTGGGTCTCCTATTTCTTGGCGAACCAAGAAGAAGCATGTCATCTCTCGTTCCTCAGCCGAATTCGAGTATCGTGCAGTGTCACTTATGATACAAGAACTTTTGTGGCTTAAGAATCTCTTGTTGGATCTGGGTGTTGATCATAAGGCACATATCCCTATTTTTTGTGATAGTCAGGCTGCACTTCATATTGCTGCTAATCCTGTCTTTCATGAGCGTACTAAACATATTGAGCGTGATTGTCATTTTATACAGGATGAGCTTATTAAATGTATGAATGCTACTCGGTATGTTCCTACTCGTGATCAATTAGCAGATATCTTCACAAAGGCACTTGAAAAACGGGGATTTGATGCCTTTATTGGCAAGTTAGGCATCTCCGACCTCGATGCTCCAACTTGAGAAGGGGGTATTGAGGGGTATATATATATGTTCTAAAATGTAAATATTCTATGGGTTTATTTTGCTCTTTTATATGTCGTTACACTAGGTTAGAATTCTCTTGTATAAATATAGGTTTTTGGTGCCTCATAATAAAACAACACAAGAAAACCTTTATACATTCTAGGTCTTCTTGTCATATAAACAAAAGAAATAGATATAAAGAGTGATAGAAAATAGCATGTCCACTAAAATATCATGAAATTTACTAACGGAGTCGTCAAAATTCAAGGTATGTATGCACAATAATTTCCAGGTCCGATAAAATTATTAACTACAATCTGCCCAATTCTAAGGCATGAGATATGGCTTGCTTGATTGCCCAATCTTTTGTCATTAATACTGATGAAAAGTAACAACAAGTTGCCAAAAACAATTCTCCAAAGCAGCTCTAAAACCTCACTAGGGCCGGTCCAATGATATCGATGACCCTAAGCGAGATTAAAAAATTTTCTCAACATAATATCAACCTTTTCAACTTCAAACGAAACAAAACTAAAGTAATACTCTAAAGTAATGATAAAAAGGATACATAAGAAACTAAAATCAAAAACAAAATTAAACCAAGATATAGAGCCATAAAAAAATCTTAAATCTAAATCACAAGTGGAACAAAAACTAAAACTAAATACTAATTACTAAATAACTAAATATGATTTTAAGCATAGCCCAAACAAATTATTGCTAAAAATATGATATTTCTTGCATAGCTTTAAAATAATTATTTTCCTTTTATGTACAATGACACATATCTAAATAGAAGCCCAAAAAATCAGGACTAAAACAAAAAAGACTAAAACTCTATAGCCTAGAAAACCGGTTGGGTGTTGAGCCCTAAGCCTTAGCTAATGTGGCTTATGCCATAGGCCGAGCCTGAACCCCAATCAAGTCTCCTAATAAATTCTAAGTCTTCTACGCTGCACTCAACAAATAGATGGTGACCTGAAGAGATAGTTGGAATCTCCAATGAAGCTGATGCTGAAAGTTGTCAATTTTTGGACTGGATTCCTGACCCGTTTTCCATGCTGCAGCTTCTTGAATAACTTTTGTAACATTGTCCAGAAGGGAGTAAATAAGATCAGTGAAATTTTCTTTCTTTAAGCATTAGAAAAAAAAGATTACCATGTTGCCGGTACCATTTGAAACTTACATCAAGTTAAGAGAAAGAAATATAGTGAGAGAAAGGAGAGAATTACAACCACAACAAACACACTTTTACCAAAAAAAAAGAGATTCTTCAATATTGAAAGTACCAGAACCATCGTGAGAGATATGACTCTCCTAGAGGCGGGTGGATGAGTGATATGCTCAAAGTTTAAACACTAGAGCTACACCGCAAGTGCACAGATATGCAATCCACAAAGCCTCTTTGTATTTCACAATAGATTATTTAGTTTCGAATTAAGCTAAGTAAGATAGGTGATAAATGAAACCAATGCAGAAAAGTAGATGAAAGTTGTTGTATTCAAATGGGAAAAACGTCAAGCTCAGGGCTCAGGAATTCAGGAAATGTAAATCAATGAATTGGCTAGGATCAAATTAAAATCCAGTTATGGAACTCAAAACACTAACTTAGAACTAACCAACTCCCGCTGTGAAAGTTCTCTAAGCTTAAAACCTAAGAAACCAAATTCTTTTGTGAGACTTCAAGTTTTAAACAAGCATTAAGTTCAAGTTTGATTTGTTCACAAATTATCTAATCCAAATTCCTTTGTAATTATCTAATTTTCTCACTCTAGGTTCTTTCAAGTTTCAAATCACACCGTCGTGCTGATTCAATAACCTAAGATCTAGATGCAATAGGTGATCAAGCTAGATCTAGCATTAAGAACAACCTAGGTGAAGAACTTATAAAGTTGTGAATCCTAACCAATCAATCAAAGTTACAAATCCATGAAAACCCTAATGAGAATCCCTGAACCTAACAAGTGATCTACTCAGACATAATCAATGAAAACATGAACATGAATAGAATAGATATCATAGATAAACTAAAAGGGAAATAGAAACAGGGGTTCAAGATCTTCTCTCAGAAGTACAGAGTAAATCAGCCACAAGCTCTCAATCTCTCTCCAAGTCTCCTAGCAAAAAGCTTAGATACATAGATAAGAACTAAAAACCCTAATAAAGACTCAGAAACACGACTTGGATCTTTTTGTAAATAATAAAAACTTCTGGGCAAAGTTGCAAATCTTCAAAACTTGTAAAAGTCCGAGAATGACTTTAGCAGGTGACACGTGTTGATCGACACCCATGGTGGTGTCGATCGACACCAGGGGTCTATGCGAACACCGACTTCAGCTTCTCAGCAACAATGCTCCAAAATGCTCCAAAAGGTCCAAAAGTCTCCAAATACGTGTAAACTTGTAAAAGACTCCACTAGGACTCTAAAGACACATAAAAGACTCAATTAAGGACATATATCATGGTTTAAAAACCGTAAAAACTATGATATATCAACTCCCCCAAACTTAGCCTTTTGCTTGCCCTCAAGCAAACATAGAACCAAACCAGAGAAAGAAGTTTGAAAACACAGAAACTCATTTCGTCATAGGAGCACCACACTCACATTCACCATAGTAAACCACTAAGAGTTCTTACCTGATAGGATCCAGACCACCATGTACTTCGCCGTAGACATTCACAGTTTTCCAGATTCAACCCACAATTTCGCAACATAGTCCATAAGCGCTCATCGCTGGGTTTCATCTCGGATCTCAATGTCAAGGCACTTCTAGACTCATTCCCATACTATATTATGATGCAGCGACCATTACTAAACTTTTTGGTAGTCTTTCTCAAAAATGTTATTTTCCTTATTCTCAAAAATTATTATTATTTTTTTTTTGACAAAGGTGTAGGCAATAATGGCATCATGAGAAATTTTCCTAACCTCCCTTCCAACCTTTGTGTGATCATCTCTTTCAAAGTAAAATAATGGGGTCACTGGAAATTTTCCTACCCTTTTACTTGAAAGAAAGTCATCTCATCTTTTTCTTTTTCTCTCTTTTTTTTTAGAATAAGGGAGAGGAGTACCGTTTCGTATACATAGGTCGTTCTGCTGTCAAATATGGATGAGGAGTCAAGCCCAAGAACATCAATCAAATCGATGAGGTAAAAGAAAAGTCAGAAATTAGCTCAGGCTCTAGTGGATTCTGCTGGAAATATGGGCGTCTCTAGTCAACCGGCAGACTTGGGGTTTTCCATTAGTCTCCGATGTCAGTCAAGTTCAAACCAAATGGTTACTTAAGTTCCTGCAAATGTGGTGGTTTCCTCGAAAAATCCTAGTTTCATACTAAATTTTGACTCAATAAAAACGGACTCAACTAACTCTTAAGAAAAGAAAAGATAATGTTAGTAACTACCTCCCCCAGACTTAAACAATACTGTCCCCATCGTTATAGAAGCATGAGTTTGGTGAAAATAGAAAGGAAAAACTTTGAAGATGGGAAAAATGAAAAATTACCTATGCAGGGTCTCGGTGTCGATCCACACAGGCTTAAATTGACAAGGGTGGTATGAGTTTTGTGGTGGTGTCGACCGACATAGCTAGTGGTGTTGATCGACACCAGCCATATGCATCAACATGGATTTTCGTAAATGGGTGGAATAAGAACCTGTAAGCTATGATAAATAACTCAAAACCAACATAAGAACTGCAACATAATATCATAATCCAATCCCAGAGTTAAATGACAAAGATAAGGATAAAAACTAAAAGAAAACATAAAAATGTCATAATACTAAAGAAACAAAAGACATAAAAGCTAAAAGGGAAAGAAAAGAGAAAGAAAAAAATGAAAAGTAGGAGGAATCTAATCCTCATCATAGCCTGCTGGAGGCTCCGGGAATGTAAGGTCAAGGGGCGGAGCACTAGTACGCTCATCAACTGCCTCATCCTCAGTAGCTGAAGGTGGAGAGCTAGAAAAGGCTCCCTTACGGAGCATGCGGCGTGGGACGGAGCGGAGGAGTCTAGGATCCAGCTGGAAGCTCAGGCGCTGAAAGTCATCATCAGCGAGGGACATGAGGTTAGGCAAGGAGTGCTGGAAACTCCAGTCGTGGTCATGTGTGTCGGTAAAAACCGAATAGAGGCCAAGTTTCATCCAAGTAGCGGTCTGCAGGTTGTCCTGATCCATGAGCAACCTGTCGGTGTTGATGGTGTTGTTGGTCATGACGATCCCGAAGTACTCAAATATTGGAGTCAATAGATTCCCGACACCCTCAACCTTCTTCCATGCAAATGCCTTGGTCTTCAGAGTGCAGAGGTGGTTGGAGAAGACAGCATGTTAAGATCCTCGCACGGCTCTCCCCATATGACCAATGCCGTGGTATAGGAGAATGAGCTCGGACTTCCTCATATTGCTCGGCTCGGCCTTGCAGAGGATGGTGTTCCCAAGAACACGTAAAATTCTTAATTCTCAAAATTGTTAAACAAAGTTATAAAATGCCTCTAATAGCCTAGAAAAACAAGATTTAACCAACAATTCAAGCTATAAGAGATTAAAACTAGAGATCCAACTTTTAGGGTTCCAAAATAAATGGACCGTACAAATGAGATAAGCACTGAAATCTAATGATTTTAGAGATTTGAATCATACGATTTGGTGCAAAATCAAAGGATTTAGAGATTTGGAAGTGAGAATTTGAGATCGTGGTCGCGAAATAGGGAATGGGGGAAAAGAAAGAGGAAGAGAAAATTTATAGCGTTACTTCGTGGGGGCTGGTATCGACCGACACCAGTGGTGGTGTCGATCAACACCAACATTATGGATCGTGGGTTCTCTTCATGACACAAAACATGTGAAAACAAAATCTAAACGAAGACAAGACTCATAATGCAAGTCCATAGACGTTCTTTTTAGACAAAAAATCATCAATAGGGACTCCATTCTCAACGCTTTTCTTGTCCCGCACTTCAATATCAAACTGCTGAAGAAGCAAAATCCACCGAAGAAGCCTTGGTTTTGCATCCTTTTTCTGCATTAAGTTCTTCAGACCTGAATGATCTGTGTGTACTATCACCTTAGAGCCAACAAAATAGTGTCGGAACTTCTCAAATGCAAACACCACAGCCAACAACTCTTTTTCGGTAGTTGCATAGTTTCTTTGTGCATCATCAAGTGTTCTGCTTGCATAGTAAATGGCGTGAAGTTTCTTGTCCTTCCTCTGTCCAAGTACAACTCCAACTGCAAAGTCACTAGCGTCACACATTACCTCGAAGGGTAAATCCCAGTCCGGAGATTTCACTATTGGAGCATTAACCAATGCTTACTTAATCTGCTCGAAAACCAATTGTCACTCAGTGGTTAGTTCAAATTCGCATTTTTGCATAGCAGAGCGGTCAATGGCCGCGCAAATTTGCTGAAGTCTTTGATGAATCTCCTGTAAAACTCAGCATGTCCTAGGAAGCTTCTCACAGCTTTGACATAATCTGATGCCTGCAAACTCATCATTACCTCAATCTTTGCTTGTTCAACCTCAATCCCATCTTGTGAAACCATGTGTCCAAGAACAATGCCATCTCGAACTATAAAGTGGCATTTCTCCCATCTGGCAAGCACTTTACACAGAATATCCAAACATTCATGATAAGAGGATCCATAAACTAAAAAATTATCCATGAATACTTCCATGTAATCCTCTATCATATCCGTGAAATATGGACATCATACATCTCTGGAATGTCGTTGGAGCATTACATAATCCAAATGGCATTTTGCGGTATGCGAAAGTGCCGTAGGGACATGTAAACGTAGTCTTTTCCTGATCGTCGGGGTGGATAGGGATCTGAAAAAAACCTGAGTTTCCATCCAAAAAGCAGTAGTAAGGATGATTTGCTAACCTCTCAAGAATCTTATTCTCATACCACACACGAAAATCAACACATTTGAAGATTTGTAACTTTATCCAGAAGTTTCATGTATTTACAAAAGACCCCAAATCGTGTTTAGACTATTAATTACAGTATTTAGGTTTCTTTGAGAGGGAGTTGAACTTTTTCAAGAGAGTTTTTGGGAAAGATTGAGAGCTTGGGGTTGATTGATATATCATGGTTTTTACCGGTTTTTAGCCATGATATATGTAGTCTTTATCGAGTCTTTTCGGTGTTTTTCGAGTCATTTAGAGTCTTTGCAGGTTCTTGCATGATTTAGACCATTATGGAGCTTTGGGAGGCTTTTGGAGTCAAAGAGATCAAAGCATATTTGAAGAGGAGTGAATAACAGAAAGATGGTGGTGTTGACCGACACCAGGTGTGTTGTCGATCGACACAGCCACCAGGAAATCAAAACGATTTATATAATACTTCTTATTCGCCCAAAAATCTCCAGAATCATGTGGGACCCACCTAGGTTCGTGTTTAGGTATATTTTTTGGGTTTTGGCAACTTGGTTAGGCCATGTTTTCACTACGCTTTATTCTTGACGACAGTCACGTTTTCAGAGATTTTTGGAGAAGAGTTCTAAACTCTTAATTCTTCTCTTCATTTATTTTATGCAATCTATTCAAACTATGATTTTTGTCTGAGTAGTTTGTTTGTTAGGTTTAGGGTTTTCAAAGGTAGAAGATGAATTGCTAGGTTGATGATTGTTTAGGACTGAATCAATAGAGTTCTTCATCTAGATTATGCTTATTGATGATTTTAGATTCGCGACCTAGAATCTGATTTTAGGTTGATTAGTTGACACGAAAGTGTAATTGATTGCCTAAACTATCTTAGATGAGCAAAATAACTATTCGCAAAAGAATTTGGTTTAGATATTTTGTGAACAATCGAACCTGATCATTAATGCTTGTCTGAAATAAGGAATTTATCAAAGAAATTTGGAATTCTAGATTTAGACATTGATAATCTCTGCAGCGAGAGTTGATTGATTTTACCATTGCGTTTCGTGTTCGAGAATATATCTTAATAACAATCCTGATAACTTATTCAAACTGCAATTCTGAATTACCTGAGGATTTCCCTAACCCTAGCTCTTTTCCCATTTAAATTTACTTTGATTTTAATTGCCTGCTGGTTTCTTTTAATTACATTTTCTCTTGTCTAGCTTAATTCATAAACTGAGATTCTATTGTGTGAATGTGAGTCTATGTGGAATATGATCCCTAAGTACTATAGACGATCTCTGAATTTGAGAGAGTTGCTCTAGGGTAAAATTGAGCATATCAAATTTTGGCGTTGTTGCCGGGGACTCTTTGATTCACATTAGATTTAAGTTAGTATTTACTCTAACTTTTTGTTCTTTTATTTTGTTACTTACGCGTTCTATCTTTTTTTTTGTCTAGTGTTTCAGGTGTATGCATAATCGCATAAGCAGGAGATAAAAAAACCTTCAGCAGGCCTGAGCAATTCTATGCTAATCGGTGTGTTATTCGATCTCCTCCATTTTGACTCAATAAAAACGGACTCAACTGACTCTTAGGAAATAAAAGAGAATGTTAGTAACTACCTCCTCCAGAATTAAACAACACTGTCCCCAGTATTATAGAAGCATGATGATGAGATCCTAACCAGCAGCCGACTTGAGGAAGCTAAGGAAATAGAGGAGCAGCTTGAACCAGAGCTTAAGGGAGCTAAGGAGATGGAGGAGCAGCTTGAACCAGAGCTTAAGGAAGCTAAAGGAGAAGCCACAAAGCAACATGGACTTGAGGAAGCCAACGACAAAGATCTACATGTGCCCCTTGGTCCGATGACTCGATCCAAGCAAGCAAGATTCCATCAAGCATTCTACACTCTCTTACACCATATCCAGGGCCGACTTGAGTTTGCTAATCCAGTCACCTTGATTGTGATTCACGCCGCTTAAGCATTCATCAAGAGGTGTGTGGACTTGTACTCTTTTTCCCTCCTCTTGGTTTTATCCCAATGGGTTTTCCAAGAGAGGTTTTTAATGAGGCCAGCCCACACACTCTTTATCATTTCCTCTTGATGAAATCCAAGCCCACTCCATTCACTCCATTCTCGCCACTTTGAAGCTGAAGAGTTACTTGTCTTAAGTCTTTTGTACACTTAATGATCAGCTTTGACTCATTAAGTAATTTCTATTTTCTATATTTTAGTTCTAAGTATCTGAAACTCTATAAGTACTTGTATTCTCTTTCTCTTCAGATTTATCAAACCTTTCTTATTCTCAATCATCTTTGAAACGGTTTGATCATGTTCGATTAGTGTATTCGGAAATCTCCTTGCACTACGAACGCCCCTGATAGTCTAAGAGTGATTCCGCAACTCTTAGAAGTTTCATTCAATCCATTTTCGTGGTCACTCATCCATTTGGACCGATCCACTCCACTTCTCACCCGCCATTCATCATCAAACCGGTTCATCGGAGGCTTTTCTTGCTTCAAAGACTTCACCTATCATTTGGAGGACATTCAGGGACGTGATCCTCCCCCAGGATCACATCACATGAGTTCGGTGAAAATAGAAACGAAAAACTCTGAAGATGGGAAAAATGAAAAATTACCTATGCAGGGTCTCTGTGTTACCTGTAAATTCTGAATTACCTGAGAATTTCCCTAACCCTAGCTCTTTTCCCATTTGAATTTACTTTGATTTTAATTACCTGCTGGTTTCTTTTAATTACAATTTCTCTCGTCTAGCTTAATTCATAAACTGAAATTCTATTGTGTGAATGTGAGTCTATGTGGAATTTGATCCCTAAGTACTATAGACGATCTCTGAATTTGAGAGAGTTGCTCTAGGGTAAAATTGAGCATATCAAATTTTGGCGCTGTTGCCGGGGACTCTTTGATTCACATTAGATTTAAGTTAGAATTTACTCATAAATTTTTGTTCTTTTATTTTGTTACTTATGCGTTCTATCTTTTTTTTTGTCTTGTGTTTCAGGTGTATGCATAATCGCATAAGCAGGAGATAAAAGAACCTTCAGCAAGCCTGAGCAATTCTATGCTAATCGGTGTGTTATTCGATCTCCTCTGTTTTGACTCAATAAAAACGGACTCAACTGACTCTTAGGAAATAAAAGATAATGTTAGTAACTACCTCCTCCAGAATTAAACAACACTATCCCCAGTGTTATAGAAGCATGAGTTCGGTGAAAATAGAAACGAAAAACTCTGAAGATGGGAAAAATGAAAAATTACCTATGCAGGGTCTCTGTGTCGATCGACACACAGCCTGGTGTCGATCGACACAGGCTTAAATCGATAAGGGTGGTATGAATTTTGTGGTTGTGTTGACGGACACAGCTAGTGGTGTCGATCGACACCAGCCATATGCATCAACACGGATTTTCGTAAATAGGTGGAATAAGAACTTGTAAGGTATGATAAACAACTCAAAACCATCATAAGAACTGCAACATAATATCATAATCCAATCCCAGAGTTAAATGACAAAGATAAGGATAAAAACTAAAAGAAAACATAAAAATGTCATAAAACTAAAGAAACAAAAGACATAAAAGCTAAAAGGGAAAGAAAAGAAAAACCAGAAAAATGAAAAGCAAGAGGAAGCTAATCCTCATCATCATCGGCATAGGCTGCAGCAATAGAGTCAGCATCATGTGTGGGTGAGCGGCGATATCGACGAGTCTGTGGAGCAGGGCGTGTGCAAGTAACACCAGTAGCAATTATCCCCCACATCCGGCGCATAGTGCTGACCATGTAGAGTCTGAATGCTGGGCCATCCTCATCATAGCCAGATGGAGGCTACGGGAATGTAAGGTCAAGGGGTGGAGCACTAGTACACTCATCAACTGCATCATCCTCAGTAGCAGAAGGTGCAAAGCTAGAAGAGGCTCCCTTACGGAGCTTGCGGCGTGGGATGGAGCAGAGGTGTTTTGGATCCGGCTGGAAGCTCAGGCGCTGAAAGTCATTGTCGGTGAGGGAAGTGAGGTCAGGCAAGGGGAGCTGGACACTCCAGTCTTGGTCCTGTGCGTTGATGAAAACCCAATGGAGGCCGAGTTTCATCCAAGTAATGCTCCGCAAGTGGTCTTGATCCATGAGCAACCTGTCGATGTTAATGGTGTTGTTGGTCAGGACGATCCCTAAGTATTCAAATATTGGAGTCAAAAGACTCCCGACACCCTTAACCTTCTTCCCTGCAAATGCATTGGTCTTTAGAGTGTAGAGGTGGTTGGCGAAGATAACGCCCATGTTGAGATCCTTGCATGGCTCTCCCCATTTCCATAGTGCCTCAGGAATCATATGACCAATGCCGTGGTATAGGAGAATGAGCTCAAACTTCCTCATCTTGCTCGGCTCGGCCTTGCAGAGGATGGTGTTCCCAAGAACAAGTAAGACATACCTCAGGACCGGATGTCTGACCTCTGTCTGCTTACTCTCTTTGGAGTCATAAACCCCTTTACCAAAGAGAGACCAGAACATCTGAATGTCGTGCCACTCGGGGGTGAGAACCACTCTCTTCGAGGTCCTCCTGAAATCTTATAAAGAACAGAGATCACGAATACGGATTCAATACCTCGCTCCCTTGCACATGAAGGACATGACTCTTTCCTGTTCGACCTTGGCCCGCTCGTTGGTGTAAGAGATCCGGCAAGTAGCGAGAAACTGCCGTACCAAGTCTGGGTACAGGTTGTACTGCTTGGTCACCAACGTACCCAACCCGATCTGCTTTAGAATCCTGAGGACAATTTTGCGAATGCCCATCGCCTGAACAGTCTGCTGATTGATGAAACGGGTGGCCTTGATCTCCACCGATAACCACGCGTTGTAAAATAGCATGTCATACTTGTCCCAGTCATCATAGATAGGACGGTTGAGACACTCTGGTTTCTCCGTCTCCATCTTTGGATCATTGGCCCAGTTCATCCTGCTTTTGATCTTGAGGTGCTCAGCGTTAGGCCAGAGGGCGCGGATCTGCACGAAAAGATACTGCGGAGACGGAGGAAACAGAGGTGAGGGGGCGGTGAGTGAGGCGGGGATGGAGAAGGTGCAGGTACCTGGGTACTGGATGCACCATCTCGTTGTTGACGGAATTTTTTATGAGGCATCTGCATAAAAAACACAAAAAACGAGAAACCCCGCAAGTTAGGCAAAAACAAAAATTCCAGAAAAATGCAAAATTGAATGCAAAACTTCACACACAACAGTCCACAATGTTAAATCCAATGTAAATCCAAGGCCAATTGTTCCAATTTTCATTCCTATACGAAATGCGAAGTGATTTTGGCTTCGAGACCAATAACTCCCAAAATTGCATCAATCAGCCTAAGAAATCACTAAACAAAGTTATACAATGCCTCTAATAGCCTAGATAAACAAGATTTAACCAACAGTTCCACCTATAAGAGACTAAAACTGAAGATCCAACTTTTAGGGTTCCAAGATGAAAATTGGGAGCTTTGAAGAACATACCATAGATTCTGAGTAAGTGGAGTGTACAAATGAGATAAGCACTGAAATCTAATGATTTTAGGGATTTGAGTCATAAGATTTGGTGCAAAATCGAAGGATTTAGAGATTTGGAAGTGAGAATTTGCGATGGTGGTCGCGAAATAGAGAAAGCTATCGATCGACACCAGCACTATGCGAAAACGAAATCTAAACAAAGACAAGACTCAGAATACAAGTGTATACGGACTTAATAGTTGGTTGCCTCCCACTCAACGCTTGTTTAGTGTCATGAGCTTGACTGTACTGCGCTCATGCATCAGTTGTGTCCTTGGGAACCACAACTCCATAGACGTTCTCTTCATGTAGAAAATCATCAATAGGGACTTCGTTGTCAACTCTGATATTAGATAAATGATCAGCGACTCCATTCTCAACGCCTTTCTTGTCCTGCACTTCAATATCAAACTCCTGAAAAAGCAAAATCCACCGAAGAAGCCTTGGTTTTGCATTCTTTTTCTGCATTAAGTACTTCAGAGCTGAATTATCTGTGTACTATCACCTTAGAGCCAACCAAATACTGTCGGAACTTCTCAAATGCAAACACCACAGCCAACAACTCTTTCTTGGTAGTTGCATAGTTTCTCTACGCATCATCAAGTGTTCTGCTTGCATAGTAAATGGCTTGAAGTTTCTTATCTTTCCTTTGTCCAAGTACAGCTCCAACTGCAAAGTCACTAGCGTCACACATTACCTTGAAGGGTAAATCACAGTCCGAAGA
This sequence comes from Cardamine occulta, assembly GCA_028015245.1. Taxonomy (NCBI): domain Eukaryota; kingdom Viridiplantae; phylum Streptophyta; class Magnoliopsida; order Brassicales; family Brassicaceae; genus Cardamine; species Cardamine occulta. The sequence continues at coordinate 15,594,451 of CM051376.1, read as the reverse complement.
TTGCACTATTGGAGCATTAACCAATGCTTGCTTAATCTGCTCAAAAACTGACTGGCACTCAGTGGTGAATTCAAACCTTGCATCTTTGCATAGCAAAGCGGTAAATGGCCGTGCGATTTTGCTGAAGTCTTTGATGAATCTTCTGTAAAACCCAGCATGTCCTAGAAAGCTTCTCACAGCTTTGACAGAATCCGGTGCCTGCAAACTTGTCATTACCTCAATCTTTGCTTGGTTAACCCCAATCCCGCCTTGCGAAACCCTGTGTCCAAGAACAATGCCATCTCGAACCATAAAATGGCATTTCTCCCAAGTCAAAGCCAAGTGCTTCTCTTCGCATCTGGCAAGTACTTTACACAGATTATCCAAACATTTATGATAAGAGGATTCATAAACTAAAAAATTATCCATGAATACTTCCATGTAATCCTCTATCATATCCGTGAAATATGGACATCATACATCTCTGGAATGTCGCCAGAGCATTACATAATTCAAATGGCATTCTGCGGTATGCAAAAGAGCCATAGGGACATGTAAACGTAGTCTTTTCCTAATCGTCGGGGTGGATAGGGATCTAAAAGAAACCTGAGTATCCATCCAAAAATCAGTAGTAAGGATGATTTGCTAACCTCTCAAGCATCTGATCGATAAAAGGAAACGGGAAGTGATATTTCCGTGTCGCAGCATTCAACTTCCTGTAATCAATGCATATCCTGTGTCCGATCATAGTCCGCATAGGGATCAACTCATCCTTCTCATTCTTAACCAATGTGACTCCTCCTTTCTTAGGAACCACATGCACCGGACTAACCCAATCGCTGTTTGAGATAGGATAAATGATCTCAGCTTCTAGGAGTTTCGGGTTCTTCTTCTTGACAACATCCTTCAGATTCGGGTTCAACCTCCTCTGATGCTCAATTGATGATTTTGTCTCGTCCTCAAGATGTATCTTATGCATGCACAAGTCCAGAGAGATACCTGAAATGTCATCAAGAGAATAGTCAAGAGCTTTGCGATACTTGCGCACCTTACTTAGCAATAGGGTGAGCTCTGCGTTGTTCAAAGAAGCATTAACAATAACATGATAAGTTTAGTTAGAAATGCGTACTTTAGCCCGATAGGGAGCTGTTTAAGCTCAATCTTTGGAGCCTTTTCCTCGCTCCAGTCACTCACCTTTGCAACTTTCTTGGGCTTTCCAACAAGTTCGCCTTGAGTGATCAAGTGCTTCACACTCTCACTAGCATCCATCATCTTGACATACTCAGCAGCGATGTCATCTAGATGCTCACCTCCATGCATGGAATTAAGTAAAGCTCTCTCGAGAGGGTCTTGAAAACGCATCTCAATCAATGAGTGCACCAGCTGTAGCTAGGAAAGGCCTGCCTAGGATAAGGGGATCTTTAGGCTCATATGTGTATCGCAACACCACAAAATCAGTGGGAATCATGCATTCCCCTTGATGAGAGCATGGCCAGCAAGGAGGATGAACCAATACAGCATAAGGATGACAAAGAGGATCAATGGAAGCAGCTTGAACCGAAGCCGCAAGGACATGAAGATCAGCACATTTCCCCGGGCCCTATTACTTGGTCCAAGGAAGCTGAGCTTAATACAACTTTGCAACATCTTCTAAACACCATCCAGGGCAGTTTAGTGAGTGGTAATCCAACTACCCTGGTTGTGATACAAGCCACCTAAACATTTATCAAGAGAGGTGATAAGACTTATACTTTTTCTCCCTTGTTTGGTTTTGTCCCATTGCATTTTCTAAACAAGGTTTTTAATAAGGTAGGCCTTATTACTCTTTCTCATGGACTCTTGATAAAGCCAAAGCCCAGCCCATCTTCATTTGCACGAAATTGGAGTCTATTTTCTTGTTCAAACTTTGTTTAAATGTTGTTTTAATTCTGCATGGTCTTTGTGAGAGTTCTGAGGCATGTCTCGTAACTCCACACTCTTTTATTGCTTCTTTTCTTTCTCTTCTCTTATTATTCCGATCTGACACTCAGTGGAAAACATCAAACTCTTTTTATAAAAAAATGCATTTTTAACTTGTTTGATCATCGCTTGTTTAAAGTGTCCGGATCTTCATTCCTCACGACCAGCAAGTCTCGATAGTCTAAGGATTCCTCCATAGTCCTTAAGAAGTATCCTTCACCTCCAGCCCTTGTTCAAAGTATTGGGTCTTTACCCTCTCCTGAACAATCTTGATAGTCTAAAGGCCCTTCACAACCTTTGGAAGTATCACTTCGATCTACCCTCGAGTCCATCTTTCATCGTATCGCCTCACCAAACCTCACTTCCGCAACACTACACCACCATTTCGACTCCTTGCAACCTACTGGAGATCATACTTGGACTTGATCCCTACCAGGATCATATCAAGTGGTGTCAGAGCTGACTCCACGTCAGGTTGTGTCTTATCCGATCTATTACACCTCTTTGCATTCCGATCGATTTATCTGTTGATTGTCAGAATTTTCATAAATCGTTGGTAATAGATAAAATCGTGAAATCAGTTTCTAAAGAACCTTTTACGAGTCTAGTTTCAGTTAAAATTGATTTCGGAATTTTTGAACACGATTTGATATTTTAATCTGACCGATCATCTCCAAGTGTTTTAGTGAAAAGATTTCTGCGATTTTCAGTGTTTTGATTTTCATAAATCCGTTTTAATTGCTAAAATCATGAGATCGGTTCGATCTGTTTTGCAAAAGAGTCAAGTATCTTAGAAAATTGTTTCTAAAATTTTTGAACGTGTTTTGACATTTTATTCAGCTCGATCAAACCAAACTGTCGCTTGGGATTCAAGCTTGCTTGCCGAGTATTTTCTTGTTGAGTTATCTTTGGGCATTTTTACTTGTTACTTGTTTAAATCTGAACAGGTACCATGGTGGGGACCAGCAATGGTGAAGAGGAATCGTCAAATTCCAATAAACAACTCCTTGATTCCTTTAAAGCCATGATGAACGAGAGTATGGCAACATGAGAGCAGAGCTGAGAGGTGATCTAGAAAGATCCATCAATGAACGACTTAGAAGGAACCCATAACCTTCTGATGCTGAGAAATACTATAGTCACTCCTCAAGATCACATCATTCAAGGAGAAGACAACTCAGAGAGGATCAACCCCTTAGGATCAACCAAACCAATCCTCGAGACCCCTTAGCCGGCCTTAAAATCAAAATTCCATCTTTCCATGGAACCAATGATCCGGAAGAATACTTAGAATGGGAGAAAAATGTCGAGATAGTTTTTGACTGCAGAGAATTCACTCAAGACCATAAGGTTCAGCTAGCCCCAACCGCATTCATGGATTATGCTCTAAGTTGGTGGGATCAGTTGGTAACTTCTAGGAGGAAGGTTGGAGATCTTCCTATTGAAACCTGGAACCAAATGAAGATTATTATGAGAAAGAGGTTTATACCTAGTCATTACCATAGAGAGCTGCATCTAAGACTGAGGAATCTGTCTCAAGGAAGTAGGTCCGTAGAAGAATACTATAAGGAACTGGAAACATTGTTGCTAAGGGCTAATATCCAAGAGGATAATGAAGCTGCTGTGGCTAGATTTATGGTTGGTCTCAATAAGGATATCATAGAAAGGCTTGAAGTCCATCATTATATCGAGATGGAAGAAGTTCTTCACAAGGCTGTCATGTTCGAAAAACAACTTAAGAGAAAGAACTTTAAGCACAGTTATGCTACTCCAAGGTTTAATTAAACCCGTGAAGATAAGCCTAACAAGGAATATCAACCATTTCCTAAACCCAAGATAGAGGAGCCGCGACTTAAGGGTATTGACAAGGGATCAAGCACCAAGACCAGGGAAATACAATGCTTCAAGTGTAAGGGTTTTGGTCACTATTCAAACGCCTACTCTAATAAGAGAACCATAGTTATCCGTGCCAATGGAGAGCTAGAATCGAAAGAAGAACATTCTGAAGCTGAGTCTATAGAAGAACAGGTCGCAATGCCAACAGTGGGACAACTATTGGTCACTAGGAGAACTTTGAATATACACACTAAGTTTGAAAAGAATGAGCAGAGAGAGAATCTATTCCATACTCGTTGTCTAGTGAAGGAAAAGATTTGCAGCTTAGTAATTGATGGGGGTAGTTGCACCAATGTTGCGAGTGAGTCCATGGTCAAAAAACATGGACTAGCGGTCATTAAGAGAGTAAGCCTTATAAGTTGCAATGGCTTAATGATGAGGGAGAGTTGGAAGTCAGGAACCAGGTCTTAGTTCCTTTTTCTTTAGGAAAGTACGAAGATGAGGTCTTATCTGATATGTTACCGATGGATGCCGGACATATACTCCTTGGAAGACCTTGGCAATCTGATCGAAAAGTAATGCATGATGGGTTTACCAATAGGTATTCATTTGAGTTTAAAAACAAGAGGAACATTCTAGTACCGTTAACCCCACAAGAGGTTCATCTTGACCAAATTACTTTGAAGAAATACAAGACCACTTACGAGTCCAAGCTCAAGCAACCGGCCAACCTATGATCACACCTCAACAAGGGAGTTACTCACCATCCCTACTCTTTGTGTTTAAAGAATGCCTTAATATTAACCAAAATATGCAGGAACTTCCTAGCAAAATTCAGTTTCTTTTGCAGGAGTTCCAAGATGTGTTTCCGGAGGAACCTCCCCAAGACTTGCCACCAATCCGTGGAATAGAACACCAAATCGATTTCATACCCGGAGCTTCTCTTCCCAACAAACCATCATACAGAACCAACCCTCTAGAAACTAAGAAACTTCAACAACAAGTCACCGAGCTCATGAAGAAAGGACATATCCGAGAGAGTATGAGCCCATGTGTCGTGCCCGTTTTGCTTGTCCCAAAGAAAGATAATAGCTCGAGGATGTGTGTTGATTGCCGTGCCATCAACAATAGCACTGTAAAGTATCGACATCCTATACCTAGATTAGATGATATGCTTGATGAATTGCATGGTTCTAGCATATTTTCTAAGGTAGATCTTAAAAGTGGTTACCACCAGATTAGGATGAAAGAAGGGGATGAATCGAAAACCGCATTTAAAACTAAGCATTGATTGTATGAATGGTTAGTCATACCTTTTGGGTTAACAAACGCACCTATCACTTTCATGAGGTTAATGAACCATGTTCTTAGGGCTTTCATTGGTCATTTTGTGGTTGTGAATTTTGATGACATTTTAGTTTACAGCCGCAGCCTAGAAGATCATGTAGAACACCTTAGGAAAGTTTTGGAAGTGCTTAGGAAGGAAATCTTATATGCTAACTTTACGAAATGTACTTTTGGAACGGATAACCTTGTGTTTTTAGGTTTTGTGGTGAGTGCAGATGGCATTAAGGTTGATGAGGAAAGATTCAAGCGATTAAAAATGGCCAAGTCCATAGAATGTAAGCGAAGTAAGAAGCTTCCATGGCCTTGCCTGGTTTTATAGGAGGTTTGTAAAGGACTTCAGCACCATAGCAACTCCGCTCACTGAGGTTATCAAGAAGAATATAGGATTCAAGTCGGAGCAAGCTCAAAAAACCTTGAAAGACAAGCTTACACACGCCCCGGTTTTATCTCTACCTAATTTCAAAAAACAATTTGAGATTGAATGTGATGCTTCAGGAATTGGTATTGGCGCTGTTCTCATGCAGGAACAAAGGCCTATAGCATACTTTAGTGAAAAGCTTGGAGGCGCCATACTCAACAAAGAACTTTATGCGCTTATTAGGGCTCTACAAACATGGCAGCATTATCTTTGTCCCAAGGATTTTGTTATCCACACGGACCATGAATCTCTTAAACATCTCAAAGGATAGCATAAGCTCAACAAAAGACATGCCAAGTGGGTTGAATTTCTTGAAACCTTTCCGTATGTGATCAAATACAAGAAAGGTAACGAGAATGTAGAGCAGATGCTCTTTTTCAGAGGTATGTTCTTTTGAATTCCTTAGAAGTTAAGGTACTAGGATTTGAGCAAATAAAGGAACTATATGCTAGTGATGCTGACTTCAAAGAAATATATGCTTCTTGTGAGAAATTTGGTGTGGGAAAATATTACAAGGCTGATGGGTTCTTGTTTTATGAAAACCGATTATGTGTGCCTAACTCCTCTTTGCGAGACTTGTTTGTCAAGGAAGCTCATGCAGGTGGTCTTATGGGTCACTTTGGCATTGCAAAAACATTAAGTGTACTACAGGAGCATTTCTTTTGGCCACATATGAGGAGCGACGTCGAGAAAACTTGTCAACGATGTATCACATGTAGGTTAGCCAAATCCACCATCCAAAACCACGGTTTGTATATTCCTTTACCTATTCCATTACATCCTTGGCATGAAATTTCCATGGATTTTGTCATCGGATTACCCAAGACAAAAACTGGTAAGGATTCGATATTTGTGGTAATGGATAGGTTCTCTAAAATAGCTCAATTCACTCCTTGTCATAAAACTGATGATGCCATTCATGTAGCTGGATAATTCTTTAAGGAGATAGTTAGACTTCATGGCATGCCTAGAACTATTGTATCGGATAGAGACACTAAGTTCCTTAGTCATTTTTGGAAAACGCTTTGGTCTAAACTAGGAACTAAGCTTTGTTTCTCTACAACTTGTCTTCCGCAATTCGATGGTCAAACTGAAGTAGTAAATAGAACTCTATCTACTTTGTTTCGTGCTATAATTAAAAAGAATCTTAGAACTTTGGAAGATTGTTTGCCTCATGTTGAATTTGCTTATAATCATGCTAGGCATTCCGTATCTAAGTATTGACCATTTGAAATTCTTTATGGGCTCAATCCCTTCTCACCTTTGGATCTAATGCCTTTACCTATCAATGAAAGGATAAGTCTTGATGAAAAGAAAAAGGCAGAATTAGTCAAGCAGATTCATGAGAAGGCTCGAATTAATATTGAGAACAAGACTAAGTTATATGAGAAGCATGCAAACAAGAGCCACAAGGAGATAGTGATACAAGACTCGGACTCACTCCTTTGTCTTAGTGATCACATGGTTGTCAAAGACAACAAGCTTTGGCGAAAAGGCCGATGATAGATATGGATGGTGAAGGCGATTGACTCACTCAATCAATGGCACAAATAAGAATGTTGAATCACTCAAAACACTCCTAAAATCGTGGGTTTCTATAGACTCAAAGTGAATCACACACTTAGAAATCTAAAGACAAGAACAATCTCTCAAGAACTCGGTCTTTGAAAGAAAACGAAATACTTTACTAAATTCAATGATCAAGGGTGATTTACAAGGAGGAACGAGCTGAGCTTTTATAGGCTCGGAATACAATGGTCCTAAAGTCTAAAACAAGAAACAAATCGCAGAAATTAAAAGAAAAGAGCCGTTGGTGGCGTTAATGATGAAATCGGTCAAATAAGGCAAGTTGCGAGATGGCTTGAGTCTTGACAGCTTAGGTCCGAAGCTGGAGTGTCTTGGCACGGTTTGGAGGTCTTTAATGTGTCTTGATTTGTGCCCAAGAGGATCAGAAAGGAGCCGTTGTGGTTTGAATGCTCCTTGGTCCAAATATGGTAATTCCGTGTAAGGTAAGTGTGATCTTCTTGGACAAATTCGTGGGGTTGGCTTGCTTGCAGTCTTGGGCATCCTAAAACAGCATGTAGTCTTCAAATGAGTGTTGGAAAACATTAAGGCGTGGCTGGAGAGTCTTCTATCTGGATTTGTTGGTTCACTTAAAGTAAACCGACCAAATTGCTTCAAATTGGACTCCTTCCAATTGGCTGGTTCTTTTGGCAATTTGGCTCGTCCCAAACCTTCAAAACATGTCATTTTCGAGTGAATACAGAGGTAGAGGCTGAATGGACAAGTGGATTCCTCCAAGGACAGCTTCCTTGGTTCAATGATGGCTCCGGTAAGGCATTCGAGTGTTGGCTCTTCATGGAATCGTTCCAGCGAGGTTCTGGCTCGATCCCAACTTCTAAAATGCATGGTTTGCTGATGAATCTTGAAGCCCATGTTAAATGAATGAGCAGATTTGGCGCTGGTACATGTTGATGGAGATTCCATGGTTTCGGCTCGTCCGCGGGTGTTGGGCGATAGTAGCGTAGGAGCAACTTTCCCAACAATAAGAAAGGTCCCGCTGTCACAAATAGGATTAGGATCTAAGCCTGCCATACGCACAGTACAGTCCCTCTCCGAAGTGGTAGTAGTTCCATGAGCTTTCTCATAAACAATTGAAGAATCATCAATCGTCTCTTCCTTATCATTGGCTATGACAATTTCATCTGTGTGCATCGTCTCCTCGCCAAGATCTACCTTGGTTTGGATGTCCTCATCATACCCTCCCCCTTGGAAACGTTTCATCCTCAAAACTTCTAGATCTCCACCAAGATAGAGCAAGATAGAGCAAGTTAGTATCTTCGTAAAGAAGTGAGTCTAGAAATTTACCTAGGGTAACGATTGGTGTGGGGTTCCGATTGGATAGATGTGGAACATCAAGTGGTTCTTCTTTGATCAACAAAGAATAGATGATTCCTCTCCATGGCGTGTTGCTGACTTCCTTGGGCAGTAAGGTATTCGTTTTAGTGAAATCTCCTTTTTCACTTTCGATGTCGCCATTGTTCCTTTGCGGTTTTTCCACCGAAATTATTTTTTCATCAGATTCTATTGGACTTATCACGTTCATGAACACATTCATTGAATCAATAGAAAAGAAGGACAGTAAGGGATTACTTACCTGGTCAAAACTCTTGGTGAGCTTTGTTTCCTTTGTTGCCACGGTAAATTTATTTAATGCATGATCGGGTGGCTCTTCTTGTAGTAGGATGGTGCTGGTGACAACTTTATCCTTTTCAGTGGTCATCTCGAGGTCTACTACTTCCATTGTGTGCTCTACTTCATGTTGTAGACCTGCACTATCGACCATTGGAAAAGACATGCGTAATATACAAGAATTGGAATTTTCAAAATTCAACTCATATTTTTCTACTTCACTCGTTTCTTTTTCCAATTCAATTGTTGAATTCGTGTCTGAATTTCTAGTTGGGCATATCTTAGCAAAATGTCCTCTTTAATGGCATCTATAACAGATTGTATTATCTATTTTAGAGAGTTTAGAAGACTTACCTCGATGTTTCTTAGCGTGAGGTGCAAGATTTGGGCTTAGGCTCGGATTGGGAGCCATGGAAGCTTGTCTCGGATTTCGTTCTAGTGCTGGGGTTATTCTCTTGAGTTTAATCTAATTCATGTTTAGGGATTTTGGCACAAAGGTTCGGTACATGCTCTGTTTGAGTAGTCCCCAAGTGTTGATTGGCTGGGAATATTGACGCCTAAAATCTTCTTGTTGCCACCATTCTTGTGCTTCTCCAACTAGGGTGTCTAAGGCATATGAAAGCCTTTCTTCTTTAGGTATGTGTTGGGAATAGAACCAATGCTCCAAGTCTTCCTCCCATTGAATGTATGCTTCATATCCTTGTTGAAAACCTGAAAAATAGATGTAAGTGGGATCATCATAAGCATCTCTTCCTGCCTCACTTACAACTTCATCTTCTCTGGATAGGTCTTCCCAATGATCATCTCTTCCAGCCCCACTTACTTCTTCTGCCTCTTCGTCGCTCTCATGTTCATATTCTTCTGCATACTCTGGTTCCTCACCAAAGTTAATGATGTGATCCTAGGAAGCACTAAGGAGCTGGAAGAGGAAATGGAAGCTTATGAAGATAAGGAGATCCAACAGGGAGAAAAGGATGCATTGGAGGAGCAATTTGGAACAATTACTCGGGCTAGAACAAGAGAGTTTCACCAAAGATTTAGAGTCTCACTTCATGTGACTACTTATATGGATCACTTGTGCTGTCATGAGGGTATCAGGACTACACTGGTCAAGATACACGCCCAAGAGACTTAGTAAATGGCCATGAGAACCATGCATACTCTTTTTCCCTTCTCTTCGGTTTTTCCCAAGTGGTTTTCCGGGAAAGATTTTTAATGAGGTGCATTGGGTCTCATGTCCATCTTGCCATTTGTTGAGTTTGATCCACCTCCAGGCCCATTTACTTCATCATAGGCGTGGCCCATATCTCTTTTCGGTCTCATTTGAATTTTAAATGTTGTGTTTAATTCTGCATGGTCATTGTGTGATTTACGAGGCATGTCTCGTAACTCCACACTCTTTATTGCTACTTCCTTCTCTTCTCTTTATATTCTGCATCTGAAACTCATTATATTTTATCAAACTTTTATTTTCAAAACTCATTTTACTTGTTTGATCATTTCTTGCTCAAAGTGTCGGGTCTTCATTCCTTCACACCGAGCAAGCCGATAGTCTTAGAGTCTGTCACAACTCTTAAGAAGTATCACTTCGATTCACCTCATGTTCATCACGTCCAGAGTTCTTACTCACGTACCAAAAAAGTCTGAAAGTCTGAAGGTCTTTCACAACCTTTGGAAGTTTCGCATCGATCCATAAATCTCATCCGACCATACTCGCCGTTTCACATCATTTCATCACTTCCGCATCCATCATCTCTTCACTCCGACCATCACAACCTCTTGGAGAGCATTCAGGGACTTGATCCTCATCTAGAATCATATCAAGTGGTATCAGAGCTCTCTCCAAACCAGGTTGTGTCGATTCAAAACGTTTTACCCCTTTGATATTCCACAGATCATCTGAATCTATTTTGTCTGATGATTGCTAGAATTTTCATAAATTCATTTTGACTGATAAAATCATGAGATCTGTTGAATCTGTTTTGAAAACAAGTCTAGTATTTGTTAAAATTAATTCTAGAATTTTTGAATATGTTTTGATAATTTTTCGAGGTTGATTTCGTCGAAGAGTCGCAACTAAAGGTTCTCTGAATTTGAAAAGTTATTTTTGTGTTAACTTGCTAGAATTGTTTAAAATCATGGATTAAACCTAAAATCGTGAAATCTGTTGCATTGAAACCATGATTGAGTCTAGTATTTGTTAAAATTGTCTCTGGAATTTTTGAATGTGATTTGTCATTTTATTCTGATTGATCAGTTCAAACTGTCGTTTAGGTTTCTTGCCAAGTTTTTCCTTGTTGTGTTTGAGCATTTTACTTGTTTACTTGTTGGGATTTGAACAGGTACCATGGTGGGAACCAGTCATGACGAACAAGAGTCTTCTAACTCCAACAAGAAACTTATGGACTCCTTCAAAGCTATGATGGTTGAGAGTATGGCCACTATGAAAGCCGAACTAGAAAGATCCATCAATAATGCTGAACAAGAACGATTTGAGGCTATGCTGGCTAAGAGGGTTCATAAGTTGTGTGAAAGATTAACAGCCAGGAACCGACGATTTGAAGAAGTAAATCCACAATGGCATGGTCGTCTAAAAGAAAAACCAAGCAGAGAGCCATGGAGAGACAAGCCGAGACAACAAAGAGAAGAAGCAGCCTATGACTACTGTAGACCTGATGGTAAATCGTCTCATGACAGTCAAAGAAAGCCTAGAAGTGTGAAGGAAGGCAGAGGAGAACACAGCTACAAATTTGGAGATACGTCACTAGATGTTGTAGCCAAGATCGAAGCCAACCTTGCAAAAACTAAACCGAAGGTACCGATCATCAAATCAACCGAGGGAGGATATTTTCTTCGACCAACCATGCATAAAGAAGATTCTGGTCAAGCTAGAATTCCATTTGATGGATCCTAGTTTCAAGTTACTAAAGACATGCCATTTGAAAGTCAAGGAATGACTAAACCGGCAACACAAAAACAAAATCCGGAAGAGAATAAGATAAGTGTTGATTTATTCCACACCCGTTGTCTAGTGAAGGAAAGGGTTTGCAGTCTAGTAATCGATGGGGGTAGCTGCACCAATGTTGCTAGTGAGACCATGGTTGAAAAACTCGGACTAGCGGTCATTAAGAGAGCTAAGTCTTATAAGCTGCAATGGCTTAATTATGAGGGAGAGCTGGAAGTCAAGAACCAGGTCCTAGTGCCTCTATCCATAGGGAAATACGAAGATGAAGTATTGTGCGATGTTCTACCTATGGAAACAAGTCATATTCTCCTTGGAAGACCATGGAAATTAGACAGAAGAGTACAGCATGAAGGCTTCAGAAACCGTTATTTGTTTAAACATCAAGGAAGAAAGATTGTGTTAGTTCCGATGACACCTCAGGCAGTTTATGAAGATCATATTCAGTTGAAGACCAAAGCTGATACCAAAGCCAATAAAGATTGTCAAGATGTCATCAACACCATCTTGAACAAAGAAGAACCACCAGGATCACCACAAGAAGTTAAACTCCAAGAATCACCTAGAGAAGCAACAACACGTGTGTTAAAAGGGTTCACTCAAGCTGAAGCAGTTCTGGTCTACGATCAATTACCTACTGCGGTGTCAATCCATTCACAAGCTTGCCGAGCTAAAATGTTTGGTAACATCTTACAAGGTACTCAGGTAAGTTTAGCTTCCGAGTTTATTCGATATTGGAATAATTTTATTTTCACTCGTAGCTTCAAACAACCTGTTTTGAATGTTGAAATTTCAAGTATAATGCACTTCATTTTTCCCTTAAGTACCAAGAAAGATACAGGTACCTTAGATGTGTGCAATGGCTTAGGCGGAATCACATCCACACGGAGCTTAACAATGGATCCATCAGAGAGAGTAACAAGAACTGAACACATCATTGTGATCAAGGAGAAACCACCAGTTACCTCACCACAAATAAAAACCCGAGGTAATTATCTAGACTCTCAAAAATGACTGAAAGCTAACTTGCTCTCTCTTGGTGCAGATTGTACAATGGTGAGTTCAAAACATTTTCAAGAAAAGAAGACTACTCTTGTACCATTACCGGCTCATGAGTTTTACTATGACAAAATCAAACTCAAAGGGAATCAAGAGCAAGGTAAAGCTAATCTTTTTGCTATGGTTTGTAAGGTTAATGATGCTGAATATTTGGATCATAAAATATTTGTCTCTTTAGATAAATTCTCTTGTGTATCTAACCTTGCACCGGTGCTGCCGAGTGAGATGATGTGTCTTTTGCAGAATCATAAGAACGTATTTCCAGTGGATGACCCCATAAGACTACCACCCATCTGTGATGCATCTCATAACCACATTTGGAGACCTGGAGACTATCTAGGACATTCAAGACACTTACCCCACGAGATTTGGACCTTTTCACTTCACATGTTCTCCGTAGAACCTAAAATGGATTTTTCATCATTTTGTTCATTCCAAAATTATCAATGGCGACCAGGAGAGCTCTCATTGTGTAAGATAACCGCAAGATTCGACGGTTTTCTCACCAACAATTTTCTGATCAAAGAAGAGCCCCCGGATCCAAGACTGCTTTCATTTACCGATATAATTTTGAGCACCGAACACTCCAAGGAACTTATTCGGGTAAGTATTTCTTTTTCTCGATTTGTTTCTCATGACTTAAGGGCTGTGAGTATGAGTGTAATATATTTAGAAATCATTGAGAAAATGTTTGGATTATTCAAGGAACATTTGGAACAAAACTCTTGTCTTAGGACTCTAGTAAAAGAGGAACATGATGAGGATAACTATTGGGTCCGAAATGATACTTGTTTATTTGACTCCATGACTGTGATAATATGCTTGCTCTTTCCCAAAAGTGTTGACTACATTACAGGTAAAAAAAAGGAGCCACCTGACCTCGAAGTTCTCTTGTCCAATATCTTTGCGAGGACTGGAATCGGAGATGTTTTTATGCAGCATAAGAAACCCATTGATTATTTTAGGATGATCTTTGAGGTTGGAGAACAAGTATGGATACCAAAGATTGATGGTTCATTTCACCTAAAAAGAAGAATCATCAACAATGCCTATCAACTTGATCTCTAAGGTAAGTATCCCATTATGTTACTCTTTGATGATTCTAACTTAGTGTTGTTTGCGGCAGGTCAAACAGATTTGAGGACAAATCCTTTTCAACTGGGGAAGGATGATGTGATCCTAGGAAGCATTAAGGAGCTGGAAGAGGAAATGGAAGCTTATGAAGATAAGGAGATCCAACAAGGAGCAAAGGATGCATTGGAGGAGCAATTTGGAACAATTACTCGGGCTAGAACAAGAGAGTTTCACCAAAGATTTAGGGTCTCACTTCATGTGACTACTTATATGGATCACTTGCGCTGTCATGAGGGTATCAAGACTACACTGGTCAAGATACACGCCCAAGTGACTTAGTAAATGGCCATGAGGACCATGCATACTCTTTTTCCCTTCTCCTTGGTTTTTCCCATGTGGTTTTCTGGGAAAGATTTTTAATGAGGTGCATTGGGTCTCATGTCCATCTTGCCATTTGCTGAGTTTGATCCACCTCCAGGCCCATTTACTTCATCATAGGCGTGGCCCATATCTCTTTTCGGTCTCATTTGAATTTTAAATGTTGTGTTTAATTCTGCATGGTCATTGTGTGATTTACGAGGCATGTCTCGTAACTCCACACTCTTTATTGCTACTTCCTTCTCTTCTCTTTATATTCTGCATCTGAAACTCATTATATTTTATCAAACTTTTATTTTCAAAACTCATTTTACTTGTTTGATCATTTCTTGCTCAAAGTGTCGGGTCTTCATTCCTTCACACCGAGCAAGCCGATAGTCTTAGAGTCTGTCACAACTCTTAAGAAGTATCACTTCGATTCACCTCTTGTTCATCACGTCCAGAGTCCTTACTCACGTACCAAACAAGTCTGAAAGTCTAAAGGTCTTTCACAACCTTTGGAAGTTTTGCATCGATCCATAAATCCCATCCGACCATACTCACCGTTTCACATCATTTCATCACTTCCGCATCCATTATCTCTTCACTCCGACCATCACAACCTCTTGGAGAGCATTCAGGGACTTGATCCTCATCTAGGATCATATCAGTTAACTTCCAAATTTGCTTCATCAGATTGATTGGTGTATCTTAAACTGATTTGGGAATTAGTTTCACCGAAATCTTCTTCATCATTCGGGTCAGTCTCACCTAAACTGATTTGAGAGTCAGTTTCTTCATACCACGGTCTATCTTCATGGTAAGACTCCATGAATTTGTCTGGTTCTCCTTCGTGATTGAAGCCCTCATTGTCGTTTTGATCTTCCTCATGCAATGACTCATCTCTGTGACTGATTTGGAAATCATTATCTCCATTCTGTGAATCAGTTTCCTCCTCACACCAACTCTGGTGACTGGAATCATCTCGGCTATAATCTGGTGGCTCTGGTTCAGGCTCGACTCCATCATCAGACCAATAGGGGTCTCCTTCTTCTTCAGATTCATGGCCGTGGTCTCCTTCAAAATTAGGACATGAGTACTCGTCTCCAGGCCATGGCGGTCCTTCATAGTCAGCTTCTTTATCGGACAAGGCTTGTCTTTCGCCTCCTTGACTCCAATGGTTCTCAACAGCTTGGTAAGGACCTTTTTCATCAGAATCATCTATTGATGAGGCTGTTCCTGCAAGAGAAGGGAAATCTCGAGCTAGGTTAAGTGTTCAAGAAAAGGAAACTTGACAAATAATCAAAGAATGGGAAATTGACAATTTTTATGTTCTTTTTCTGTTTACTTCAAAGAATGGGAAAAGGACAATTTTTATGGGTTTTTAAATTTCTTGAGAAAATAAAACAAAAGACAAAAGATTTTTTTGAGTTTTTATGGATTTTATAAAATCCAAACAAAACAGATCAAAATCCAAAAGCGGTTTTTGATATGACTGAGATTTAATTCTAAAACAAATAACAAACGGACTTCTAAATTCTGGGATAAAATATTTATGGGTTTCCAAGACTCTAAGAAAGCAGAAATGAAAATAAAATAATTTTTTTGATGATTTTTGGATTTTATAAAATTCGGACAAAACAGATGCAAAAACTGGAAACTTTTTTTGTTTCGTTTTCTTTTAAGAAATGAAATGAAAAAACAAGAACTAAAATAAAAGACACAACCTGGGACTGGGAATAGGAGCTTTTAGCTCTGATATCAAAATGATACAAGACTCGGACTCACTCCTTTGTCTTAGTGATCACAAGGTTGTCAAAGACAACAAGCTTAGGCGAAAGGGGCGATGATAGATATGGATGGTGAAGGCGACTGACTCACTCAATCAATGGCACGAATAAGAATGTTGAATCATTCAAAACACTCCTAAAATCATGGGTTTATATAGACTCAAAGTGAGTCACACACTTAGAAATCTAAAGACAAGAACAATCTCTCAAGAACTCGGTCTTTGAAAGAAAATGAAATACTGTACAAAATTCAATGATCAAGGGTGATTTACAAGGAGGAACGAGCTGAGCTTTTATAGGCTCGGAATACAACGGTCCTAAGGTCTAAAACAAGAAACAAATCACAGAAATTAAAAGAAAAGAGCCGTTTGTGGCTTTAATGATGAAATCGGACAAATAAGGCAAGTTGCGAGATGGCTTGAATCTTGACAGCTTAGGTCCGAAGCTGGAGTGTCTTGGCACGGTTTGGAGGTCTTGAATGTGTCTTGATTCGTGCCCAAGAGTATCAGAAAGGAGCCGTTGTGGTTTGAATGCTCCTTGGTCCAAATATGGTAATTCCGTGTAAGGTAAGTGTGATCTTCTTGGACAAATTCGTGGGGTTGGCTTGCTTGCAGTCTTGGGCATCCTAAAACAGCATGTAGTCTTCAAATGAGTGTTGGAAAACATTAAGGCGTGGCTGGAGAGTCTTCTATCTGGATTTGTTGGTTCACTTAAAGTAAACCGACCAAATTGCTTCAAATTGGACTCCTTCCAATTGGCTGGTTCTTTTGGCAATTTGGCTCGTCCCAAAACTTCAAAATATGCATTTTTGAGTGAATACAGAGGTAGAGGCTGAATGCACAAGTGGATTCCTCCAAGGACAGCTTCCTTGGTTCAATGATGGCTCCGGTAAGGCATTCGGGTGTTGGCTCTTCATGGAATCGTTCCAGCGAGGTTCTGGCTCGATCCCAACTTCTAAAATGCATGGTTTGCTGATGAATCTTGAAGCCCATGTTGAATGAATGAGCAGATTTGGTGCTGGTACATGTTGATGGAGATTCCATGGTTTCGGCTCGTCCGCGGGTGTTGGGCGATAGTAGCGTAGGAGCAACTTTCCCAACAACAAGAAAGGTCCCACTGTCGCAAATAGGATTAGGATCTAAGCCTGCCATATGCACAGTACCGTCCCTCTCCGAAGTGGTAGTAGTTCAATGAGCTTTCTCATAGACAATTGAAGAATCATCAATCGTCTCTTCCTTATCATTGGCTATGACAATTTCATCCATGTGCATCGTCTTCTCGCCAAGGGGTACCTTGGTTTGGATGTCCTCATCAGATAGTCTTTGAAGAAGGAGACTTGGTGTTGTTCCATTTGAGAAAAGAAAGGTTCCCTAACGAGGGAAAATCCAAGCTTATGCCCAGAATTGATGGTCCATTCAAAATCATCAAGAAGCTCAACAACAATGCCTACCAGCTGGATCTCCAAGGAAAGTACCATGTAAGTCCGAGCTTTAATGTTACTGATTAGGTTCCCTATTTTTGCAGATGAAGCAGATTTGAGGTCAAATCTTTTTCAAGAAGGGGAGGATGATGAGAGCATGGCCAGCAAGGAGGATGAACCAAAACAGCATAAGGATGACAAAGAGGATCAATGGAAGCAGCTTGAACCAAAGCAGCAAGGACATGAAGATCGACACATTTCCCTGGGCCCTAAGTCCAAGCAAGCTGAGCTCAATACAACTTTGCAATATCTTCTCAACACATCCATGGCAGTTTAGTGAGTGCTAATCCAACTACCCTGGTTGTGATACAAGCCACCTAAACATTTATCAAGAGAGGTGATAAGACTTATACCATTGGGTTTTCCAAACAAGGTTTTTAATGAAGTAGGCCTTATCATTCTTTCTCATGGCCTCTTGATAAAGCCAAACCCAATCCATCTTCATTTGCATAAAATTGGAGTCTATTTTCTTGTTCAAACTTTGTTTAAATGTTGTTTTAATTTTGTATGGTCTTTGTGAGAGTTCAAAGGCATGTCTCGTAATTCCACACTCTTTTATTGATTCTTTTCTTTCTCTTCTCTTCTTATTCCGATCTGAACCTCATTTGAAAACATCAAACTCTTTTTATAAAAAAAATCTCTTTTTAACTTGTTTGATCATCGCTTGTTTAAAGTGTCCGGATCTTCATCCCTCACGACTAGCAAGTCTCAATACTCTAAGGATTCCTCCATAGTCCTTAAGAAGTATCATTCACCTCCACCCCTTGTTCAAAGTATTGTGTCTTTACCCTCTCCTGAACAAGCTTGATAGTCCAAAGACCCTTCACAACCTTTGGAAGTATCACTTCGATCCATCCTCGAGTCCATCTTTCATCGTATCGCCTCACCAAACCTCACTTCCACAACACTACACAATCATTTCGACTCCTTGCAACCTACTGGAGATCATCCTCGGACTTGATCCCTACCAGGATCATATCACCCCTATGTGCACAGGCACATCTTCCAACACACCTTCTGGAATCCTGATACTTCTATCATCTAAAATAAAAGAGATCTTAGTAGGCGTGAAATCACTCATACCAAGGCTTACAGCAAATAAATGAGGCATCAAACTCACACTACAACCCAGATCAAATAGTGAACCTTTGAACCTGTCCTTGAATATAGAACAATCCAAAACAAAACTTTATGGATCCTTGTTCAAAATCAAAGCACTACATACCTCAGAGGTAATCGTGAAACCTTCTTCTTCTCTCATACTCTGCGTAAGCAACTTCTTCAAACATCTCTTAACCACGGGGGTGGTTTTGATGGCATCAATCATTGGAATCTCTATGGTGAGCTTGTCCATCATAGCTTTACACTTAGCTTCATACAGCTCCTGTTTAGACTTCCTTGGATTCCTGGGGAAAGGTACCTTAGGGATGTAAACTCGTTCTGCTGAAATCTATGGCTTCGCAGAACTCGGTTTCTTAGAAGTGTCTTGGTGTCGACCGACACCACTGTTGTGTCGATCGACACTGGTCAATGGATTTGATCCTACGTCTTCTGTTGGTTAGTGTCAATCGATACTAGGAGGGGTATCGATCGACTCAGGCACATTGGAACTCGGTGGATTTTCAGGAATTGGTTGGTGTCGATCGACACATGCACCTCTTATGCAGCATCTTCTTCGATTTCTTCTAACTCCATGAGTTCATCAACACTTAATCCACTTCTAAGTACATGATTAAGCTTCTTACCACTTCTCAATGTCATGGCACTGCACTGATACTTTGGGTTAACATCCGTTCTTCCTGGAAGAACTCCATCTTGTCATTTCACAGACCCAACAGTCTGCCCAATCTGAGTATCCAATTACTTGATATGAGTGTTCAAAGCAACAAACTTCCCATTAAAGTCCATGTAAGAGCATCAATTTTGCCATTAAAATCAAATGTAATCCTCTGCTGACCCTCTAGAATCTGCTCAAGCATAGACTTCATCTAACTTTGCTCGGTTGGTGCAGAAGGTGTCTTGTAAGGCGAGGTTCCATAGTTCCTAGTAAATTTGATGTTGCTCTGAATGGGCTTCTGGTACTGCGGGTTAGAAACATAACCAGAAGAATTTTGGTTACCTGAGTAAGTGGTCCTCTGATTATTCCCATTGTAACTACTTCTTCGTTGTTGACTACCAAATCTCTAACCCTGAAAACCTGTCCCACCAATGTAGTTCACATCCTCTTCATCACATCCTTTTTCCTCAGGCTCGAAGGTTTCAACTTCTGCAGTAAACTGAACCGTCTTCTTATTCACCAGAATGTTATGAACCAAATCCAGCTTAGCCTTCAGCTCAGCAATCTGTTTTCCATCTATGTTACCAGCTTGCTTTTGTCTCTCAAAATCCGCATTCTTAGTGCTATTACTAGACGCCAAATTCTCAATCAACTCATATGCTTCTCTTGGAGACCTCGTGTTGAAATTTCCGTTGCAAGCAGCATCTAAAGCCATCTGATATCTCCAATCAACACCTCTGAAGAAAATACCCAACAACTGAACTTCACTGAAACCATGATGCGGACAATCTCTCGGGGAAGACTTGAATCTCACCCATGCAGCCTTGAATGCTTCAGTATGTTTCTGCGTGAACTGAGAGATGTTATTCCTTATATCCTCAGACCTCGCATTATCATAGAAGTTTCTAAGAAAAGCTCTCTTGGTATCTTCCCAATTGGTTAAAGACCCTGTAGGCAATTGCTTCAACCAATAAGCTGCTTCACCACTAAGAGAGTGTGGGAAAAGCTTACAAAAGAGGTAGTCATAGCTGACTCCGTTCTGCTTCATGCTAGTCACCAGATCTTCAAACCTCTCAATGTGATCCATGGGGTGCTCATGAGAAAGCCCGTGGAAAGGATGCTATCCAACTAAGGTGTAATAGGACGGCTGCAGCTCAAAATCAGCTCGCTGGAAAGTGGAAAGTTGAATCGCAGACCTGTTCGCATAGAACTCATCAGGTCTATTGTAATCTCCTAGTGTTCTCCCTCTTCCCGTGCGCTGGCGCGTTCTCTTGCGCATTTCCTGTGCTTGCAACAGCTACTGGCACAATGGGGTTACCATTATCATCAAGTCTCTGCCCTTGGTTGTTGCACACATGACCCTCTTGGTCCCTAAGAACACCAGCTTCATCCTGAAGTATTACCACACGTTCAGCCATTTCCACTGGTTTCTTTGCTTTTCTTCCTACTCGTTCTAACTTTGCAAGCTCTTGATTCGTAAGAGACAAAAGCTGACTGTCTGTGCTGCTCCTTGTAGCACGCTTACGCATACACCTGAAACACACAGGACAAGAAGAAAAGAAAATATGTAAGATAAACAGAAAAATAAAAACTTAGTCTAAATTCTACACTTAAATCTATTGGAAACCAGAGTCCCCGGCAACGGCACCAAAAACATGATATGCTCAAAGTTTAAACCCTAGAGCTATACCGCAAGTGCACAGATATGCAATTGTAGTATATAGGGGTCAAATCCACAGAAACTCACAGTATTTCACAATAGATTCTTTAGTTTCGAATTAAGCTAAGTAAGATAGGTGACAAATGAAAACAATGCAGAAAAGTAAATGAAAGTTGTTATATTCAAATGGGAAAAACGTCAAGCTCAGGGAATTTCTCAGGAATTCAGGAAATGTAAATCAATGAATTGGCTAGGATCAAATTAAAATCCAGTTCTGGAACTCAAAACACTAACTTAGTAACCAACTCCTGCTGTGAAAGTTCTCTAAGCTTAAAACCTAAGAAACCAAATTCCTTTGTGAGACTTCAATTTTTAAACAAGCATTAAGTTCAACTTTAATTTGTTCACAAATTATCTAATCCAAATTCCTTTGTCATTATCTAATTTGCTCACTCTAGGTTCTTTCAAGTTTCAAATCACACCGTTGTGCTGATTCAATAACCTAAGATCTAGATGCAATAGGTGATCATGCTAGATCTAGCATTAAGAACAACCTAGGTGAAGAACTTATAAAGTTGTGAATCCTAATTAATCAATCAAAGTTACAAATCCATGAAAACCCTAATGAGAATCTCTGAAACTAACAAGTGATCTACTCAGACATAATCAATGAAAACATGAACATGAATAGAATAGATATCATAGATAAACTAAAAGAGAAATAGAAACAGGGGTTCAAGATCTTCTCTCAGAAGTACAGAATAAATCAGCCCCAAGCTCTCAATCTCTCTCCAAGTCTCCTTGCAAAAACCTTAGATACATAGATAAGAACTAAAAACCCTAATAAAGACTCAGAAACACGACTTGGATCTTTTTGTAACTAATAGAAACTTCTGGGCAAAGTTGCAAATCTTCAAAACTTGTAAAAATCCGAGTTTGACTTCAGCAGGTGACACGTGTCGATCGACACCAGAGGTCTATGCGAACACCGGCTTCAGCTTCTCAGCAACAATGCTCCAAAATGCTCCAAAAGGTCCAAAAGTCTCCAAATACGTGTAAACCTGTAAAAGACTCCACTAGGACTCTAAAGATACATAAATTACTCAATTAAGGACATATATCGTGGCTTAAAAACCGTAAAAACCATGATATATCAATGAGTTGCTGGTTGGTGATGGTGGGTTTGTCGAGAATTGCAAGCTGTTGCTGAATAGTGAGATGGATTTCTTTAACAACACATGGAGCCGGCTTGATGACTGCGCTATGTAGCCTAGAGTGCCTTTCTTTCCAATTCATAAATTACCGCATGCGAAACAAGCTTACAAATAATGTTAACCCTACTCACGCTTGAAACATTCTTGACCTATAACACAATATATCAAGGCTTGTAGGAGGATTTAAGGAAGAATGATGAACCAGAGCATTCTAAATATCAGCTCCACAGGAGCACTCAAAGAAAAGATGAGAACGAGTTTCCAAACATAAGACAAAAAGGAGATAATCATGCGAGACTTGCGCCCCCAATGGAGCATATTATCCTTATTTGACAGGCGATCCCATGAGACTATCGAATGGATGAATGCATGCTTCCGAATTTTCTCGTTGAACCAAACTGAATCATGCCACTGAACAATAGGACCTGATGGATGCAAGCAGTCCAAGGTATCGGAGGCAGGGAAGGCAGCTGCATTGCTAGTAATAGTGTTGAGCCATTTAAACTCATCGGTACAACCCAGATTGAATGAGGTGACAATGGGTAAAGATGCTCAAAGAAAAGAGATACTCGGGTGTCTTCCTCTTGGGAGCCACCAAGAATCATTAAAATGCATGGGAGACAGTGGCTACCTATGGAATCCCGGAGACCTTGGTCTAAAAGTGATCTCAAACCTGTCCAATTATAATTCTAGAACTTTGCCATAGTACCTGATCCGATATGACAAATGATGAATACTCTAGCAAAAGTTCTCAGTTTAAATAGTTGTTTCCCTAGCCAGCTCCAGATGTTCTCAACCGAAATATCCCAAAAAACTTTTCCTCTTAAGATATTAGCCTTCACCCAAGCTACCCATAATGAGCCACTCCTTGAGAAAAGCAACCAACTTACTTTTAGGCCAAAGACTTTGTTCCAAGCCTCAACTCTCCCTAGCCCTAAACTCCTTGTTCTTTAGGTGTACAAATTGATTCACAATAAACTTTTTCTCATTTAATGATATTGAGAAAGAAGGAGAGGAGATGCATTCTTTGATCCAGTTAATGAAGATAAGCGACAGCTCATAGGCAAGTAGAATGTTGACGATAAATCTCCAATCAATATTATCAAAGGCCCTGGTTAAGTGGATTTGCAAGACCCCTCTAGTAGTTTCAGCTGGCTTGAGAAATTCTGAAACGAATTCCGGAGCTAGCAACACATTCTCACAAAGTAGCCAACCCGAAATATACCCCACTTGGTTGCGCTACACAGCCTTGTCAAAAAACAGTTTCAATTTTTGATGAGAGAATGTATGAGATCACCTTTTAGACAGTGTTACAAAGCTTTGATGAATCTTATGTTAACTCCATTTTATTTGAACCCTAACACTGACTTTAACTCTTGCTCATTAGAGGTTTTAGATAACGGAAACGAGCAGCACATTCAGGACTTCTTATCCTTTTCATCACTCTCTTCTGATCCTGAATGGCCACTCATTTTTAGTGGTTCCTACCCTTAAAGCATAACCTTTTTTCAGACCTCACATTGTTCCCTTTTTCTTTCTCGTTTGGCACATATGTCTTAGAAACGCGAGAGAGAAATTTCCGACACAGTTTTCCAGCAACTGAAGACGGAGGCTTTGGAGAACTAAAAAAAGAATGTGACGATTTGGTCTAGAGATTATTCTACCTTGAAATTCGACATAAAAAGGTAACTATTTCGTGCATATGTGATACAGGCATGGAATCACACCGAGCTTAAATCACTTGATGATCAAAGGATTCCAAGCTTTGACTCGCGGAAGGTGGAATTGAAGGTAGAGATGGAGGTGATGTTTTGTGATTGACTTTCTCAACCGGTGGGCTTGATTGACTCGCTAAATCGGTGGAGAAATAGACTTGTTTGAATCACACAAAAAATCCTAATCCTATAATCTCAAGAATCAAATGAATCTCTCAAATGAAACTTAAAGACAGCCTTTGAATAAAAAGCAAACTTGTATATTTCTTAGATGATTGAAAGGTGATTTGTACAAAGGACGAAATGAGCTTTATATAGAGCTCTTACATGAGTACTCTAACGTTCTAGAAGGTTAGAAACAAGAAAGAAATCACAAAATTGAATACAAACTCGCCGTTGGACCATTATGAGCAAATCGGGCCAAATAAGGCAAGTTGTGAAGCGCCTTTATTCTTGAAAGCTTAGGTGCGAATTGGTGGTGTCTTGGGACGTCCAGGTTCACTGAATAAGGCTCCAGAATGCACAAAAGTGAATAGGAAAAGAGCCGTTGCTGAATGATATCCTTTGGCTCCAAACAAGGCAAATAAGTCAAGCTCGGTTCCAGATATGGAAAGTAAAGGGGTGGGAGGATCCGCCTGATCCTGTGCATTTTGGTTGAAATAAATACGTGTTGTAGAGTCTCTGGATGATCGGGAAGGTCTCCAGGTCGCCAAAGATACGTTTGAAGTCTCCTAAACCCATAAGGGTCTAAGTAAGGCAAGTCTAGGATCCTTCGGTTTAGAAATTTAATATCTCTCAAACCAAAATTGGTATTGACTTGATTCCAATTCGAGAAGCTCCCCTGATGGTTAAAAAATGTAGCATAAGTCTTTTTGCGGCTTAAGTCTTCGTGGTTTGGTCGGAAATATCAAATAAGTAGCTGTTGGTCTCCATCGGGTTCATTGGAAGTCTGCTGACTTGTAACTTGAATATCTTCCTCATGTGGAAAGCTTTTGAACCAATTCCACTCTCTGTGATTCCTTGATGACTTATTATTGCCTCATTAAAAACCTTTCTAGGTAAACCCATTGGGAAAAACCCTAGACAAGGGAAAAAGAGTGCTGTGATCCACAGATCCAACACTGGTTGGGTTGATATGCTTCAATAAAGGCATATATGTCTTTGGTACACTCGGGCTGGTTCTGTCCAAGGGTATTGGTCGTCTGGTTGGTGTCTCTTCCATGCTTCTTGGTTGATGCTGACTTGATGGCCTCGTTAATATGAGACTTGTGTGAATACGTACCGTTTCTCTTTTCGAAAAGAAAAAAAAACAGAAAAGATGAAATGATTTTCTTTTGAATAAAGGGGTAGGAAAATTTCCAATGACCCCATTATTTTACTTTGAAAGAAATGATCATATGAAGGTTGGAAGCGAGGTTAGGAAAATTTCCCGTGATACCATTATTCGCCTACACCTTTTCTAAAAAAAGAGAGAAAAAAAATGAAAGGAAATGAAACGGTTATGAAATAAAAGAATCTCATAGCACAGGTTATCCCGAGAAAGATCGATCGCTTTTAAAGAAGATATGGAGTCATTTGCAAGAAACCCCGCAGAAAAATCCAAGTCTGGGGGAACTAAAGGAAGAAAAGAAGAAAAGGAGTGATGTGTTATACGAAGAAGTGGTTGGAAACTGTGAACATCAATGGGTTCATACTCTCTTGCGGTTTTGCGACATAGGCTGCACTTTCGACTCATTGGGAAGCACTAAACAATGTAACTCCACCATTTAAACACCAAAAAGCCCTTTCTTACCAAGCGCTGTCCACCCTGAATGATATCTTCTGATGAGAAAGCTCACGCAACTCTTAATGAATGTAGGGAGTTAACTAAAGTGAATTCTGAGTTCTTTTGTAGGTTTGAGATGGACGGACAAGAGTTGAGAATGTTGTGAGTCTATAGTGAGAATGTTCTGATGTGAATCTTTGTATGAATGAGTTCATAGGTCATCTATTGGAGCATGGTCTCTGATCATAGAAGAGTTTCTGCGATTTCCAAACCTCTTCACCGGCTTAGCTTTTTTTGTTTGCATGAGGACAAGCAAAGTCTAAGCCTGGGGGAGTTGATAATATCGTATTTTCGCCCACTTTTATATGTTTTTATTAGGTTTTTAATGAAGAAATAAGTGATTATGAACACTTCAAGGCCATTTTCCACTATTTTCACTTCTTGGAGACTTTTAGAAGTTTTGGAGCAAAAAAGACACAAAGTGGAGAAAAACCCGTTTTAAGGCAGTTTCAGAGCATCAGAAGATTGGTATTCGTTGAAGACCTTCCCGTGCAGAAAAACCAGAGATCTTGGTTTCTATGGAAAGCTAGAAGAGTCAAGTTTATCCTGGGAAAAGAATCAAAGCAATCCAATCAGCTGTTTGGAAGATATGACCCAAAGAGTGAAGCCCTGTCAACCTCGGTCACAAGGAGTGTGACCGAGATCAAGCTTCTTGTCAACCTCGGACATGGCACCCGTGACCGATACCAGCCTTCATCACCACCTCGGTTAGGACACCCTTGACCTAGGTCAGAAGACTTCGTTCGTGCTTGCCTAAAACGCCGAGTTTTACCCTAAAAACCCTAAAACCGACTTTCTACACCCCAAGGCCTATAAATACTCATTTAACATAATATTTTGGGGTGTGCCTCCATAGTGCTTCGTCTGTGCCTTCTTAATTTCGTGGAGCTTCTTTCTGTGCCTCTCCAACCTCGAACTTGAACCCCTAGGATGTCTCTACACACTACAAGAAAACACATGTGTAACAACGGAAGAAACCGTTGTTAATTCGTCTTAAATATAGTGTTACAACGGCTTTACGACGAACAACGATTCATCGTAAACAGGTCGTCGTATTGGCACATTCGATGTAACTTTGTCGTAAAATATAACGAGGAACAACACTCGTTGGTAATTCGTCGTAAATAAGTTCATCTTTAATTCAACGCAAATAGGAAGTTCATTGTAACTGCGATGGTAATTTTACGACGAATGACCAACGATTATTTAATATAAATGTCATTAATTTGACGTAAGTTTACAACGATTTACCAACGATTATTTAATATAGACGTCGTGAATGCATCGTAATTTTAATTAGGAATAATAAAAATTTAATTAATATATATTAAATATTGATTTTTTTTTTAATATTGAATTATTAATTATAATAATAAATTATTTAATGAATAAAATAATTATATAATTAAAAATTTATACAAAACATAAAATTCTAAATGTCCAAATTTATAACAGAAAAAAAGATCGTCGTCTACATCTGTAGAATTGACCACTGGCGGCGGCTCGGTAGGTGCACTCGGCTGGGGTGGCTGCTGTGCCTGTTGCTGTCGAAGCTCTTGTTGCCGCTCCAATTCTCGAGAAAGGTCGGGATTAGTGGCCGCCAAAATTCCGAACAAGGTGTTAAGACCCTGAACTTGGGTCCTAAAGCTATCTTGTTCGACCATCAAAGAACTAATCTTGGCATTTGCAGCTGCTAAATCAGAACGAAGCTGGACCGGATCATCTGCGACTGAACGAACATGCGAAGAAGAAGCAATTTGGATGTCATGAACCGAACCCATACCTAAAGAGCGGCCTTTCTTCTTCGGAACAACCTGGAAAAAAAATCGTCAATAAACAAAATATAAAAAATTTTATTAAAAATTTAAATTTGGAAATTAATCTTACCGATTCGAAGATCTGATCAGCTTCCAACGTACTTATCTCCACGGGAGTCCCATCCTCGGTTTGCTGAGAAAGTTGTGTCTCGCGCTCAGTGATCCTCGTGGTCAGCTCGGTGTGGATCCTCTCAGATCTGACATCCACAAAAGCTCCATTCTTTTTCTTGTGGGTGTGATCGAACAATCTTGGAAGAGGAGGAAGCGGTCCTCCATTAGCCTATAAATAAAATTATAAAAATAAAATATATTAATTTAAATAATACTAAATATTAAAAATATAATAATTAATTTAAAAGAAAAAAATTTTACCAGCTTAATGCGGGCACCCGCATAAGGTGTTTGGCCGGATGTATGGGGAGTCGGTAAAAGTCCATCCGGACCAAGGGTAAGACGGGACTTTGAACACTTACCGGATTTGATCACAGAATCCGGGTCATTCCAAACCCGTATAAGTCCCTCCCATACAACATCGGTGATGTAGATGGGTTTCGGATCTCCTAGTTGCCATTTCTCCTTCCAGTCGAACACCGTGTTAGCAAGTCGCTTCATCACCTTTATGTTGAACTCTTTCTTCACTCTCTCGTTTATGGAAACTTCCCAATTCCATTTTTGCTACAAAAAGATTAATTAAAAAAGTTAAGTAAAAACATATATAATATAATTAAAAATTAAAAATTTAATTAATTCTTAATAAACATACCGCAAAACATTTGAACCATGTTTTCCTGATGTGATCAGGTACGAGAGTCCAGTTGGGATGAGGCTCAGTGAAGTATCCCTTGATGATATCAGAAACGCTACGTCCGACCTTATTATCCACACCAAACCTAAGCAAATGTAAAATTAAATATGTATGAGGAATTAAATATTTATTATTAATGGACTAAAATTTAATAATTATATAAATAAAGAATTATAATTTACATACCAGAATGTGTTCGATGGCCGGTTAGGATCCAACTTGTCCAATCCTTCTCGTCCTGGTTCGACAAGAAGATCCTCGACGGTATACCGTGCATATGGAGCTGTAGGAGGAACTAATAAATCCGGATGTGATGCAGCATCTGGTACAACAGGAGGTGGTGGGTCCAGACCCTGCTGAGTCTCTGGTACCGTCTTTGTAGAAGGGGCGGCTGAAGTAGATGGTACGTCAACAGATGCGGCAGCAGACGAAGATACTTCTGCTCTAGTAGTGGTCATGTCGGAACCTAAAAATGTCTCACTGTAATGTGGACGGTCGGTCCGTCGTCTCGCTAATGCGGAACTCCTAACCATATCTACACATACATTTGAAATAAATTATATTAATATAGTTAACAATTTAAATTAAAATATAATCATTCTAATTAACTTATCAAAGCATCAACTTAACAATTCTACTTAAATTCAAACTATCTAACTTAAACCATTCAACCTAACAAATCTAAAATTAAAACTACATAATTAAAAAAAAAAAATTAACCTAAATTCGGATGTAGAGAGAGAAAGTCAAACTAGAGAGATAGTGAGTTTGGAAGGAATGAACGTCGGAATAAGGGGCCGCGTCCTCATATATATAGATTTTGTGTTTCTCGTTAATCTGTCGTAACGTTACGACGAATTTACGAGGTGGCCTCGTTAATACGTCGTAACATTACGATGAATTTACGAGGCGGCCTCGTTAATACGTCGTAACCACTACGATGTATTAACGAGGCCGCCTTGTAAATTCGACATAATATTATTTAATACGATTAAATTAAAAATTCGTCGTAACGGCCTCGTTATGTTATGACGAATTAACGAGGCGGTCTCGTTAATACGTCGTAGTGGTTACGACGTATGAACGAGACCGCCTCGTTAATTCGTCGTAATATTATTTAATAAGATTATATTAATAATTCATTTTGTATTTTATTAACAAGTTTCGTATTTTACGACGTATTAACCAGGCTGCCTCGGTAATTCCTGGTAATTAATTAATCATTTAACGACGGGTTTACGACGAATCTGTTGTAAATCCGTAGTTAAGTACTGTATTCCCTAAACTTTAAAAAAATGTAGAAAAACTTTAAAAATGATAAATTGAAATTGAAAATATTATATATTGGAAATGTTAATTAATACAAAACATATAGAAACATTTAATTTTATATTGGATATTACAATATATGTTATATATTGGATATTAAACATACATAGTTATTAATACTATACGATAGTTTAACATAAATTAAACATACAAATAAACTGGAAGCATATTAAACATAAACATAAATATTTGTTTTCTTCCATTGATTATGACGTAATGTACTACTCAATTTTTTCAGTATCATTCGACCCAACCTCATCTTCAGGGTTTAACCAATTGTTTGGATTTCGATTAACACCACTGGGACCACTTTCTTGTATGAATGTTGTAGCAACATTTTCTATAGATATTACCTGCCAAATTAACAAGTTAATGATAATACTTATAAATAAATAACCTTTAACAATAAAATTGTAACTTACATTGGTTATGTTATTCAAAGTAATGTTAAGATATGTTGTCGCCCGTTCAAACTTAACAAGTACAACCTCCTTTAAAAGCAACACTGAACCCTCCTTTATATGCGGCGCATATTTGTTATCAGATAAAGCGGACCTATGAATGCTCGCTTGTACAGTACCAGTCGGATCCTACAAGAACAAAAAGGTACAATTAACATTTACTAAATATCTAATTAATTAATTAAGAACATCTAAAGACTAAAACTTATAATACAGTTTACCTTCATTATAACCATAGCATCCCCCAATCCATTATGAACCATTTTATGAATCACAGCTACCACAAAAGGTACGTGATACCATTGTGGTACACAAATCTAATGCAGCTCTTTTACCAGTGTCCACCCACATGTATGTCCACCTATATTCAAAATAAAATGAGTCAAATATATATATATATAATTGTTTATTGAGAAATCTAAAAAAATCATTGCATACTAATAATTAGTGCATGACATTTCAATTTACCTTGTTGTGTTAAGTATTCAATTGTAGTCTTCCAAGGGACACCCATGAAAGAAGGATCTTCCGGCTCAACAACACAATTAACCATCTGTACATGTCTCTCATAAGAATTAAACATAGACTCACTTATACCAGCAAATTCTTGAAGCATTGATCGTTCATGTTTTCTCCATGCCCGTTCTTCAGCTTGTCTCACACTTGCTGGACCAGGAACCAAAGATCTTTCATCATCCATAATTAATTAGTGTTTTTCGAATAAAAGTTTTTACTTATAAATGTTTCTTGTATTGATATTGAAAATGGGAGGATGTGGTAGTTATAGGAAATAGTCGAACTTGTTAGTGTTTTATTACGAGGAAATGACGGGCGGCCTCGTTAATTCGTTGTAAATGTTACGACGAATTAACGAGACCGTCTCATTAATTCATCGTAATGGATTAATCATTTAACAATGTTTTTACGACGAATCCGTTGTAACTCCATCGTTAAATACTCTATACCCTAATCCTACACCACAAACCTAAACCATAAACATATGTTTTAATAATTTAGAAAATTTAGAAGTGTTATTTGAAATTTAGAACCAACCATAAACCTAAACCACAAAAATGATAAATTGAAATTGAATAATATTTTATATTGGAAATGTTAACTATTACAAAACACATATTATAAACATTTAATTATTCTCATCAACTATGTCGTCTGATGCCTCACTCGAATCAGTGCTTAGATTGTCACTTTCATCAAACTCTTCATTACCATTGTCTTCTTCTGCATCATCATATGGGATGTCTTCAAATACTTGATTCTTGCGATCAATAAGTAAGATCTCATTTGTAGTTTGATTCGGTGTCGAAATCTCACTACATAAATCTTGTTGCAATGCTTCTTCTTCTACGATTCGACCTCTAGGCTTCATCCTAATAGCTGATAACCAAGTGACTCCCGTGGTCCTAACTCTGGGATACGAAATGAAGCTAACTTGGTCTGCTTGAGATGCTAAGATGAAAGGTTCAAATTTGTTGTACCGTCTAGCCGCGTTAACATCCACAACTCCAAGTTTATTAGAACGAACACCTATGCCAATTGTTGGATCGAACCAATCACATTTGAAGAGTACACATTTCATCCCCACTAACCCAGCAAATTCAACTTCAATTATCTCTTGTATGATCCAATAAAAATCGATCTCTCCTTTCACACATACTCCATAGTTAACGGATGTACGATGTCTACCGTAGTCGTAAGCATGAAACGCATATCCTCGAGTAAAATAAATTGGAGCAGTGGTTATCTTATAGATTGGACCTTGAAGCAAGTCATGAACCCATGGTGGATAATATGGATCGTCATAATCAACCTGATAAATTCAAAGTCAAAATTTATTATCATTATCATTAATTAGTCTATAATGACTAATTAAATAATCAAATTTAAGATCGTACTTGAGTTTTCAACCATGGAATAAAGTGTTGATCTTTCCACTTCTTGATTTCATCATCTGATATTTCCTCAATGGATTCTCGTACTTGATCCACGAATAAGCTGCAATTAATAAATTATAAGATAAATGTGTGTGCACAAAACTCATAAGTTACTATCTAAAACATTTTATATGTTATATATATACCTTTCAAATGACCGCATTTCCTCACAATTTACGAGAATATATGTGTGTGCACAATGACGATCTTCAGGAGATGTCCACCAAACTTCTTTTAATTGTCCACATAGGCATCCAATTTGCGAAAATATGTTTGGAACACCTTCTACTGCATAAGTTTGTGCCACACCTCCATCGTCATATCATCGAGGAGCTCTTTTCCTTGTCCGAACTTTCGGCAAAAAATAGTATGACGAAAAGTGAGATGTTTCTTGAGTTAAACTCCCTGCAATAATTGACCCTTCTACTCTTGCAAGGTTTTTTGCTTTCCCTTTTAAATGTTTCATGAAACGCTCAAACGGGTACATCCATCGATACTGAACAGGTCCACCTAGTGCCACTTCATGAGGAAGGTGGACTGGAAGATGCTCCATAACATCAAAAAATGCTGGGGGAAAAATCTTCTCCAAATTGCACAATAATATGGGAATGTTAGCTTCAAGTTGTTGAATGTCTTGTTCCATCAAGGTACGTGTACTAAGATCCCGGAAAAATACACCAATACCTGTAAAACGTAATATTATTTAAGTTTATTAGAAATATTTATAATTATAAGCATATATATATATATATATGTATATACCTGCATGTGCTTCATTAACATCTTCATCAATTATCTCTTTAAGTGCAAATGGAAGTAGTCGTTGCATAAACACATGACAATCATGACTCTTCATCCCTGAAAATTTTGTTCCTTCTTCAACACATCTAGAGATATTGGAAACATAACCATCAGGAAACATCACATCTTCTTTCACCCATTTGAACAACACTGTTTTTGCATTTCCCTTCAACCTAAATATTGGAAATGGCATTTCACCCTCGTCTGTAATCTGCAACTCACTCCTACAACAAATAGCAGGTAAGTCCATCCTTGAGTTTTTGCTATCTTTTGTCTTCTTTGCCACGTTTAATATTGTGTACATGATATTATCGAAAAAGTTTTTCTCAATATGCATGACATCAAGATTGTGTCATAGGAGATGATACTTCCAATATGGAAGATCCCAAAATATGTTTTTCTTGTGCCAGTGGTGATGTTCTCCGTATCCGTCTGGCATATTACGTGGAGTATGCCAATTACCTCCACGCCTTACAGTTTCTTGAGCACCATAGTGATCAATTTCCGCTTCAATTTGTTCTCTTGTTAAATGCACTGGTGGAAGAGCACGTACAATTACGTTTTTCCGAAACAACTTCTTGTTCCTTCTATAAGGATGGTGCATTGGGAGAAACCGACGATGACAATCAAACCAACTAGTTTTCCTTCCATACTTCAGCTGAAATGCATCAGTGTTGTCCATACGGACAAGATAATCTTCCATGTGTTGTCCAACCTGACAACATCCCATAAGCAGGAAAGTCACTTATCGTCCACATAAGCACAACTTTCATAGTACAATTCCTTTTTACAGAACAATCATAGGTTCGAACTCCACAATGCCATAACTCCATCAATTCGTGTATTAGAGGTTGGAGAAATACATCTAGTGACCGCTTCGGATGTTTAGGACCAGGAACTAGGATTCCTTTTCCATGCACATCCCTGGCGGAAGGTTGTAAGGCGTGACGATTACCGGCCACAAAGAATAATTCCTACCAGATATCCCAAATGGACTGAAACCATCAGTGCATAATCCAAGATAGACATTTCTGACATTTCTAGCAAAATTAGGATATACCGTTTTGAAATATTTCCACGCCTTTGCATCTGATGGATATGTGATCTCCCTTTCTGTTTGTGAATGTTCTCCATGCCATCTCATCGATGCAGTTGTCCTTTCAGACTGATACAATCTTATCAACCTTTCTGTTATTGGTAGGTACCATATCCGTTGGTACGGTACGTTATTCCTTCCGGCGCCTTGAGGTTTAAATCTTGGCTTCTTACAGAATTGACATTCCTGTAACTGAGCATCATCTTTCCAATAGATCATGCAATTATCAATGCAAACATCTATCATCTCAGAAGGCAACCCAAGACTATAAATCAGCTTTTGAATCTCATAGTATGATTCAGCAGATAAATTGTCTTCTGGCAAATACTCTTTGAATAATTCGGCCCATGCATCCATACAAACCTCCGCTAGATTATGATCAGTTTTAATGTTCATCATCCTAGATGCCAATGATAATTTTGACAAACCTTCTCTACATCCTTCGTAGATTGGCTGATTT
The DNA here is from genome assembly GCA_028015245.1 of Cardamine occulta. Taxonomy (NCBI): domain Eukaryota; kingdom Viridiplantae; phylum Streptophyta; class Magnoliopsida; order Brassicales; family Brassicaceae; genus Cardamine; species Cardamine occulta. The sequence goes on along the minus strand of CM051376.1, from coordinate 15,560,086 downwards.
GCAGCATCCAACATTTTATAGAACCGTTTCACATCTAAATTAGGTTCCTCAACTGTATTATCACCAAATGATGAAGTGGTTTGATTAAACGCATCTGTAACCATGTCATGAACCCTATCATGTTGTACATCACCCTGATCTACATGATAAGGATAAGCATAGTTATGCAAATTACTAGGTTCATCTCTACCCACAGCTTCAAAATTACTATTATTACTACTTTCTACTGCATTCTGACCATAACCTTCCCCATGTTGAAACCAAATATAATATTGGGGCATAAATCCTCTATTCAACAAATGCTTCCAAACATTTTCAATAAGCGCAAATCTTGAATTTTTACACTTTCGACAAGGACATAACATTTTACCAGTTTCTATGGTGAGTGGAGTCTTTCCGGCCTTATACATGAATAGCTCCAACCCGTTCATAAACTCTTCTGTTACGTTTCCCTCGGAATCTCTATGCTTATACATCCATCTTTGTTGCTTCCGTATATCATTTGCAGAAGACATTTTTCGTGTTTAGTTTCAAAGTGATTGTTGTTTGTGATGTGTGATGTTGAGATAATGAAGGTGTGTTATTTATAGGAATTTTTCGTGTTTGGTAGGTAGAAACATTACAACGATTTTACAACAAATCATGTTAACGAGGATGTGCCATCGACTTTACGACTGATTTACGAGGTAAACTTCCATCGTAACATTCATAGTTTTACACGTTTTTACTTATCTAATCAATATACCTTGCAAATTCCTCATAAAATAAATTCGTCCTAAAAACGTTGTAAAGTTTACAACGTTTTTACGATGAATATTGTATTCGTCGTAAATGCGTCGCTAATTAGTCGTTTATTTACATATATTTTATGACGAATAGTATAGACGTAATTTTACGACTAATTTACGATGAATCTGAAATTCGTTGTAACCTCGTCGTTATTCCGTTGCTAAGTTACGATGCAAATATTTTGATGTAAATTTCCGTCGCAAGTCGTATATTTTCTTGTAGTGACAGAGCCTCCTTCGTCTCCTCCAAGCCCTTGAAGCCGCCCTTTGAAGTGTCATCCTTGCTCTTCATTCATTCTCATCTCTATCTACTCTAATTTGCTTTTGGGGAGACAAGTTATCTTCTGTGACATCTAGAGAAGTTTTCTTTGAACCCCCTTTGATTTATTGAATCGTTTATGATGATATTTTCTATGATATCTATTTCGTTTCTTTACATCATGAGTGAGTAGTTCTCTTTGTTGGGTTTTATGGGGTGATTCAAGCGGAATTCATAGTTTCATTCATCTAGGTTGTTAGATCTGATTTTCGTCTATTTTTAGAGTTTTCTTGGGACAACTTTTACTTAATGCATGTTGCTTGAATTGATCACCAAGCACTGATCTAAGAGAATAGGAGTGCTAACAGTGTAAACCTACTTCTCGGAACTAGTGTTACCGAAGCTTCGCGTCATAACCTGTGTAAGTTGAGTTATGGGGCTTTGTGAACTTATCAAACTTGTTTAGCTTGCCTGCGTAAGTTGAGTAACGGGGTGCTGAGACTTTAGACATTCATTCTATGAACTATAGCTTGTTTGTTTATCTGTGTTCGTAGTTGAGAACCTAGAACGAAAACATATGCATATTATCTTTCACTTGATTTGTTGAGAACCATGGAAACCCTAAGATGATTCCCTAAATGCCCAACGCCTTCATTTTATTGCTTTCTTACTTCATTGATTAATCATTAGAAAACCCAAAAACAAATCCCTTTCATATTTTGTCTTAGTTAGATTTCTTTTTTTGAATTCAATCCGGGTAGCTATTACTCACTGCGGGATCGTTAACTTTAAGTACTACGACTGATTCATTGTGCACTTGCAGTTTCGAAGTTGTGATATAAAAGGAAAACTTTTTAAACCAATATCAGATAGCCGAGAGCATTGAGGAAATGCGACTCATCACCGAGAATGCTATACTAGAGGCTACATGAAAATCGACTCGGGCAAAAATGGTAAGCGTCGAGTCGAGACAGAATTGGGAAAAACAAAAATTCAAGATATGGAACATGAAGACCCCCTCGCTACGCACATCACTGAGTCTGAAACACCGGAAAAAACGACCGAGATGTCCACAGAAAAATCCACTCAACCTCTTAAGCTAGGACTGAAGATTCACTCGAAAAGCCATCAAGAAAAGCTTAATCATCGATAAGAAACAAGCATGGATCGAGGATCAACAATAACCGCACCAAGGTAAGTCACGTCAATTCAATATTTGTTGTTCTTGTAGGTTCAAACTGAAGACTCTTTTTCATTTAGAATGTTTTGAGCACTTAAGAGATTTTTTAGTTGTTTTTTTCTTTTGCCCGAGATGTTTAAAAACAACGTAGTTTTCTTTTTTTTTCTTTGTTGCGCATGTTGTAGTTTCTTTCCTTTTTGGGGATAAACCCTAGGCCCTTGAAGGCCACACCAGACGAGTAGTTTATAAGTTCTTTTTCAGCTTTGTAGTTTGATACTTTTTACCTATCAATAAAATAACGCAGTTCTTCTAGCTTTCTAGAAACCCTAGTTCTTCAATTCATTGTCGCGGCTCCCCCATTTGACTCGGGAAACTCATTGTCGTATCGGAGATTTATCATCCCTATGTGTTGCAACTCGCTCCATCTTCACTCCATCTAACGAATCCACGAGAGAGAACAAAAGCCAACTCGTTGAATTCCTCCGGTTCGACTTCATACTCTGATTTCAAAGAGAAAGCTTACACCATCTTTGAGATTACCATCCCTAGCTTCTAGACCTTCACTTTGAGGCCTATATCATTATATGTATCATAGCCTAAGTGGTTCTACATCAAGTTGTTTCGATTCCATCCTTATTTATTACACTTTTTTCTTCCGTTTGTGTTTGCCTCGATTTTTTCTTTTGCTATTGTTTCGGTTTCATCTCTTTATCTTTGTTTCTATTTGTGTTATTACATTTAAAAAAGATATTGAGATTTTTTCTTTGATTTATTTTGTTGTGTCGCGTTAATAAGTTTCAATTCGTATTCGTTGAATATATAACCTAGTTTGTTGAGTTGCTTGTTGTAGCCAACACTCGATAAATGGATGACGAACACGCACCACTGGCTGCAATACCGCCACAAGTCGCACTACTCGACGCCATGAATCAGTTACTAGCCAACATACAAGAAAGACTTCAGACTATGGATGAGCGAATGACACGCATGGAGCAGCCTCCCGTTGCTAATGCTAGGGTTGTTCAACCTAGAAGAGGAGCACGTAGGGCCGGCTCTGAGTTTTAGAGGGTTACAAGCGAGAGAAGAAAAAATTGCCATTTTGTATTTAAAAAAGTTGTTTGCTTTCATCTTCTAAATCCATTTTTATTTTACAAGTTTCAGATTTTTTTGACACACATTTACTATATATGAGCTTGAACCTTTTATTAGAGCTTTTTGTTTTTTTCTATCTCTGTATTTTTTATGTGACGCACATTTCTCTTTTTATTCAATTCCAAGTCATTTCACTGTCATTAAAAAAATTGAAATTGATAGATAGAGTTCGATGTGGTGTCTTGTGTCTTTCTTGTTGCAATATTTGACCAATAAAAAGGAATAAAGCTCACCAGAGAACTTTTTTTTTCCTCGTTTCCTTAATTTATACTTTGTTTTTCTTTATTTATGCATAATAAATTTGTTTCCTTAATTGATTTGTTAGGTTGTGGAAAAAGAAAAAAGAAAAAGCCATTTAAAGATTCGACCCCAGGAGGGTCAGGACTGTGAGGTATGAGTGTCAAGATAATTATGCCAGTAGACTAAAGGAAGCTCTACGAATTGTGAGAGCCGAAATACTACTTTCACAATTTGCGGCCGCAAGCACAAGCTTGGGCCGGCCCTGGGAGCACGTATTGAAGAAGACCTCTATGAGACTGAAGAAGATGATCCCCACTATGATCGTCAACAAGATCCGAGACATGGAAGGAGAGACGCACATCATCGAGGAAGACCCATTTCAACAAGGGAATTCAAACGTGAAGCTCATACCTCCGACTTTTACTGCAAAGGTAGACCTGATGCATGTCTAGATTGGGAGAAGCTCATGGAATACATCTTTGATTGTTACAACTACACGGATCAAAAGAATGGTCACGGTAGCTTCCGCACAACTCACTGAACACGCCTTTACTTTGTGGAATCGCGAGCGTGCTGAGAGGAGGAACCGATATGGATATATTAGGACGTGGGATGATATGAAGGATGCAATGAGGATAAGATACGTGCCTCCCCATTACCACGGAGAAAACCAAAGGAAATTTAGGAAACTTTTCCAAGGAAAAAAGTCCGTTGAGGACTACTATGATGAGTTTGAGACTCTAAGGGGACGTATAGAGCTGAATGAGACCGAGGAATCACTTATGGCGCAATTTGTTTAGTGTTATGGTGAACCCGGAGTAGACAGCTAAGAGAGAAAACATATTCACACCTGGTGCATTGTTAACAACAAGGTGTGCAACTTGATCATCGACGGAGGATCTTGTACCAACGTTGCTAGCACGTATATGGTCCAAAAGTTAGGACTCCCCACTACTAAGCATCCGAGACCCTATAGTTTAAGATAGGAGAACAATCAACTGAAGATTGCCAACAAGTCATAATCTCTTTTAGCATTGGGAAGTACCATAATAAAGTTGTTTGCGATGTGGTATTAATGCAAACCGGTCATCTATTACTCGGAAGACCGTGGCGGTTTGATAGAGAGGTTTCTCATGATGGGAGAACTAATTTCTACTCGTTCACATATAACAAGAACATGTACAACCTAGCACCACTCAGCCCTTCTCATAAGCATGAAATGCAAACTAAAATGGCATAGGAGGGCCATGTAAGTAAAATTAGCTCAAATTATAGAAACACGGCTAGAAAATAATGTGTTTATGCCATCTTCTGTAATCTCCAAATTTTCTAAACTGGTATTTTCATTTCTAGGTGTATTATCTTTGATTTGTTCACTCGATGTCAAGTTCACTGCTTAAAGTGATAAGAGATTATTTTGGTATCTTTAGAGTTGTTAGAAGAATTATTAATAATAATTGAACATAATAACTTTAGAGTTTTTAGAAACTTATCAAACAAAATCAATATAATAACTCTGCATAATAACTTTACGAAACAACTAATACAGTTAGATACTTATAATTACTCTGTGAAACTAATTTGGCACATAACTCAGCAGACAAATTTTTATCGAAAACTCTATCAAATAAGTGTACATTGAAATTGATTTCTTACGAAAACTTTACCAAACAACTATAATATTATCTATGAGCGAAACTAAATCTCAAATAACTCTGCATAATAACTTTTTTCGAAAACTTTATGAAACTACTTATACATTAAAATTGATTGTACGAACCTAATTTTTCAAACAACTCTGCAGTTTAACTTTTGCGAAAAACTCTATCAAACAATTATACATTCAAATCGATTTAATAAATGTATGAAACTAAATTTACCAGACAAATCTGCAAAATAATATTTTTTTGAAAGCTTTACGGAAAAACTATACATTAAAAAACAATATTATCCTGAAATCAATAAAATTTCCTCCATAACTATGCTAAATAAATTTCTTGAAGAATTATGCAGGAAAATATTATGAAACAATTATATGCACATACCAATTTTTTTAGAATTCAATGATCGTTGTAGATTTTGATTAGTTTAGCACAAATCAAAACCTAACAATGTTGTTCTGGTTAGAGAAAGCAACACTGGTATAAAAATTATTCTTTATAATATTCTTTTATGATTTATAATTTTAGAATTTTTTTTTAAATCATTAAAAATCTAACATTAAGCTTTCATAAATTAAAATAGGGATAGTTTTGTTTTTTTTAAGTCTATATTTTTAATTTTAAAAGATTTGAACTATTTTTTCAATTTCAGTTTGTTTTTGTACTTTTTCATAATTTTCTGAATACTAAAAATGAGTAAAAAAACGAGAGAAGCAAACTTAGATTTTCAATTCATCTAGAAAAAGGAAATAAACAAAACAAAATCCTAAAAAGGCAAGAATTAGGATTAGAGATCGTAAAGCATTATATATATTAATAGAGATCTCTCTTATTTCTCACAAACACGTTCATCGACACTACTCCAAATAGTACTCTCTCTATCTCTCTTATTCAACGAGTTTGAGATCTCATCATGGCCATAAAGAAGATCTTCGGCTTGATGCTTGTGCTTATGACCTTCACAGTTTTCTTGGGTTGCTGCTCAGCGACAGTCTACAAAGTCGGAGATTCTGATGGATGGACTGCGAAGGACGACAAGTATTACTCTTGGTATGAGCGTAAGGAGTTTCATGTCGGAGATTCACTCGTCTTTGAATACGATCACAACGTCAACGACGTCACTCAAGTCACTGGGGCTTCGGCGTACGAGTTCTGTAACTCCTCTTCTCCTAAAGCCGTTTACAACACAGGACATGATGTCGTAAACCTCACGAAAGCAGGATATCACTACTTCATCACCTCGAATCATGGTCTATGCACATCGGGACAGAAACTCGATATTCTTGTCATCAGGCCACGTCCGATTCTTCCTTTTGGAAAGGTCTTCAAGGTCGGTGACTCTAAAGGATGGAACGTTTATAACAGTGACTACTATTACAAGTGGAGTGAGGAGAAACAGTTTTATGTTGGAGATAATCTATTTTTCGAATACAATAAGGACTTCAACGATGTTATAGAAATCAACGGTGATCTTGAGTTCAAATCCTGCGACCCGAGTTCTCGTTTAGCCATGTACAATACGGGACACGATCTCGTTAAGCTCACCAAACCAGGAGTACATTATTTTGTAAGCTTAAAGACCGGTCTTTGTGAGGTTGGGCTTAAGCTTCGAGTCATGGTGCAACCATTAACCAAAACCGTTACTTTCCCCAATGTTCCCAAGAAGAAGATGAAATTGTCACCTATTGACCGCCTCAACAGGTGGTTACGCACTCGTAGACCTCATCACTAATTAAGAAGTCCGATCAACTACTCAACCATCATGGAGAATTAGTTTAAGAGCTTTTTGTTTTTATTAATTATTCACTTACATTGTTTCTTTTAGACTTTGTGTCTCTCTAGTTGTTATCTTCGATTGTTTAAAAGTTTATAAGAATTAATTCCATAAAGATGAAAATTTACTTGAAAGTTTCTCTTGACTTTGATCATAAGAATGCCCTAAAAGATGGACATGTTCCATGTTTAGATTCTGAGCACCAATGTAAAGTCTTATAAGTTATAAACCTCAATGTTATCATCGATTCAATATATACCTCAATGGATAAAATCGGTGTTAATTTATCATAAAGGAGTTGGTGGAGGTCCTAGTTATTATTTTGTTTCCATTCGTCATAAATGAATATTAACATTTTATTTGAAATAAACTACCTTTTCCTAAACTTAAATGTTGTTAATTAAATTTTCGTAAATATATATTCTGTTTCAAACTTTGAACTTTTACAATGACATCTAAATTAACACCTAAACTAGTTTTCAAATAGGAAACTTGGTTTTAAGATAATAAAATAAAGAGCAATTCTCTTAAATAGTACAAAATGAGGTTTTTGTGCCACATTTTGCACACATTTTCATTCAAGTTATATATATCGTTTTATTAAAAGACAGTTCTCTTATATAGCACAAATCCCTTAACCTCACACTTTTAGGGTTTAAAAAAACTTAAACACTAAACCCTAAACCCTAAAACTATAACTAAATCTAAAATAGTTAACCCAAACCAAAAAATAAATAAATAATAAATTTTATAAAATGCTATAAACGTCTCATAATTTGTTTGGGATTATTTCTAACCAAAAACTTCATTTAATGCTAAGAAATTTTTCTTCATTGTATTAAAATTTGTTTTTGTATAATCCAAGAGACAGATCCTAATCTAGTGGTTTAATAAAATTAGCTTTGGGTTTGTGAGAATTTAAGAGTATTTTAGACTTTTCAATTCTTAGATGCAAATGCGCATCTAGACCCTCATTTTTTTAGCAACTCAAATATCAAAGATATTTTAGATTTGCATCTCATCTCAATATCCATACCCCAATTGAAACAGAACAAACGAACAACATTTGAACATCTGCATCCAGATACAACATCTGGATCAGGAAATGAACACGACATAACTCGATTATGAAGTTAGTATTTAAACAAAAGTTATATACTTTCTCGGGTTGTGTACAAAAGCTATCCGAGATGGCTTGAGGATTTTTACCAACACCATCATTTTGAGTCTTTTTTTTTTTCCCGTCTTTTAAATTACAGGCGTTGTCCCACTTCAAAGTCAGCCACTATAAGAGGATGGAACAACTGTATTCAATTCCTACTGCTAGAGTTACTTGGATCTTAATTCTTCGTGAGCGCTTAGAGCTTCCTTGATGCTCTCAACCCACCTGCCACACACACACACACACACACACTCAAACCCATGGAAAAATCCAGGTGGCGATAGGACTCAATTCACTCGGTTATGTGACAAATAGAACTCAGTTACGAGTATACTTGACATGTTCCACCATATCAAAAGATCAAGATTTACCCTTCAAGTCCTGGTTGCTCTGGGTAGTACACGTTTTCCAATCCTAGTCGTTTTGCAGCTGAAGCAGTTGTCTCTCCAATGCAGGCTACACAATTGCTCCATTGCTCCGCGTTTTGTATTAGATTCAGCCATGCCCTGTAGAAATCAAGTTAGCGATGGACCAAACCCACTCGGCCATATTAGAAAATATTTATATGAATGAGATTTGATGGCGCCTACCGAACTGCAGAAGGTGAAGCTACAGAAAGAACAGGCGCAGACAGTGCTTGTTGCAGGAGCACCGATTCAACACTCTGCACAGGAATCTAGAAGCCAAGAAAAAGAAAGTGACCATTACCGTTTCTTCAAATAAGCATATATATACCAAGGACTGAAAAGTGATAACCGGTACAAAAATTGATAACTAAGGCAAATAATAAATGCAATGAATTACATTTTATACGGCTTGCTTAGAAAGTGTAAAGACAGCTTACTGTTGTGTATGTATTCAGCCTGAGAACTTCAAACCCACGTTTGGACAACCCTTCCTCTAAGATTCATATGTAGAACATGAAGCAGTGTAAGCTGGTCATGGACTTTAAAATCTAAAACAATATTAACATAAGCTAGTTTTACACAGATTTAGTCATTCAGCACCGGTTGATCCAACACCTACATGGAAAAGAACAGTGCAGAATATACAATGCTTTTTAAGTTTTGGAGTACTATCACTTTGAACATGAAAGCCAAAGTCAAAAAGTGTAATTTACTAATCCATTTTCTCCAGATCTAACAGTTTTACTGTGTATCTATGTCAACGATTTTATAATTTGGTGAATATATGTAGGTAAATGCAATACTGAACATGGTATTTATCCAGCTGCCTAATAAAATTGTACAGGATAAGAATTATCTGCTCTATTTTTATGATTCAGTCCTAATATTTTTTCTTCTATATGGATAACAGAGTAAGCTCCACTGAATTGAGAAAAGCTGACCACACATACCAATGTCATTGCCTGCTTTTAGAGAAGCCGGGTATAAGACAGAGGACCTTCTGCCAACTTTCTCTGGAAGCTCTGAAGCCAAAACTTTACCAGTTGCTGGAAGAATGAAAACAAAGAGAATGAACCAGCTGAGAGTGTCAACTATTGTACGTTCGACCACTCATCTATAACCTATTAAATATATTGGCTTGACAGATTTAAATACATCAAACATAAAAGTTGATGAGGTAATGCCATGGAGAACAGATGTAGACATGTAGCAGCAATCATGAATAATACATCATTTCAAAAAGAAAAATATGTTTCATAGTCACACAAAATAAGCATATAGAATACAGAAAACATAAATTTGATGAGGTAATGCCATGGAGAACAAATGTAGGCATGTAGCAGCAATTATTAATAATACATCATCTCAAAAAGAAACATATGTTTCATAGTCACAGACAACAAGCATATAAAATGATGATATTACAATCATACACTAACTGATTCTTTGAGATATAGAGACTACAGATATAAGACTAAAATGGAGTGCATAGAAATTGTTTCTAAAACGAAAGTTATGGAACCTTTTGATGGTGTAAAGGCGACATGAAGCGATCCTTCTGCTGTTTGCATTGCCTCTTCAAAAACTCTGGCTGTTCCAGCTCCCACTACACCTACATTCACTTTTGGGGAGCTAGCTGCCCTAAGGAATTGAGACCAATGCGGTTTAGCTCAAGGGAAAAAGGATAAAGAGGACAAGGGTTCAAACCTTATAAAGACAATACAAAATGTTCATGAAACCTTATGTAAACCTTGTCATTTACAGAGTTGGTTACACATATATCTCAATACCTAGACAAAAACCTAGACTAGTCTAATTGCCTAACAATAACAATTAATGACAACTTGAGGAGTGCAATCACTAGAAACAGATTGCACGTTAACAAACTGTTTTCAGAGTAGCTTAGGTGTCCAGAAACTCCTAAGATTAGAGAAAACTCATTGCATAGTACTTTCTGAAACAGTTCAAAATTCCCAAAAAAAAAACGAGGGAGTAGATAAAGAACCAGAACTTACTTCCACGCTTCGAGGAAGACAGAACCAGCTTCTGGAGATGTAATAATGATCCAGTCAAAACTCTTATCTAGCAAAATAAGATGAACCGCCACCAGAACACATATCAAAATGCCAAAATCTGCAATAACTATACAACTCTGGAGCTTTTTCTTAATTGAAATCACAATCTTGAATTTCGAGTAACTTAGGCACTCAAAAAACATAGACCGATGCAAAATGTAGTACGCAACCCACATAAGGAAATGAAAATATATAGCAAGTAAGTCTAAATAAACAGCTAAATTATCAGACCAAAGAAGTCACTAAAGTCAGCTACATCAGAAATAAGAAATCACCAGTTAATATAGAAGCAAGCCGGTGAAAATCAGGTCCTTGTGCATGTTGAATTAAGGGAAGCTCTAAAGATGATATTCCATTTTTCTCCTGCATTTTCACCAGAGAACAAAAAACTCTATTAGATAAGAATTATGGATTCACCTGAAACTAATTACTGAAAAATTTTCGGCAGTAACTAAATTTGCTTCAGATCAGCCTAAAACTGCATTACATCTACAACACTCGTAGAATCAAACTGATTCAAAATTGAAACTTTTGTTTGGCGAGAAAGAGATCAGAGGAGGGTTAAAAAATGCAATACCAATGCTTTGATGATTTGTATGTTCTTGCCTCGTTCTCGAGTTACGACCACCTGAGGAATCGAATTGGAGGTAGAAGATAATGTAATTGAAGAAGAAGATGAAGAAGCAGATGGCGAAAATGAATTTTGAATCAGGGAGCGAGAGGAGAAAACTCTTTTTTTCAGATATGCGAGTTGCGAAGAATGTAGAGAGGGAGAAGAAAATGGTGGTTGAAGAGATAAGAGGGATGAAGGAGAAAGAAGCAACGCCATTAAAGTTGTAAGAGCAAAATTGGAGAGGCTCTGAGGTCGAATGTTTTATTTTCATTTCCAAGGCCTTTTAAGATTAAGAAAATATTAATCCACTAATATATGGGTTAATCCTTAATTTGATTAGTATCTGATAACAACAGAGCTGTTATAAATAATTGGAGATTGTCAAACTCTAGTTCAGGCCATATACGATGAGACTTAAAGCAAAGCAAAGAAGATCTCTTGAAACCAGTCAATCTTACGTCACTCTGAGACTCGGTTCCCCAATACATGGTAATGGGGTTGTGAAAATATTGATTGAGTGTATTTCTTGAGAAAGATATCTGGTTCGTGATTTCTACTTCAAACCGAATATCTAAGGTAAGTTCTAAAATCCTAGAACATATATAACCATGAAATCGGTAAACCCTAATTAAATTAGAAAATCTCCAAAACACTAAAAGATGATCTATATTCGGATATATGTTCCAATGCTCGGTTGTTCCAGCTAACCGGAAGTCATGTGTTCGGATGTATGATCCGGCTGTTCCGATAAAAACCCTAATTATATAGCATGTTCGGTTTTTCATGTTCAATATTAATTGTATGATTGTTCGAGTGTTGCAAGACACGGATATTCTTGTGTGATTAATTATTGTTTGTTTGTTGATATTCACGATGAGGTTATGAATTTGGTTAAATAATTATGAAACCCTAATTAATATGGACATTGCACATATATGTATAAACCCTAATTGATCCGCATATGATTGTTTGTTTGATTGATGATTATGTTGCATGATTAAAATTGATCGATAATAATTGTCACAAATTTTATTAAAATCCGACAAGCATATATATTTAGAACTCGCATGCTAAATCCGATTATCACATGAAATTTATTTTGTTTTGTTAATAGATTGATAAATTTGATTGCATGATTAATTATCATAAATTAAAATCCGATCAAAGCACATAGATATGTTAAGATCTTGCATAAAAATTCGATCATATAATTTTGCTAGATTATTATCGCATGAATTTATTTTATATAACCTTGCTATTTTGTTAAATCGATTGTATGATAAAAATTGTCACAAATTAAAATCTGATCAATATATAAATATTTAAGCTGCAGGAGAACCTTGCATGATAATTTGAACTTGTATTTTGAGCATGCTAGGTTGCTAAAATATTATCACGTAAATTGTTTTACACCATGCATGAATATTAAAATTTTGTGATACTTAAGAGAATATGATGCATAATTTCAGATGTCGAATATCCAAAACTTGGAATTTGCTGCCCTTACTCTCTCGGGAGATGATATATTAGTATTTTGTCCCATTTTAGCTAGTCTTTTCATGTTGTTTTTGAGTCTTTTCTAGTATTTTTGTGTCTTCTCAGGTATTTTAAGGCTCTGGAGCATGGATTGAAGATATTGGAGCACATTGGAGCAAAAGAAGCAATTTGGAGCAAAAAGACTGTTTTCGCCAACCGAGCACCTGCTCGCATGCTCCGCCAGGGTGCTCGACCTATTTTACCTAGGGACGCGTTTTTAATTAATTTTTAGAATAAAAAGAAGGCCGCCTCAGAAAAAAAGGCATTATCTATCATTCACCTTCGTTTTGAGACTGGCGTTCTTCGTTCTAGGTTTTATTTTTGGTTTTCAAGACTCCATACTTTTGTTCCTTGTTCGATTTGGATTTATATCATTCAGCTTTGGATATCTGCTCCCCTACTGTCGATCAATCCATAACTTGTTTGAGAAGTTTTCCTGAACCTTATTCTTTCAATAAATCATGAACTCATCTCTTTGCTTTGTTGTGTTTAGTTTCGCTATGTGTGAGTAGATCCATAGCTAGGTTAGGGTTTTCAATGGTGAATTAGGTTGTTAATGGCTGAGCACAAATAGGAATGGAATTTATATGTCTTCGCCAATAGGGGGTCGTAATGCCTAGGTTAGCTTGATCACCTAGCCTATGATTTCTAGGTTAAACTTATTCATGAGAGTGCTCTAGGTTGCTAGAAAATTCATTGGTGAGCAATTGAGGTGCAGCCAACGAGAGTTGATTGCTGCGGTCGATTGTGAACATATTGAACCTGTTTGTTAATGCTTATCGTCTTCATTAGATCCGGGCGAGAGTTTCGGATTCTAGGTTGTTAGATAAAGGTGTCGATACATCACGAGAGTGGGGCGGCATTTATTTATGTTTGAGTTCTAGACTGGTTGTTAATTAGCCCTGAATAGTTGCTCAGCTTTATCTTCTAATCACCAGCGAAATACTCTGACCTAGTGCCTTTAATTAATTGTTTGCACCGATTTATTTTAGTTGTTTATTTGTTCCGAAAATTACACCAACACCATATTGTCTTAGCTTTGAATAAAATCTCATAAATTCATAGTGTAACCTTGGTCTCTGTGGATTCGATTCCTTTTATACTATTGCGATTGTTCTGTAAACTTGCAGTATTTAATTGGGTTAAAACTCGACACATCAAGTTTTTGGCACCGTTGCCGGGGACCAATTGCGTTGCCTTTGATTTTTGATTTTGTTTTCAGTCTAAGAAACTACTAACCTTAATTTTTATTTGTTTCTGCTATGTGTCAGGTGCATGACCAGTAGAAGAACAAGAAAAAATTGCACCGAAGATCTAACCATCCTCACCAACGAAGAGTTAGCTCGCATCGAACGTCAAAACCGTCAAAAGAGACTTACAGCTGCTCCGGTCATCATGGCTGAACAAGATAATGGTATGGCTGCTCAGTTACAGTTGCTAAGGGATCACATTGCTCAGTTGAGAAGAGATCAACCGCCAGCTCCACGAGTTCAGCCGGGTATAGGAGATTCGGATAATCCCCATTGCTTTTATCAAAACCGGTCAGCTATTGTTTCTCCGACAATTCAGAGGCAAGACTATGAGATCAAGCCTCAGATGATTACATTGGTGAAACAACATCTCTTTCACGGACTGCGAGCTGAGATACCGATGGACCACATCGAAAATTTTGAAGAAATCTGCAGCACCACCGGTTCTAATGATATTCTATGATAGAGTTGAATGGGATTACCGCAATGCCCTAAATGCCGCGAGTAATGGGGATTTTATGACCAAGACTAGAGATGGTGCTTTTGAGCTGATAGAGAACCTTGCTTCAAGCTCTAGCAACAGGTCTCCTGAGTATGATAGGTCCAAGAAAGTAAACAGTGTGGACACTCAGAAGATAGATGAGCTGACGGCAAAGGTAAATTTGCTCCTACACGAGAGTCAAAGACCGGTCAAGTTTGTGGAAGAAAATGGGGCTGCGCCCGTTTCTCAAGAGTTTGAGGAAGATGACGATGCTGGAGTACATGAGGTTAACTATGTGAGTGGTCAGGGATATGTCCAGAACCGTGGGTTCAACCAAAATTATCGGAGCCACCCCAACCTCTCCTACCGAAGCACCAATGTCGAGAACCCACAAGACCAAGTTTATCCGCAACAAGGAGGTATCAATCAGTTGCCACAAGCTCAGGGTTTTCAAAAATTCTACTCCAGCAACACTCAGGAGAAGCAGTACATCCCTAATCAGAATCAGAATCGGTTCCAAGGAGGAAACCAACAACAAAACACCAATTTCATGGCACCACCACAAGCTGCCTCCGCGCCTACATCTCAAGATGAACTGAAGAGTCTTATGCAGCAGCTAATGGTTAACCAACAGAAAGCATCTACCGAGATTAATGCCAAGGTAGATCACATGTACACTGATCTGAATGCCAAGTATGAAGCTGTTACCGCGCATGTGAAGAAGCTTGATCCACAAGTAGCTCAAACCGCCGAGGCTATCAAGAGACCAGCTGGAGCTCTTCCAGGTAAAGGTGAACTGCCCAGTAATGTGTATCACGTGAATGCTGTTGAGTTGAGGAGTGGAAAGTTGCTGGTACCGCCTACGATGAGAAACTTCCACGGAAAGGCTAAGGAGAAGAATTCCGAGCACCAGGCTCAAGAAAGTGATTTTGCTGAGAAAGATGGGAATGTTGAGGTTGCATCAAGCTCAGGAACACCTCTGGGAACTATTCCAAACAATTCTGAAGAAAAATTTTCTAAGCACCCCAATCCTGTTTCGGAGCACCTGCTCCCACAGGGTGCTCCCACGAAAATTTCAAAAATTCCAGAAACCCCACCAGAACGAGTCTACATACCCAAGGTCCCTTATCCAGTACCTCCAAGAAAATCTCGCAAGAATTTGGAGGATGCAAAGTGTAAGGAGATGCTTAAGGATTTGACGGTGAAGCTTCCTTTGGTTGATGCGGTTCAAATGATGCCTTCTCTCAAGCGATACATGAAGGAGCTGGTTACTGGTAAGGTTGTTGAGGAAGAGAGTGTTATGATTGTTTCTAAGGAGTGCAGCGCCATACTTCAGAGTAAGGTGTTGAAAAAGAAAGAAGACCCCGGGAGGTTTGTTATCTCGGTGAAGATAGGACTGTGTACGTTTGCGTGTTCTTTGTGTGATTTAGGTTCCAGCGTTAATCTGATGCCATACTCTGTGGCTAAGCGTCAGGGATTCACCAAGTTCAAGCCTACAAAGATCTCATTGGTTTTTGCGGATCGGTCTACAAAGCTTTCGGTGGGTATTATCGAAGATATGCACGTCCGAATTGGGGATACATTTATCCCAACTGATTTTGTGGTTCTGGAACTAGATGAAGAACCCAAAGACCCACTGATATTGGGGAGAGCTTTCTTATGCACGGCTCGTGCTATCATTGATGTTGAAGAAGGCATAGTTGATCTCTGTCTTGGAGATATGTTGGTCCGGTTTGAGATGAGCAAGCTTCTCAAGAAACCAATGATTGATGGACAGAAATTTGTGATCCATGACGAGTCAGAGATAGCGGAAGATGTGGTTGAGGAGATTTTGGCAAATGATGCTTTAGAAGTCGCAGACTAAACCCGAGGGTGCACACGGTTTTCTGAGTGAAAACACCCATGGATTCGCTAAGTTCCTTGATTCCAACATCAGAGTGGAGGAAGGAGATGAATTTTTGAGCCTGGGAGAAGGCACAAAAATCGAGGACAAGGAAGCACCTCAGCGAGCACCTCACCGAGCACAAGGAGCACCTGCTCCGAAAAATCCGATTTTGGGAGGCTCTTGAAGTGAGCTGAAAGCTCCAAAGCTTGAGTTGAAGACCCTCCCAGCAGGGCTCATGTATGCTTTTCTTGGTCTGAACTCCACTTATCCAGTTATAGTGAATGCGAAATTGAATAATGTAGAGATTACCTTGCTTTTGTGTGAATTGAGGAAGTATAGGAAGGCTCTAGGATATTCACTAGATGATATCACTGGGATATCCCCTGACTTATGCATGCACAAGATACACCTAGAGGATGAATCTATGACTTCTGTCGAGCATCAGAGGCGGTTAAACCCTAACCTCAAAGATGTTGTCAAGAAAGACATAATGAAACTTCTAGAGGCTGGTGTGATTTATGCGATTTCTGACAGTAAGTGGGTCAGCCCTGTGCATGTAGTTCCTAAGAAAGGAGGTATCATAGTGATTAAAAATGATAAGAGCGAACTGATACCAACTAGGACGGTAACCGGACATAGGATGTGCATAGATTATCAGAAATTGAATGCTGCTACTCGCAAAGATCATTTTCCGTTACCTTTTATTGACCAGATGCTAGAGCGTCTGGCTAACCATCCATATTACTGCTTCTTAGATGGTTTTTCAGGGTTTTTCCAGATTCCCATCCACCCGGACGATCAAGAGAAGACGACATTCACATGTCCTTACGGCACCTTCGCGTACCGCCGTATGCCATTCGGTTTGTGTAATGCTCCAGCAACGTTTCAACGTTGTATGATGTCTATATTTACTGACCTTATTGAGGATATTATGGAAGTATTTATGGACGACTTTTCTGTGTATGGGAGTTCGTTTTCTTCTTGTTTGTCTAATTTGTGCAGGGTATTGCAAAGGTGCGAGGAGAAGCATCTAGTTCTCAACTGGGAGAAGTGTCACTTCATGGTCCGAGATGGGATAGTGCTAGGGTACAAGATATCAGAGAAAGGGATCGAAGTTGACAAGGCAAAGGTAGAAGTCATGATGAGTTTGCAACCGCCTAATTCGGTTAAGGGAATCCGCAGTTTTCTGGGACATGCGGGATTTTACCGTCGCTTCATCAGGGACTTTTCTAAGATTGCTAGACCTCTTACGAGATTGCTGTGTAAGGAGGTGAAGTTTGAATTTGATAGTGATTGTTTGGCGGCTTTTCATACCATTAAGGGAGCCTTGGTTAGTGCACCGATAGTACAACCGCCAGATTAGGAGCTACCATTTGAGGTAATGACGGATACAAGTGATTTTGCTGTGGAAGCTGTTCTAGGTCAGAGGAGAGACAAGAAGCTCCACGTGATTTATTATGCCAGTCGGACAATGGATGATGCTCAGTGTCGGTACGCCACTACCGAGAAGGAATTATTAGCGATTGTTTTCGCTTTTAAGAAGTTCAGGTCATACCTCGTCGGATCGAAGGTAGTTGTTCACACAGACCATGCTGCATTGAAATATTTGCTGACAAAGAAGGATGCAAAACCCAGGTTATTAAGGTGGATTCTGTTGCTACAAGAGTTCGATCTAGAGATAAAGGACAAGAAAGGGTCTGAAAATGGGGTTGCGGATCACTTGAGCAGGTTGCAGGTTGAAGAAGACACACCCATGAAGGATAGTCTACCAGATGAACAGATCTATTCTATCAACACCTACGAAATTTTCTGAGCAAATGACCGAGCACCCGGCCGAGCACCCGACCGAGCACCTGCTCCGCCCGCTGGAGCACCTGCTCCCGAAAATTCTTGTGAATTAATTCAAACAGGTCAGCCCTCTAGCTTCCCATGGTTTGGAGAGATTGCAAACTTCTGGGCTGCTGACAAGGTTCCTGAGAACCTAACTGGAAGCAAAAAGAAGAAGTTTTTCCGCGATGTTAGGCGGTACTATTAGCGATGGAGGCTCACACTTCATAAATAAGGTTTTTGAGAACTTGTTGAAGAAGAATGGTGTTACGCATAAGGTAGCTTCTCCTTATCACCCTCAAACTAGTGGACAGGTCGAGATTTCCAACAGGGAGATAAAGAGTATCCTACAGAAGACGGTGAGCATCACGCGTAGGGATTGGTCCAAGAAGTTGGATGACGCTCTATGGGCGTATAGGACCGCGTATAAAACACCGTTGGGGACAACACCTTTTCATTTGGTGTATGGGAAGGCATGTCACCTACCGGTGGAACTAGAGTACAAAGTGGCCTGGGCTATTAAATTGCTCAACTTTGACATCCTATCGGCGTTTGAGAGGAGATCCATGCAGCTGCATGAGTTGGAGGAAATTAGGCATCTCACCTACGATTTACTCAAGGATTTACAAGGAGCGAATAAAAGCTTACCATGACAAGAGGATCATCCCCAAGAGTTTTTCTCCCAACGATCAGGTACTATTGTTCAACTCTCGTCTCAGATTATTTCTAGGAAAGCTGAAGTCCAGATGGTCTGGCCCCTTCACGATCAAGGAGGTTAGACCACATGGAGCCCTGGTGTTGCTAAACGCGAAAGGAGACGAATTCGTGGTAAATGGCCAAAGGATCAAGCCATATCTCGCTGATACACACATTGGAGAAGGTGACACTGTCGCCTTAGGTGATGTTCCTCACGCCTAACGACCTACAAAGTCGAGCTAACGACTTAAAACAAGCGCTTGGTGGGAGGCAACCCACCGGTAAGGTTTCTTGTACATAATTTATTTCTCATTTGTTTTTATACTAATTTTTATTTGATTTCATTTTTCATTCTAAAAAAAAAAAAAAAAAAAAAAAGGGTATCGAGCACCCCAGAACCGGACCGAGCACCTGCTCCACCAGGGTGTTCGACGAGTCAACACAAACAAAAGGTAAATTCCAAATTTCCTTTCCCCAACCCAACTAACTTTCTCTTTTTCCTATTTTGCAGGCACATGCATTGGTCCACCACATACATCCAAATCTCGAAACCCTACATTCCTCCCCTTTATATCACAGACCGAGCTCCTCCAAAACACACGCCCTCCAACTATCTCATCCGCTCAAATCGCCGAGTTCTCTCGCTCATCCTCCGAGCTCTCCGCCTCACCACCACTGGTTTATTCCTCTGATCAAGTCGGAAAGCTCTCGGCCAATATCTCTCTCCGCCGAACCGTTATCACCAAGTCGCGGGGCCTCGCTCTCCGCGAAACTCCACCACGTCTCTCCTCCAATTCTCACGTTTCGCCACTAGATCCGTGAGACTCCTCCTCTGTTTTCCATCTCTATTACCGAACCCCCAGCTCTGCCGAACTCGTATCACTCTGTCACGTCGCGTTTTCAGGCTCACCGCAAGTCGTCCTCGACTATTTCACGCTCGGCCAAGCTCCACCTCTTACCGCCGTGACTCCAAACTCCCCGTCTCATCATGCCTCTGAAGCAGTTTTTCGCCACTAACAAGGGAAAAGGTAAAACTAGCACCTCCACATGAGCCACCGCCTCCGAGAGACTCGCCACGCACCCGTGGCCCCGCCCCGAAAACATGCCCTTCGATCTCGGAATCAAGGAGCTCCCGCCCATCTCACCGGACTCGTGGGATACTCGCGATGCCTATTACTACAATCAGCTTCTCGCGCTGAAGCTAGAGCCCACGAGGTACATGTGCGAGACGATGCTTCAGCAACTCGGTCTCCAAGAACAAGTTCGGAGGATCCTAAGCCATGCGCATTGCATGTCTTTTGCGCTAAAGGAAGATGTGCTTTACCCGGACCTTGTGAGACAATGCCTAGCCACCGCCACTCTCACCTACAAAAATCCGGACTCCCCAACACTTGAAGAAGGTACATTTTCGTTCTTTCTTTGGAGGGCAATCGACATTGCTATGTGGGATTTTTGTGTTTTGTATGGCTTCCGCGAGACGGTCACCAAGCTGGATTCACCAAAGTCATTCGCGCAATCCAAGGAATTCTGGAGCCATATCTCGTCGGGCCCTTACTCCTCCAACTCCGCAAGTCAAAACCACCTCCGCCATCCCGCACTTCGCATTTGTGCGAGAATTTTCAGCAACATGCTTTTTGCCCGGGCTGTAGGTAACAAAGTCCACATCGATGAGTTGCTGCTATTATTTTTGGGATGTCCTCATATTGTAGGGAACGGGAACATGGAACAATTCGAGGTCTACCGTTCCAACTTAGGCGTCCGCTTTGCCGAAGTGATTTGTGGAATCAAAGACAGCCCCACGGAGAACAACAAGGGACAGAGAGTTGAGCGAATAGGGAGTCTCTTAACTCCACTTTTTCGCCATCACCGAGTGGACCTTACATCCGCTTCATGTGTCACCCAGCTCTCACGGATGGATATGAGGCATCTGCTCGCGTCAAAGATCATCATTGCACCATCCAACTACCAGTTCATCACTGCAACCGGGGAGTCTAACCTCATCGAGCTTCCTAACCCGGTCATGACTGAACTATTCATTATGGATGATCTAGCATTCCACCCACCACCACAGTACCTCATCCCCATCCCGGGCCGCTCATCATCAGCTAGAGCGAGCACATCTCGTCGAAGCATATCTCATCATGACACCGACGATGACACCACACCGGTCCCGCGCCTCGCACTTCCTTATCATCCCACCTCCACTCAAGGTGAGTTTAATCTTCCACCCATCTCTGATGATGCTGACACTGCCGAGTATAGGAGGTGGATGATCGAGTCAACCAAGAGAAACAACAGCCTCATGCAGAGGATTATGCAAACGTTGGCGCGAGGATGTTGCCATACCACCGCCACAGCCGCTGCCACGCCCCAGCCTTCAAACTCAACCTCAGGCTCCGGGCAGCTATTACGCCGTAAGAAGAGGCAAGCACCTGCTCCACCAGGGTGCCCCATGGGCGACGAGCACGACACCGCGACAACTCAGTGATATCCCCCTTAACCCTCTATCATCATTGTATTATCCATGTGTGATTTTATTTTTCGTTGTCGCCAATCTCTCGTTCTTTTTCACACCGGAGACGGTGTGATTTAAGTCCAGGGGAGCGGTTAGTTATTTTATTTTATTTTATATTCTATTGAGTCTTCTTGTTGTGTCAGTCCCAAGAGTTTTAGATTTTTAGTGAATCAGATCCTGCTGCTTGGTTTACTTTTATCGAGTATGTTTTAGAGTTTTATCGAGTCAAAAGCTTGTTTGGGAATGATGAACTTGATCTATTGGATTTATTTTCGGACTAAGGATTACCTGTATGACTCACAGCTTGGCCAAAGTTCTGTATCAGAAAGGCATTGGGCGGATTGAATATCCCCCAAAGCTCATGCTCAGTGGGAATTAAGCTGAACCTATGTCATCTCTGATTTTTTATTGGACCTAACTTGATCTTCAATTTCTTTCTCAGGGGTTTGATGTTCATTAGGGAAGACCTATTCGAGCCAAACAAGACCACGCAACTCTCCACAAAGTATGATACTCCTCTCTCACTCCCCTTCATTACACCGAGAAAAAGAAAGAAAAGAAAATAAAAAGGAGAAGTTCAAAGCAACAAGCCGAAGTGAACCAAGGGATGATGCGTAAACCCATGTATCCTTTGTGACCTCATGGAAAGCTTGTTGTAAGGGAAACTAAAAATCGAAGTGAACCAAGGGATGATGTGTAAACCCGTGTATCCTTTGTGACCTCATGGAGATTCGTCCCACAAAAATAAAGAAGAAGCATCAGAAAAGTGATGGCTGTGTTAAAGGGTGAAGCATCGGCAAATGAAAACCGATGGCTGTGAAAAATAAACAGAAAAATGATGGCGTGGAAAGAGGGAAAGAGGGAAGAGGAAAGTTATACGGGAGAGGGTCTTTGGTTAGAAGAAGTTGACACATTTTGGACCGATTTCCCCTGGTAAGATCACTGTACTTTATTTTCATTAATCTACGTAAGAGTCGACAGTGGGGATTCTGAAACTTCTGTTGGGATTGTGAGTTATTAAGGTTAGGTCATGAACCCCACGGCTGACTACGGTACATGTCCTAAGGCCCAGTGAAGAAGGTATGAAGTTCGAAATTTTTCCAACAAGCAAGTGAGTTCCCGTGATTTTCAAACCTCTTCTCAGTTCTTGATCTTGTTTTGTTTGAGGACAAACAAAGGTCTAAGTCTGGGAGAGTTGATATATTAGTATTTTGTCCCATTTTAGCTAGTCTTTTCATGTTGTTTTTGAGTCTTTTCTAGTCTTTTTGTGTCTTCTCAGGTATTTTAAGGCTCTGGAGCATGGATTGAAGATATTGGAGCACATTGGAGCAAAAGAAGCAATTTGGAGCAAAAAGACGGTTTTCGCCAACCGAGCACCTGCTCGCATGCTCCGCCAGGGTGCTCGACCTATTTTACCTAGGGACGCGTTTTTAATTAATTTTTAGAATAAAAAGAGGGCCACCTCAGAAAAAAAGGCATTATCTATCATTCACGTTCGTTTTGAGACTGGAGTTCATCGTTCTAGGTTTTATTTTTGGTTTTCAAGACTCCATACTTTTGTTCCTTGTTCGATTTGGATTTATATCATTCAGCTTTGGATCTCTGCTCCCCTACTGTCGATCAATCCATAAATTGTTTGAGAAGTTTTCCTGAACCTTATTCTTTCAATCCATCTCTTTGTTTTGTTGTGTTTAGTTTCGCTATGTGTGAGTAGATCCATAGCTAGGTTAGGGTTTTCAATGGTGAATTAGGTTGTTAATGGCTGAGCACAAATAGGAATGGAATTTATATGTCTTCGCCAATAGGGGGTCGTAATGGCTAGGTTAGCTTGATCACCTAGCCTATGATTTCTAGGTTAAACTTATTCATGAGAGTGCTCTAGGTTGCTAGAAAATTCATTGGTGAGCAATTGAGGCGCAGCCAACGAGAGTTGATTGCTGCGGTCGATTGTGAACATATTGAACCTGTTTGTTAATGCTTATCATCTTCATTAGATCCGGGCGAGAGTTTCGGATTCTAGGTTGTTAGATAAAGGTGTCGATACATCACGAGAGTGGGGCGGCATTTATTTATGTTTGAGTTCTAGACCGGTTGTTAATTAGCCCTGAATAGTTGCTCAGCTTTATCTCCTAATCACCAGCGAAATACTCTGACCTAGTGCCTTTAATTAATTGTTTGCACCAATTTATTTTAGTTGTTTATTTATTCCGAAAATTACACCAACACCATATTGTCTTAGCTTTGAATAAAATCTCATAAATTCATAGTGTAACCTTGGTCTCTGTGGATTCGATTTCTTTTATACTATTGCGATTGTTCTGTGCACTTGCAGTATTTAATTCGGTTAAAACTCGACACATCAGGAGACAACTATCTACAATGGGCATTGGATATTAAGATCACTCTAAAGTTTAAAGGACTTGGCGAATGTATCGTTGAGAATAATAATGAGAATGAAAGAAATCGATACATGGCAATTATGATAATTCGCCATCATCTTGCTGAGAGTCTCAAAGATCAATACTTGACAAATAAAAATCGTCTTGACCTTTGGAACGAGTTGAAAACAAGATATGATCACCATAGAATGGTGATGTTACCAAAGGCAATGTATGAATGGAGGAATCTAATGTTCCAGGATTTTAAATCCGTGGATGAGTATAACTCGGCCCTATTTAAGATTGTCTCTAAATTGAAGTTATGTGGTGAGAAAATAACTGAAAAGAGATGCTTGAAAATACATACTCTACATTCCACACAAGTAACGTATTGTTACAACAACAATATCATGGAAAGGGCTTCGAGACATATGCAAGTTTGATCTCTTGTTTATTGCTAGCTGAGCAAAACAATGAGTTATTGATGAGAAATAGTGAAATGAGACCTCCGGGATCAACCCCACTCCCTGAAGCATTTACGGCCACTGAAGAAAAGAAAGAAACAAACCATGTCCATAAAGAGTTTAATGGCCAAGGTAGAGGCCGAGGCCGTGGACGTGGAAGATGGCAAGGAGGACTTGGCCGCAGCTACAGTCCCTATGGCCGAGGATAAGGCAGAGGCCGAGGGTATCAACCCAACTTTAATCAAGGCCGTGGAAGAGGCCGTGGCAATTTTTCTCAGCCACAAAACTCGGCCAACAAGCATGGATGCCATCGGTGTGGAATGGGGAATCATTGGGCCAAAACATGTAGAACTAGTATTTGATTGACCTCTATCAAGAGAGTATTAAAGGGAAGAATCCGGAAGCAAATTTGGTCCATCAAGATCATGAAAATGATTTTGATCATGAGCAAGATGATTTAATGCAATATGAGACTTCAGATTGTCTAAAAGAATAAAGTTGATCTTGACATTTAGTTTCTATGTATGGTTTTGGTGTTTTTATTTGCTTGAATTTATGTTCTTGAATTTATTTGTTATTGCTATTATTTTGGATTTATTTGATTTAATCAAATGATATTGTTTTAAATCTCTAAAATATGATTATTGATTTTGAAGAATGAGTGATGACAAGGATATTTTCGTGGTGGATAGTGGATCAAGCCACACGATTCTAAGAGACAAAAGATATTTCATAAATCTCACACTCAAAAGTGCCAATATATGTATCATAGCGGATATGGCTAATTTAATAGAAAGATATGGTCAAGCAAACATATTATTACCTAAGGGTACACATCTAGAAATAAGTGATGCACTATACTCACCGAGCTCAAAGAGGAGCCTATTGAGTTTTAAAGACATTTGAATGAATGATTTACATATTGAAACCAAGGGCAGAGGGAATAAAGAATTCCTTATGATATTTGAACTCTCCAATGGCCATAAGAAAATCCTAGAAACCATACCTGCCATATCTACAGGCCTCTATTGTGCTAAGATAAATATGATAGAAGCAAATGCCATGGTAAACAAAGTGTTTTCCAAAAATTTCACTCTATGGCATAACCGGCTTGGCCATCCTAGTTCTAACATGAAACAAAACTTATTATTAAATACAAATGGGCACACATTGAAAGAAAGAAGAGTTATCCCAAAGAATCTCACGTGTGAAGCATGTTCACTAGGAAAACTCATAGTCAGGCCATCACCAGTAAAAGTGAATAAGGAAACATTGAATTTTCTGGAAAGAATACAAGGTGACATCTGTGGACCAATTCACCCACATTGTGGGACATTTAGATATTTTATGGTACTTATTGATGCATCCACGAGATGACCACACGTATGTCTATTATCAACTCAAAATTTGGCATTTGCGAGATTACTTGCTCAAATAATTTGTCTAAGAGCACACTTTCCAAATTTTTCTTTAAAGACTATACGTCTAGATAATGCTGGTGAATTCATGTCCCAAGCATTTAATGATTATTGTATGTCCATGGGGGTAAGTGTAGAACATTATGTGGCACATGTACATACACAAAACGGATTGGCCGAATCATTTATCAAACACATTCAACTAATTGCGAGGCCATTACTAATGAGATCAAAACTCCCGGTCTCAGCTTGGGGACATGTAGTTTTACATGCAGCTGAACTAATTCGCATAAGGCCATCTAGTGAACACAAATATTTCCCATCACAATTGCTAACGGATCATGAGCCAGACATATCCCATCTTAAGACATTTGGATGTGCCATATATGTACCAATTGCTCCACCACAGAGAAGTAAGATGGGACCTCAAAGGAGGATGGGGATATATGTTGGATATGATTCTCCCACCATAGTTAAGTACCTTGAGCCAACCACAGGTGATCTATTTAAGGCCAGGTATGCGGATTGTCACTTTGACGAATCCAACTATCCAACATTAGGAGGAGATAATAACAGACTGGTAAAGGAAATTACATGGAATCAAACATCCTTAACATGGCAAGATCCTCAGACTAAAGAATGTGAAATAGAAATCCAAAAGATTATACATTTACAAAAGCTAGCTAATCAATTGCCAGATTCCTTTGCTGACCCGAAGAGAGTAACAAAGTCATATATACCAGCTGTTAATGCACCAATAAGAATTGATTTCCAAGAGGGACACAATCAAGTTGCTACAGAATCTAAAGCGCGCTTAAAGAGAGGTAGACCATTAGGTTCCAAGGATAAGAACACTCGGAAATCAAAGAAAGGTGCAATGGGAGAATCCGAGGTTATTGGAACCCTTGACAATAATGAGATCTCAATAAATTATGTCATGTCTGGAAAACAATGGAATAGAAAGAATGTCGACATTAATGAAATATTTGCATACAAGGTAGCACTTGACATTATGGATATAAGCGAGGATCTAGAACACACGTCAATATTAGAGTGCACCCAGAGAAAAGATTGGATTAAATGGAAAGAAGCTATAAACGTGGAGTTAAATTCATTAAGAAAGAGGAATGTATTTGGTCCTATAATCCGGACACCTCTTGATATTAAACCAGTTGGACACAAATGGGTCTTTGTGAGGAAAAAGAATGAAAATAATGAAATTGTGAGACATAAAGCACGGCTTGTTGCACAAGGATTCACGCAAAGACCAGGAATAGATTATGAGGAGACATACTCCCCTGTGCTGGATGCTACAACATTTAGATTCCTAATAAGTCTGGCCATAAGAGAAAATTTGGATATGCGGTTAATGGATGTTGTAACCGCATACTTATATAGTCCACTGGATAATGAAATATATATGAAAGTCCCAGAGAGAATTCAGCTCAAAGATAAAGAAAGTTCTCAAGAACAACATTGTATAAAGTTGAATAAGAGTCTTTATGGATTGAAACAATCAGGTCGAATGTGGTATAATAAACTAAGTGAATATCTAGTCAAAGAGGGCTATAAGAACAACCCGATAAATCTGTGTGTATTCATAAAGAAATTTACTAAGGGGTTTGTAATCATCGCGGTGTATGTAGACGACCTGAATATCCTAGGAACCTCTGAGGAAATTTCCCAAACAGTCGAATATCTAAAGAAAGAATTCGAGATGAAAGATTTAGGAAAAACGAGATTTTGTTTGGGGTTACAACTTGAGTACATGAATAATGGAATCCTTGTGCATCAAATGACATATACAGGGAAACTACTCAAGAGATTTAACATGGACCAATCTCACCCATTGTCTAGCCCCATGGTTGTGAAATCCCTTGACTTGGATAAAGATCCATTCGGTCCAAAGAAGGATGATGAAGACGTCTTTGGTCCCGAAGTGCCATATCTAAGTGCCATAGGAGCTTTGATGTATTTGGCGAGCCACACTAGGCCAGATATATGTTTTGCCATGAATTTATTATCAAGATTTAGCTCATGTCCGACCCAAAAGGCTTTGAACGGGATTAAACATATACTTCGTTACCTACAAGGAACGAAAGATTTGGGATTATTTTATACTAACCATAACAAAGATGGTTTGATTGGTTTTGCGGATGCAGGTTACCTCTCGGATCCACACAATGCTAAAATCCCAAACGGGATATGTTTTTACTCACGGTGGTACGGCTATATCTTGGCGATCCATGAAGCAAACTCTTGTTGCTACATCGTCCAATCATGCAGAAATCTTGGCGATTCATGAAGCTAGCCGTGAATGTGTTTGGTTGAGATCAATGACTCAACATATTAAAGTGGATTGTGGAATGACCAAAGGAAAGGAGGAACCAACCATATTGTACGAGGATAATGCAGCATGCATAGCACAACTCAAAGATGGATATATTAAGGGAGATAGGACGAAACATATTTTGCCAAAATTCTTCTTCACACATGATCTACAAAAGGATGGAGAAGTACAAGTTCTACAAGTTCGTTCAAGTGAAAATTCAGCAGATCTATTTACAAAGTTTCTACCAACCTCGACATTCAAGAAGCTAATACATCAGATTGAAATGCGAAGATTAAAAGACATTCAGTGATGTTCGGAACATGGAGAGTAATGCGTGTTGTACTTTTTTTCCTTATCTCGGTTTTGTCCCAACTGGGTTTTCCGAGAAAGATTTTAATGAGGCAACATCCAAAGCGTATTACGAGCTCTTAGAGTTATGACATCCAAGGAGGAGTGTTATAAATCATTGTGGATTGTCAAACTCTAGTTCTGACCCATCAGGTCCATATCCGATGAGACTTAAGACGGTTTATACTTTTCCTATTCCGAATAGGATTTACCTTTTATCTCTTGTATTGATTCCTATATAAAGGTTATATTAGAACCTCATTATCAATAATACAACACATGAAATTCCCCCATAATTCTTTCTAGTTTACAACAAGAGCATAGTTTTTCTCGTCTTATTGATCTGCAACCAAAGTGTAACCAATTATCTTACTATCATTAGTACGTAGCAACCTCTTCTTTAACTTCTTCTTTTCCGTTTTGAGAACGAAAACACGGTTTCAATGGCCTACTAATGCCACCATTCGCAATAATCGCAAATCGCAAGTCGCAGCTTGGTTTCAACTTGTGACATTGTCATTTGTCAGATAAAGTCTTCCCCCATTACCATTTGCCAAATTAACTCAAGGACAAACTGTAAAATGCAAATTGAACTCTTTTGGGAAGATATAGCAACCAAAATACAAGACAACAAAAATAGCTAGGGTCAGTCGTATCTGCTCTAACTGGTTATGCAGAGAATCAGAAGCAATGATAAGTGTTCAAATCACCAAAATTCAAATATTTAAACTAAGAAACATCAATAATATCTCATCACCAATCCTCAGATGAAGGCCACAATCTTTGGCTAAGAAAAAAACGTCTCTCAAGTCAGCAATTCGGTGGCTTTTCTTTACCACTGACTTAAACCAACAAAGAACACAAGGTTGCTCATTCAGCCATAGAGGTTGGTGGGCAAAAGCTTCAATTCAAACAATGTCCTGAATTAGCAAGATCACAATGTCTATGGTAAGAGAACTGTACGAATTCAATCTACCGGGAATATTCGAATTTCCATGAAAAGAGTCAACAACCGAAAGTTTTGAAATGATTCCAGAGTTACCATAGTGAAAACGGGTCAGGTGCTGCGAACCATCAACTCTAAAACTGAGACTTTTACAAGATAATCAAGCGAACTATCTGCCCCATATACTTAAACGCCTTTGCTGTTTCCTTTAAACATTTGTTTTTCTCGTCCCGTGTCCAATGCTTAATTTCCAAAAAGCATCACATCAGATCAAAAGCATCCAGCGACAGTTAGGTTTAGAAACTGAAATGAAGAGTTAAAATTATCATAGACAATCTCACCTCCCCGAGCACGTTGAGCTTCTCACGAACACCTCTAAGCAAGTCTTGTGCTTCCCCTTCCCACTTATTAAATTCCAGCTCCTTTCCTTCCAGAAGCTTCTGAGACACCTTAATGAATAATAGTTCAGTTACATTTGAATAAACCGCGGATATAGAAGGATGACCAAGCTATAATGAATGTTTAAATCAGTGGAGACTGATAAAACTTCGAACCAGAACATGTTACCCTTTATTTATGCAATAAACCCCAAAACAAAAACCGAAAAGAACCTAGGATTATGATTCATCTTAGATATGAAGACAAAAGAAAAGCTCATCCATTGCATAACTCCACATCAGCCTAACAAAAAGATGTTTAACAAGTTTTTTTGGCGTTTTTTTATTAGCTTAAGTAGAATATTGAACAGATGAATAGAGCAAAGCTTTGTCTTGGTTGATTTTAGGTTTAGAATCTCATTGTTTCTTTGGTACAATTCTCTTTGGTTTACTTATAAGTCAGCCTCAATGACTATGAAAGAAAAATCTTATCACATTCAACCATTCACCTTTCTCATTGAAACTCCTTACCCACATAATCTAATCCTCTTCTTCAATTTTGGAACAAACCTGTCCTATTTTGCCTAATGCATAAGCCCAAATCATTAACAAATCACAAATTTGTCCTATTTTTCCTAACTATCAGTCGGTTAACAAGTTTGTTAAGAGTTTTTTATTAGCATAAGTAGAGTTTTGAACAGACTAATGGAGCAAGCTTGGTCTTGGCTGGTTTCGGTTAAGGATCTCGTTGTTTCTTCATGACGGTTTTCTTTGGTTTACTTCTGTGATTGGTAGTTGAGTCTCAATGACAAAAGAAAGAAAATCTTATCATGTTCAACCATTCTCGTTCTCATTCTAATCACAACTCTCTCATTTTACCCACAAAATACTTATATCTATACTAATCTTTTAACTCTTAACAAACTAATTGTTACTGTTAGATATGCACGTGAAACTCTTCTATATTCCTTTATGAAAACTTATCAGATATTAAATTCTCAAGAAATTTACCTGTCTTACGATAACTTGACCACCAACTATGTGTGAAAAGTAGATATTGTAGAAATGAGACAGAAACAAAGGTGCACTTTCCCTTGCTTGTTCTTCCAAATACTTTGCATATGAAACTCCTATCGGACTTGGTTCTGGTATAACCAAATCTTGTGCTGTGAACCATTGTAGATCATTCTCAAGACTTCCAAATCTCTCTAATCCTGTTCTCCTGAAGTAAGCATCTGTACATTTGCCAAAACCAATAAACCACAAATCATTAACAAATCACAAAAACTGTCCACAGAATCTACCATGCCTAAGCCTCGAGAATTCCTGAAAGTGAAATTAGATCAGATTCTAGACAAACAAAGGTTTTCTTACAAGAAACATCCCATTAACCAAAATCATTAACAAATACTCAAACAAAGGGTTCTTACAAGAAATATCCCATAACCCCCAAAATCATTAACAAAAAATAATCATGTTCTAATTAATTAAGCACCTGTACATTTTCCTTAGAATTTAACATGCCTAAGCCTCATAAACTAAAATTTCAAATCTTGAAAGTGAAATAAACCAAAGACAAGGGTTCTTACAAGAAACGTCTTCAGATTCATCAACAATTCGCTCAATAGTATCAAACACAAGTTTGCTATCAACTAAGTACTTAAGAAACCCTTCTTTGCTTGGCCTCCAAGTCTCTCCCTTTAACTCATCATCATCATCATCATCATCTTCTTCTTCTTCTTCAACAGAAGAATTCAATTTCTTTCCATTGACGTTACGTAATCTCATGGCAACGAATCTCATTTCCTCTGTTATCCCAATGTTCTCTCCTGGATACTGTTTTCTGTACCTTGTTCTCCTTCTCTGTGAGGTCTTTTGTTGTGGTAGAGATGGTGATGAACGACATAATCTGAGAAGATTGTTATGTGGGTTTCTTTGAGTTGAAATTTTGAATGGGAATGAGATTGAAGTGTGAGGATGAGAGTGACTTAGGTTACAATGTGTAGAGAGTATTGGTGTTGGTCTCGTCAGAGAAGCCATGGATTCCGACGACCAAAACAGACAGACTGACAGAGCCTAGAACAGGATTATATCAGTTTAATTTTAACCAACACTAGGAGAAACAAACCGATTCAGGATTGAAATTTTTGTTTCACGAGATGCATACCAATGCTTTGATAACCTGAGGAATCGAATTGGAGGTAGAAGATGATGTAATTTAGGAAGAAGATGAAGACAATGAATCTCGAGTCAGGGAAGGAGGAGTGAAAACTCTTCTTTTCAGAATCGGAGATGCGAAGAATGAAGAGAAGTAGAAGAAAATGGTGGTTGATGAGATAAGAGAGAGGAGGGATAAAGGAGCAACGACGCCATTAAACAGTTCTAGAGAGCAAAATTGAGGAGAGAAACGTCGGGTGTGACAGGAAACTCAATGACTCATCCGGTTTAATGGATTTCGGTTCAGTTATCAGGTTTAATTGATTTTGGTTCAGTTATCTGGTTCAATTACTCATTTTTGTCATCTATTTAGACCACTAAAACCAGGATTTTCGACTAAAAAAACTATCAAACTTATTAAAATTTGTAAATTCGACTCTCACTTTAAAACTGGGCAGGTTAACTTACTGACCCTAGCAGTCATTCGCAATATAGCCATTGTCTATATCTTTGATCGATGTGACCTCCGTTTTATACACATTGTTTTGATTATAACTTGTTATTTTTGTGTAGCCAAAATCAATATAATTTTTGAAAAATCATGGATTAACCAAAACATTGTTAGCAGAATCTGGGTTTGATTTGATTTGTTTTATTCAAGTATAATCCATAAGCACAAAATGAATAACAAAAATCAACAATAGAATCTAACTAGATCCAGACAGCACGCCGATTCTTCCCAGCGACATCTTATACTAACATTTAAGGAGTACATTTATGATTTGCTCGAAATTAGATTCTTATTTACGTCAATTGCCACTCAATTTTTTACTTTATAAAATAAAATCCGAAATCATTAAGGGCAAATTTGTCTTAAAAATTTTAAAATCCAAATTGATTTTGACTTTTTGCAATCATTGACTAATCTTAAGCTAATCATTAGCTAAAAAAATAAAACTAATCGAATGGGATAAAACCAAAGAGGATCCACTAACCCAATTATAATTCACGCGGAGGGTCAAATTTTTTTTTTTTTTGTTTCAAACTTTTTCTCAAACATATTTCAAACTTTTAATAAAACCCTAAAAAAATAAGGTGGTTCAGTGAGGTGGCGGAGATGATATTGCAGAGAAGAGGCACTGAGACGTTTTTAATTGTTTGTTGCATGCTAGAGGACGGCAACGACGGCAGATCTTTAGGATGATTTTGGCGGTGGCTAAGATCTGAGGAGGTGAGGCGTAATTACTCGGCAATTGAACCTATTTGTTTGATACAAAACAGACTTTGACTAGGTACTTTAATCTTCAAATTCCCAAATCTTAACATTAATCCCGTGTTGAACTGAATCCAATTCTCAAATTGTCTTCAGTTAATGTCCCAGTTATACCAACTCAAGGCTTTGCATCCAAACTTACTGAAACCAATTCCAATTTCTCTTTATCATTATAATCTTCAATTATGAAAAATCTCTCAACCTGAGCTATCCCATTATACATATTCAACCCCTCAAACACAGGAACTTTAACATTCTTGGGAAAATTCTCCCAAATACCAATTCTCACTAACCTACAGCAAGGTTCCGAAGAAGAAATTGGTACCTGATTGCGGCAATCTTGTGATCTTTACTAGTTTTTGACTTTGGCCACCCACTTCACGCGATGTTTCGGCTCTTGGTAGGAATTGACCAACGAGCTCCAACTTTGTTCCAATATCGTCGAGTTTCTGATTATTGATGTCTCTGTATTTTACCACATTTTAGCATGCATTTCTTATCATTTAGATATAGTTTCATCACTTATTTCACTCATTCACTGCCTTTTTCACTCATTTACCATTCATAATAGTTTTTGTATTAGATTTGCATACATATTGCATTTTGGAGTTGTTTACAGGACAAATGAATGCTTTTGGAGACCTTTTGGAGATTGAGGAAGATTGCTGTGGAGCACTCGATGAGAACCACTCGGTCTAGCAACCATAGTCCACCACTCGAGGTAGAAGCCGAGTCTTGTGCCAAGATGCAGCCTTTGGAGGATCACCACTCGATTTGAGGACTCGATCTGATGACCGAGTCCACCCCTCGCTTTCCTGACCGAGTTGAAGACCGAGATCTTAAGCTTGAAGATTTCACCAACTCGACCTCCACTACTCGATCTACACACCGAGCTCTACCACCGACCTAATCAGATTTAGTTGTTCCTGTAAAAGCCCTTCCTTCTAAAAACCCTAATTATCTTTTGTTTTTATCTTATGCTTTTATCTTTTATTCCTCTGTAGCCACCTTAAACCTCTGAGATTTTATATTCTAGATCAACTCTTTTTCTTTAACTTTTTGTATTTAATTTCTTCATAATCCTTCTAATCTCATCATCATGAATCTGATTATGCACTTTATTTCATTTTCTGGATTTGAACATTTTAGGATGATTTCTGAGTAGTAAACTAAGGTATTTGAGGATGGGTTAGATCTGTGTAGAAATCTTAATCTTCTTAGATGTTTAAACTTGTAATTGAATAGATCCCTTCTGGATTAGGTGTTTTTAATGCTATTCCTTGCTAACCCCTTGGAATTAGATCCCAGACATTTCACACATGGAAGGTGTTTGATGAAATGCCTGATCAACTAATGCCAGAGATTTATGACTTTGCACCAACAGATTGGTAGTTTTAGTTGTATTTTGACATTGATGAATTGTTTTTTAATGCTTGCTTATGCTATGTTTCATTGGTACGTGTAGAGCTGTCAAACAGGCAGGACCCAAAAAGTACCCTCATGGGGCGGGCCTGTACAGCCATACTAGGGCCCATATAAAGGCGGGTGTTGCGGACCGAGTCCAGGCAGATCACGGTCTAAGCGGGTTGGGCCACTGCGGTCTTGAGGGCCTGCGGGTGTATGCTGTTGGAAGCTTCTGTTTGGTTTAGAGGATCTTCTGCGGTTCTGCCTGAAGTCAAGACCCTGAACCTTATGTCTGAAATAGAGGCTTTGCATCTTCAAAGTTTGAAAACCCTACAAAACAAAACCACGATAACCACGATAACCACGAAAATTAAATCATGATAATTGAACTTCACAGATTTGATTGTGTCTTGTTAAAATTTTTATGTTTGGTTTGTGTTTAGTTAACATGTTTGTGTTTTAAAACAGACAGACCAAAACATAAGCATGTTCTAAACTAGAGCTAAACAGAGCCTATGTAACAATGTCGTATGAACATTTACTAAACTAGAGCTAAACATGAGATTATAGCTCTGACCTGATCACATGCCTGAGAAAATGACTTTTGTCTTAGCACTGCAAGTCTGCAACTTCAATCTGCAGGCGCTTAAAGTGACTTTTGTTAGCATTTGATCAATTATCAGACTTAAAAGCAATCCATAAACCCAAGAAACATGAGATTATAGATATTATAAGGACTAAACAATGTGAGATGATCTTTCTCATCCAAAACCTACAAAATTGCATAAATTTTACAATCAAAAACCCAAAACATAGCAAAGGAAACAACTTTTTCCTCCACAATGTTTGATAAAATTAGTTGTGTACCTGCAGCTGCATAAGTTCACATACAAGGCTCAGATCACCTATAGACGGTTAGTTGCTTCCGAGCAAAAACTTGGCATTTTCTGTAAGCCAGAAAGTCTCTAGAGTGGACAGAGACTTTGATAGTAAATTCTCAGCTTTAGCAGCTGCCTTTGGATTCAGAGAAAGACCAAGAAATGGAGCTAGTACAGTATTCATAACATATCCAGCTGCAATAGTAAAGACACACAAATTATATAAAATCTCAGCATTTCTTACAGTAAAGACCATTTTCAATTACTGTTCTTGTGAAAAACTCAGTCATAATGAAGCTTTTTAAAAGATGTTTTTTGAGATTTTCACTAAGTAATATATAGCTTTATTCTAGACTATTTCTATTACCTGAGCATCTGCTCAACAACCTCATTAGTTTGAGAAACTTATTATGACATGCAATTCATCATTGTCGTTTTTATTAGCTTCTTTTTGATTCATTTGCTACAAAAGAGCTCCAGTTGTACTGCAAAAACAAGTCTATTGTATCAATATTGAAGCAAGAAGCTGACCACTTCTCTAACCAGATTGAATTGGAATAATCGTTGTCGAGGTGCAAAGGCATCACGTAATTTTGTCTCTAAGCTTCAAATATCCTTTCTTGATTACAAGATTTGCAGCTTCCTATAAGTTAAACAAATAAAAGGATATTCTTATTACTTAAAACATTAAAAGATCAAAGTTTATAGCAACATACATGTGTTTTAAACAAGATATAAGTGGGTATAGTGAGGATCTCTAATGACACAAACAGCTTCTATAGTGTTCTCCAGATTACTCTTACCAGTAAACAGTTGCTACACATCAAAAGACAAACACAGTAAAACATCAGTTTGATTAGCCTCATCAAGTAAAACTTGAAGAAAGACTTTTTAAATGCCGAACAAAACAGAATCAAAGAGATAGACTTACGATGGATCTTGAGGTTGATATTATCGTTTCTCATATCTTGCCAAAGAGATAGACTTACGACATCCATAGAGGGAAGACATTGACAATTCGAGTCCAAAAAGGTTGGAGCACAGATTTGGAAAGATAAGAGTGATCCACTCCACTGTATTTGTACCTATGAAGAGCTGCTACACCATGCGCTCTTATGTAACCCAATACTCTCTTAATCTATTGCTGATTCACAACAACAAAAGCAAGATTTTCTCAATTCAAATCCCAATATGGTAAATGGATTTCATAACTAAAAGACATTATTAAAGCATGGATCTTGAGTCTCACTGACACTTATCAGATTTCTCTAATGCTAAATCAAGAAAATTAGGATAACCTGAAAGCAAAAGAACAAAACTTTGCTCGAGATTTGGGTAGTATCTGATTTTAGATCTTTAGCTACAAAATGGATCAAGAGACGAGTACTTACTATGGTCTGGTCGTTTCTTGGCACCTTGAAGCACACATCTTGAAGCTTTCTCACTAAGTTGCTTCAGCAAATTAGCTCATTTTCTTTGACTAAACCATCCAAATCAACAAATCAGATGCACAATCAACAACAGAGTCGGCGAATCCAAGAGAATCAGAGACCGATTAAGAGATTTAGATCAGAAATGAAGAATCAAGAAGAACTAACTGTCGCCGAACAGAATAATCAAGAAGAGAAATGAGGAATCGAAGATGCCCATGGGCCGACCCGCATACCCGCTAGGATTAGCAGGGCGGGTATGGACATTGGATTCGTTGTCCATGGTTCTTTGCGGGCAGGTGTGCGGTGGGTAGAAGAATCTGCAGTCGGTGGTGGTTGTGTCTAGGCGGACGCAGGTCTACCCGTCTAACAGTACTAGATACATGCTCCTTGTCTCATTGAATATGTGTTAAGATTAGGAAGTGGTATAGCCTTGTTGGTGTCTGTCACTAGAGTGGATTCACCTTGTTATGATGTTCATCATCTAGGGATAGCTTCTGTGAAGTTGATTAAGCATCTAGGAGAGATTAGGAGGAATCACAGATCCATGAACCCCATCCTCAAGACCTTTCTTCTTATTGATTGATATTCTGCTTCTGCTTTGTTTTGATTTCTCATTCTGTTTATTATCTATTTCCTCTTGCAACTTATAATTGTTAGGTTATCGAAGAACTCTCTATTTGGCTTGAATTAAGTGCATTTGATCATATCCTGATTGCATAACAACACACTCATTTGGATTGACACCTCACATGCTACAATGACATGATAGCCTTGAGGAATTGAACCTGAGATAGTAACAATCTTGTTATCAATTTGGCGTCGCTGCCAATTGGGTGTTTGTTTGTTGCATTTAGGATTTCAGATCTCTTATGATCAAGTTCGTTTTCATTTTACTTTGGTTATTCACTTTCTGGATTTACCGTGTTTCAGGTACCACTCGAGTTCTACAACTCGATTTCCAGATCGAGTCGTACCTCTGTTCAAGGGATAACTCGTTTAAGCCATTCGTTCAACACATCGAGTTCTGCAACTCGACCTGCTTCACCGAGTCCTCTAACCGAGTTCTTCTTCAGCTTCTTGTACTACTCGATCTGCTTCATCGAGTTTATCACATCGAGTCTATCTCTCCTGTATGCAAACAAGATCACAAGGAAACCACAACCTCCTTCGTTACCTCGATAACATCCACAGGTTACCTCGTGATCTGAGAGAACAACGAGCCAAAATCAGAGAAGATACACAAGAACTGGTGGCAATGGAGAACCCACAGGGATAGAATTAAGCACCTGGTGCTCCAATGCCTCAGGAGAGGAGGCCCAGATATATAGGAACGGGTGACGCACCCAGCACACACACCTATCAACAAGGAATCATCCCTCCTTCCATCCAGAACAATAATTTTGAGATAAAGAGCAGTTTGATCTCTATGGTACAAGGAAACCGCTTCCACGGACTACCAATGGAAAACCCCCTCGACCACTTCGACGAATTTGATAGGCTCTGCAGCCTCACTAAGTTCAATGGTGTCAGCGAGGACAACTTCAAGCTGAGGCTTTTCCTTTTTTCTCTTGGGGATAAAGCCCACATCTGGGAAAAGAGCTTACCTCATGGCTCCATCACCACCTGGGATGAATATAAGCAAGCCTTTCTTGCAAAATTCTTCTCAAATTCAAGAACAGCACGACTCCGCAATGAGATTTTGAGATTCGGATAGAAGAATAATGAAACTTTTTCTGAAGCCTGGGAATGATTCAAAAGCTCCATATCTAAGTGCCCCCATCACAAATTTTGTACTGAATCCCTACTGAGTTTTCTCTACCGTGGTCTGCTTCCCAAGTTCAGAATGCTCTTTGATACAGCCATCTATAACAATTTTTTGAACAAGGATGTAAACGATGGCTGGGAGTTAGTGGAGAAAATCTGGCTCAATCTGATGGCACCTACAATGAGGAGTATGACCGAAACGTAATAGGAACCTCTGATGCAGATGACAGGCGCAAGAAGGAGATAAAGGCACTGAACGAGAAGTTTGACAAACTCCTTTTAGCACAGCAGAAATATGTACATTTTGTTTATGAGGAAGAGCTGATTTTGGTTTAAGATGGGGAGGATGAGCAGCTAGAAGAGGTCAGCTATGTCCAGAATCAAGGAGGATACACCAAAGGGTTTATTAACTATAAGGCAAACCCCAATCTGTCCTATATGAGTACCAATGTGGCCAATCCACAGGACTTGGTCTATCCACAAACAAAAACTTTGTTCAATACAACCAGAACCAAGGGTATGCTCCTAAACAATAATTTTAGGGAGGATATCAGCAGCAGCCAGTGCTCAATGCACCACCAGGTTTTGCAACTCAGTAACTCCAGCCATCCAATACACAAGATCCTAATATCAAGAACATGATGCAGCAGTTCCTACAGAACCAAGCAAATAGTGCAATGGATGTGACTAAGAAGATTGTAGAAATGAAGAATCACATAGACTGCTCCTACAATGCTCTCAACAGCAAGATTAAGACCATCATCTCCAGACTCTAGTACTTGGAAAACAAAGGAGCATCTACTTCAACATCTCAGACTCCATGATAACTCCCTGGGAAAGCTATTCAAAGCCCCAAGGTCTATGCACATATCAACGATATCACACTCTGCAGTGGCCCAGCCTTACCAGCTAGGGAAGAGAGTACATCTCTCACTGAGTCCAGCGAGGTTCAAGATGGGGAGGGTTTCAACCAAAAAGAAGCTCAGTTTAAAACTCCAGAAGCCAAATTCGATGATACCACTCGCTTTAGAGGAGAAGAAAGCACCCTACATCCCTCCTCTATATGTTCCAAAATTCCCATTCCTTGGAAGATTCAAGAAAGAGCTAGTGGAGAAGTATAAGGCTCTCTTTGAGCAGCAGCTAAAGAAAATTGAGGCTGTTATGCCTCTCTCAGAAGACATCAAGCTTATACCTCCAAGTGAGCAATCTTCAAAGAACGCGATACTGAAAAGAATGAAGGAATATCAGTGCTTAGAAGCCGTAAGCCATGAATGCAATGCTGTTATACAAAAGAAAGTGGTCCAAGAAAAGCTTGGTGACCCTGGTTCCTTTACTCTGCTATGCTCAATAGGTTTGTTAATTTTTAAGAACTTCCTTTGTGACCTTGGAGCATTGGTAAGCCTCATGCTTCTCTCAGTAGCTTAAAAGCTACGTTTAGATAAGTACAAGCCAAGCAAGATCTCCTTGATGTTAGCTGATAGGTCTATTAAACTACCTCATGGTCTATTAGAAGACTTACCTATCAAGATCAGTCATGTGGAAGTACCAACAGACTTCATAGTTTGGAGATGGATGAAGAGCCTAGTGATCCTTTGATTTTGAGAAGACCCTTTTTAGCTACTGCTAGAGCCTTGATAGATGTAAGAGATGGAAAGATTGATCTCGAGCTTTGAAAAGATATGGTGATGAAGTTCAATATAAATGATTCTATGAAGAGACCCACAATTTATGGATAGCTCTTCTCAATCAAGCAGGTGGACAAGCCTGCTGAAGAACCACCGAAAGAGTTTGCTGAGGAAAATGAACCTCGAGTTGATCAAACCAATTGTGAAGAAGCTGAGAGTCTTCAGAATCATGCCTTGGGAAGCAAAGAGTTGTGGTGTTCTAGAGAAGAAATATCCCACAAGATCAATCAGAAGCTTACCTAGATGAAAAAGCCATTGAAAACCCACTTTCAGAATGGTCAAGGGAGAATGCAGAGTTTGATGATCCATTTATTGAGGAAGAAGAAGAAGCTTTATCGCAAGAAGCTATCACTCTTGTCAGTAAAGAGGGGACCTCAATGCCTTTCAACAATGCACACTAAGCATAAGAAGTTTGAGAAGTCAAGCTCACTGACTTAAAACAAGCTCACTTGGGAGGAAATCCCATGACTATATAGCCTTGTATATACTTTTGCTTTAAATTGCTTGTTATCTTTGATATGTTTCTAGTTATTCTGCTTATTAGGTCTTAAGCTCCAGGTTTATGCAAAGGAGATTAAGGAGTAAGTGTTGGAAAAGCTGAAGAAGGACTCGATCCATATGACTCGATCAAAGAACTCGAGTTGGAACAAAAGGCTCAATCAAGGTAACCACTCAGTTGACAGAACTCGGTCAACCTGATCGAGTCCTACCTTAAACTCAATCATCGAGCTAACTCGGGCAATCAAACCGAGTTAGTTGACCGAGTTAGTCAACCGAGTCAACTTTTTCCTCTTAACCACGTATATTTGAGTTTAAAT
This sequence comes from Cardamine occulta, assembly GCA_028015245.1. Classification (NCBI taxonomy): domain Eukaryota; kingdom Viridiplantae; phylum Streptophyta; class Magnoliopsida; order Brassicales; family Brassicaceae; genus Cardamine; species Cardamine occulta. Next base: position 15,518,910 of record CM051376.1, on the reverse strand, counting down.
TTCAAATTTGAATTTGAATTTTGAATTGAACTCGGTTTTCTAGCTCGAGTGGGGCCTAGGGTTTTTGGTTTTTAATAAGTCCTCCTCTCTTTAAATAAGCTTCATACATCCCCTCTCTTCATTCACACACCCATTTGCGATTTCATAAACATTTTTCTCTTAAATTTAAAGTGTTCAAAACACTTGCTGAAAATTTTCAGTTTCTACAGCCAACTCAAAGCAATGAGACCCAAGTAAGAACCTTACACTCAAACTTTTGAGGATTTCTGGGTTTTTGAGGATTTTCAGGGTTTTGATGCTAATCAAATCTTGAGTTTTTCATGTTTTAAACTTGTTAAATCCACTTTATTGAAGTTTTAATTGAATGAATATGCTTTTAGAATAAGTTTATATCGTCGAATCTGTGATTAATTGAAGAAATTTCTAGGATTTTCTGGGTTTAGTGTTTGAATGTTCTTGAATTTAAAGTTAAATTACTCACTCAATTCTCACTAAAACTTGAAATTTATTTCGAATTCGGCTTATTCTATTAGTGTTTAACATTCCTTGCTTTGAATTGATGAGATTGAAGATGTTTATGAAAATTCTGGAAAAATTGTTCTTCATAGAGTTGGAATTCAATTTTGGTTTGATCCGTGCTAATGTGCTTAAAATTTGATGAAAACGGTTAATATGTTGTGGATTGCTTGCTATTGGGTTGAGATATGGTTTTTGAAAGTTTTGATTTGTGAACCACTTACTCGATCAAACCACTCGGTTTGTCAAACCGAGTAAGTGGTCTCGGTCAAGCTAACCGAGTCAGTGCTCGGGTTAAAAATTTTTCCTTTGACTCGATTGGTTAAACCGAGTTATGCACATCGAGTATAACATACGACTAATTATTTCAAAGTTTTATACATTTCAGGCACCTAATGCAGAATCAACCACTACCAAGGCTATCAGCTGAGGCATTGGCACGAGGTTTTGCAGAAAGAAGAGGATCGTATTAGAGAAACCAGCTTATTAAACAGGATAAGGAGGAGATAGCCAGGTAATACTCCAAGGACAGAGGAGACATCTCAAGGGGGAAATGGCCTGAGCTGATTGATGAGGACTTGAAAAACTTGGACAGTGAACCTGAGGAAGTTGAAGTCCCCAAGGTGGTTAAAAAGCAAGCCAAGGAACCACATAAGCAGCTACCAACCGAAGAGGATTTCTATGAAGCTCTCTCCAACATAGATTTCAGTGGAACCCGATACCCACATCTCGAAACCATGGCAGCACTTGGGATTTCTAGGAATGTAGGTTACCTGTTCGAGACATGTCATTTGGGCACCTTCATAAGCCATCCTTTTGATGGCTACAAGGAAGAAACCTGCCAGTTCCTCGCTACAAAGAGGGAGGCTTTGGAAGACGGGCAACAAGCTGAAGAGATAGAATTCGTCACCTTTGAAGTGAGCGAATCAGCCAGATAGACAGATTCTTCGACTTTCCTCCTGGGCCAGGCACGCAGCAAGACTTTGACAAGGCTGAGCTGCAAGCATTGGGGAACAGCATAGCTGGGAAGAATACCTACAGTTCAGCGCGTTCTAAGAGTGCTTATATCAAGAATCCAGCCATCAGGTACTTCCACAAATCACCTGCAAGCAGGCTCTTCGCAAGGAAGGTGAACGGGAATATGAATGAAGGCGAGATGCGGATGCTGGATTTGGCACTTATGGAGCTTCTGAACTATGAGAGGAAACAGGTCTTACCATGATTCTCTTTGATCAATTCCTGTGGTTTCAGGGATTGGGCAGCCAAGCTGCACAGGAATGGGAAAAAGGGAGAGCTTACTGTGGGAGGGATAATCACTCCAGTCCTTCATGCTGCAAATTTGAAGTTGGTGTCCCAACCATATGAAGCCAAGTAGTTGGACCTCAGCAACCTCACTAAGCAGCACCTCGTGGACAATAAGAGGTTGAACGAAAGCTACATCTACAAGTTCACCAATCCAGTGGTTGGTGAAGCTAGGCTGGTCCTCCCAAACTCACGCCTTACCAAGATAAGGTTGACTAAGAAGATAGACTTATGTGCACCTGTGGAGTCCCTTTATGATCCTAGAGCAGCACCGGTCCAAGAAGACCTAGTTGAGAATGAGATTGAAGATGTGCAAGAACCAGAGTGTTACATGTTCGACGATGAGCCTCCAGCTAAAACCCTCAAGGAAGCAAACCGGCGAATCACCCTACTCCAAAAATGGAGCAAATGGCAAGACAAGACGGTTAAAGCTGACCAGACCGAGGCAGAGAAAAAAGAGAGCAGTTCCACTGGATTAAAGAGAGGACTCGGCCAGAGGACTCGGTCACCAGACCGAGTTCAATGTTAGAAGGGCAGACCCCATGCCACATTAAGTTGACCAGACCGAGTTCTAACCGAGGAACACACCAACTCGACTTTGGTTTCTGATTACACTCAGGAAAGCATGGAGGCGTACGCACACCAATTTTTCAACCAATCTAGAGTTAACAACTCCAACCCTTCACTATAAATACCATCGCATTTTGTTTAGATTTCTTTTGATTCTCGAATTCTCCTTTGAATTTTCTTTACACAAGGGACTGTATAATTTAAGTTTGGGGGAGGGTTTGAGATATATTTGACATTGTTTTCTATTTTCTTATTTCAAATTTTGCATACTTTGAGTCATCATCTATTGCATATAAAAACCCATAAAAATTTGAAATTTTGAAAAAAATTATCCAAAAAAGAGAGTGTTTGATATGATTATTCCCATGGATTGACAAGAGGTTAAAAGGATAGAAAAATGGATGAAGAGTGTAGCGAAATCTGGTGAAGTCGGGTGAACTCTAGTGAAGTCTGGTGAAGTCTAGTGAAGTCTTCAGCCAGTCTGGTGAAGTCTAGAAGAACATGGATGGATCGTTTGGTCACATAGAGATTGCAGAAAGATCTCTGATACACCGTAAAATCTTCCAAGATATGACACACTTGAACGAGACCAATCTTGACTCCTCGGATATGACTCACCGAGACAAATCAAGAAAATAGATTGGATATTACACACCAACCTAGAGTTTGTTCATAAGAAACTGAAGAGATTCACTCTTAAGAAAATGTTTGAAGAAAGTTGATTCTCCTCAAATGAGATTACATGAATAGAAAGAAAATAAAACTTGAAAACAAAGCCAAGTAATAAATTGTTTTGAAAATAAAAATAAATAAATATAGGGAGTTGAATGTGGATTCAACTCTTGGACTCCTCCGTGCATGCATCCACAAATGACTTTTAGACTTCATTTTCATCACTCTCTTGGACCTGAGATCTATGTCACTTCTTTTGGGTTTTTTTGACTTGTAAGTAAGTTTAAAATGGGCTGGACTTGATAGTAAGTATCCCCAAAAGAATTCTGAATATTCTTCTTGTCCATAAGACCTTGAATCATCCCTCTAAGTGTTTCTTTGATTTTCTTACCTCTCTCTCTTGTCGTGGGTTCAATTGGAACAAGAAAATCATCATCTTCATGCTCCTTGCTGCTCATGATATCCTCTTTAAAATTGCTAAATCCATGCTTAATCATTTTATCACGATCTCTTGTCACTTTTCCAATGGATACAAGTGATGGATCTTTTCGATCATGTTTACTGCTAATGATGATCATATCAGTGTTCATGTAGTTGCATTTTCATTTTAAGATTGAGTCTAGCATTTCACTTAGGATTGATACATCTGCATAGGGGATTATGATGAGTATAACCTTGTTAGCATGTTGATTCACTAGATAACATCAATGCCCAAGATTGTCTGATTCATGTTGAGTGAGTTTGAAGTTAAGACAACACCATGCTTTGAATGCACAACTTGACATTCTTGTCTTGATTGAAACATGTTGTGATCTGATGTCTTTCCCTATCTATTAGAAACTAAACTTGACTCATAATTATCATGGTTATGCATTGAATTTGAACTCATGGATACCCATATAAATACTTGGATTTTCTTTCCCATATTTTCCTCTCTTGCTAATCCAAGTAGCTGATTCCCATTATTGGAGCAGTTTCCCCCACGATTAACCTACCTTTCTTTCAAGCCATTTATATTTACTGAGTGTGAGGCCTTGTTTTTGGATTGAGCTTGGTAGAAAGTGTTAGGTTGGAGCCGACAAGAATAGTTTCTCATATAGTTCTAGTTCACAATCTTTGGATTAGATAGGACTAGGTGGGAACTTAATTCTGGGTAGAAATAGACTAGGAACCTTAACTCGGTCAGTGAACTCGATGAGATCGACTCGGTTTTCCACATCGAGTTATGCAAACCGAGTGGTTGATATTTTACTCTGGGATGGGTTGAAAAGAAAAGAAAGAAAAGGGAAAAAGTTTTTATAAGGGGGTATGTAAAGTCATGATGAGGACATCCGAACCAAGGTAAACCTTGGCGAGGAGACGATGCACACGGATGAAAATTTCATAGCCAATGACAAGGAAGAGATGATTGATGATGCTTCAATTGTCTATGAGGAAGCTTATGAAACTACTACCACTTCAGAGAGGGACTGTACTGTGCGTACGGCAGGCTTAGATCCTGATCCTATTGGCGACAGCGGGACCTTTCTTGTTGTTGGGACAGTTGCTCCCGAGCAATCTCCATCAACATGTACCACAAGTCAAACCACTCAAGAACAGGAGTTCTGCTTGAATATTAACTCAGAAACCACCTATTTAAAAGACTTTGATCGAGCCAAATTGCCAAAAGAACCAGCCAAACGGAAGGAGTCCAATTTGAAGCAATTTAGTCGGTTTACTTTCAGTGAACCAACAAATCCAGGTAGAAGCAGCTCCAGCCACGCCTTGATGTTTTCCAACACTCATTTGGAGACTACATGCTGTTTTAGGATGCCCAAGACTGCAAGCAAGCCAGTCCCACGAATTTGTCCAAGAAGATCACACTTACCTTACACGGACTTACCATATGTGGACCAAGGAGCATTCAAACCACAACGGCTCTTTTCTGATCCTCTTAGGCACGAATCAAGGTACATTCAAGACCTCCAAACCGTGCCAAGACACTCCAGCTTCGGCCCCAAGCTATCAAGACTCAAGCCATCTCACAACTTGCCTTATTTGGCCCGATTGCTTCATAAATTCACCAACTGCCATATACATTTAATTTGCACGATTTCTTTCTGTTTTCTAGTCCTTAGAATGTTGTAAGAGAGCTCTATAAAAGCTCAGCTCGACCCCCTTTGTAAATGATGTGTCGAGTTTTAACCCAAAATATTTTCTGCAAGTGCACAGACACACGCAGTAGTATATGGGGTATCGAATCCACAGAGACCAAGGTTACACTATGAAATTATAGATTTTAATTTAAAGCTAAGACAATATGGGGTTTGTTGAATTTTCAGAACAGCAAATAAATAAAATAAATCGATGTAAAAATAATTAATAAAAACACTAGGTTAAGGCGTTTCGCTGGTGATTCGGAGACAAGGCTGAGCAACTATTCAGGGCTAATTTAACTACCGGTCTAGAACTCAAACATAAATAAATATCGCCCCACTCTCGTGATGTATCGACACCTTTATCTAACAACCTAGATACCGAAACTCTCGTTTGGACCTAGCGAAGACGATAAGCAATAACAAGCGGGTTCAATATGTTCACAATCAATCGCAGCAATCAACTCTCGCTGGCTACGCACCAATTGCTCACCAATGATTTATCTAGCAAACCTAGAGCACTCTCGTGAATAAGTTTAACCTAAAATCATAGACTAGGTGTCAAGCTAATCTAAGCATTACAAACCCCTATTGGCGAAGACATATAAATTTCAATCCTATTTTTGCTCAGCCATTAACAACCTAAATGACCATTGAAAACCTTAACCTAGCTAGAGATCTACTCACACATAGCGAAATCAAACACAACAAGGCAATAAGATGAATTCATGATTTATTAAAGAGAATAAGGTTCAGGAAAACTTCTCAAACAGAGTTGTGGAATGATCGATGATAGGAGAATAGAGATCCAAAGCTGAGTAATACAAATCCAAATCCAAAAGGTAGAAGAACAAAAGGAATCCAAGCTAAGAACTCTCAAAAGTAACGTAGAATGAAAAACTGAGGTCTGAGAGAACGTGATAGAACGTGATACAAGTCTGAGGTGGCTCGGCCTTTTATTCTTCTAAAAATTAATAAAAACGCGTCCCTAGGTAAAATAGGTTGAGCACCCCGGGCGAGCACCCTGGCAAGCACGCGAGCACCTGCTCGGGGTGAAAATCGTCCTTTTGCTCCAAATTGCTTCTTTTGCTCCAATGTGCTCAAATATCTTCAATACATGCTCCAGAGCCTCAAAATACATGAAAAGACACAAAAGAAACTAGAAAATACTCGAAAATAAGATAAAAAGACTAGTTAAAATGGGACAAAATACTAATATATCAGTAAAACACCCTTAATCGAATTTTCAAAGTTAATAAGAAAACTGTTTTTCTTCTCTTCCACAGAGTTGTGTATTCTTTGTGTTTATTTTCATTAGTTCTTATTTGAGTGATTTATTTAAGTTCTTTTGAGTCTGCAACTTAAGTTATTGAGTGATTCATTAGCTTGTGTTGTTCATCGAGTGAGTGAGTCAATCATTTCACCCCATCTCGACTTCTATTTTATCTTCCGCTTCGCATAGGCTTAGAATCCTTTGATTACCAAGTGGTCTAAGCTCGGTGTGATTCCGTGCCTGCATCATCTGGTATCAGACCTTCAAAAGCTCCTACCCATCAGGTTGTATTCATCCAACCTCTATCATAAAAATTGAAAACATATAAAAATCATTTTTTCTTTCTTTTGTTCTTGCTAGTTTGCTTCAGTATCTTTCATTAAAACCAAAAGAAAAATTTATTTGCTTCAGTTTGTTATTTGTTTCAATTTCATAAATAAAAACCCCATAAAAAATTTCTGATTTCACAGTTTAAGTTTTTCATCAATTTTGTTGTGTCAATTTTATAAAATCCATAAAAACTCAAAAAAATTATTTTGTCTTTTGTTCTGCTTTTCTTAGAGTCTTGAAAACCCAAAAACAAATTATCCCAGAATTTAGAAGTCCGTTTGGTAATTGTTTGAGAATTAAAACTTGACATATCAAAAACCACTTCTGGATTTTGATCTGTTTTGTTTGAGTCGTATAAAATCATAAAATTTCCAAAAAAATATATTTTATTTTTGATATCGTTAATTAAACTCTTAAGAAGATTTAGCAAGTGGAATTTCAAATTTTGGAGTCTATTTGATATTTCTTCGAAGTTGTTTTCCAAACTGTGTCCAATTGGCTTAAATTGTCTAAATCAGTTATTTTAGTTGCTAGAGCTTTGATATTGTGTTGAATCTTTTGCAGGAACCATCTTCCATGGACTATTAATCTGATGTAGAGGATGAAAGAAGTCAGTTTAACACCTCTGAGATCGATTGGGGTGAAGAATTGGACCCCTCATGGAGTGGAGACGAAGGATACGACCCCAACTTGTGGGAAGGAGGTGCTGATTCTGAGTTCGTTACTGGAGAAGGCTATGAACGTAATGAAGAACACTGGGATGATGAGACAGAGTCAGAAAATGCGTCCTATGAAGAAAAAGACCTTGGAGTCACTAGCTCTCAAATCTGTTTAGAAGAAGAAGCTGATTATGAAGCACCGCCGTGGCCTGGAGTTACAAACATTAGCCACGAGGGTGTGTCAGATGACGAGTCAGAACGGTACTCATATCAGAACAATCACCAACAATGGTACCAAGGAGAAGATGAATCCCAGAGCAAAGATGCTGATTCACGAACCAACTTTGAAGAAGAATCAAGTCCTGCAGAAGATGAATCATGCCATGATGAAGGAGAAAACTATGAAGATACTGGTTCAGAATGTGAAGAAGATGAAAAACCATGGTGTGAGATACCATATTCATATCATGAGGAAGAACACCAAGAAGAAATTCACTCTCAATGCTCCCAAGAAACTGCTGAAGAGAAAGAAGTCGAAAGTGAGGCTGGAAGAGAGGATGAAGTAGATGAACCACACTACATTAACTTTTCTGGAAGCGGGCAAGGAACATCAGCTTACCTACAATGGGAACAAGACATAGAGCATTGGTTCCTATGCAATTAAATCCCCGAGGATGAGAAGGCAGATATTGCGGAGGAAACTCTAACTGAGGATGCCTTTGCCTATTAGGATTTAGAGGCATATGAGAAATTAGGTTGGAGAGCATCAGACGCCACTTGGGAAGAGATGAAACAGATCATGAGAGATGGGTTTGTCAGAAGTGCTAAAAGGAAAAACCAATGCTATGCCGAGATTGAAACCTATTCCAAACCAAGAAGAATGGTTCTAGCCCCAACACCAAGGTCTAAGGTGACAACACCAAAGGACGCTAGCAGCCCTGAGCCAAGGAAAACACCTCCGCCTGCACTGAAGGATAAAACTGATTCCCATACAACAACTCAAGCAAAGGAGGAGAAGCAGAAATTAATCCCAAAAGACGTAGTTTACAACCAGAATCTGAGTTCAATGCTTAAACCACACGGTGAACCAAAGCAATGTAAGTCTCCTAAGCTATCAAAATCAAAAGAGATAATCTGTTATAGATGCCATCAAGGAGGACACTTTGCGGCTAATTGCCCCACTAGACAGCTAGAAAAATCTGCATCCATAATGTCAAAACTGGATATGAGTCCTATTCAAACGAGTTTTGACAATTCCTGTTCTAGCATAATACTCTTGTCTATGCCAAAGGTTGATAATACAGGTCATGTCGTGGAGCATGGAGCTAAAGAAGATACTAGAGACTTGGAACGTAAGAAGAAACCTTTGATAACAATTCTATTGCTCTACAGAGATTTATGAAACAAAACATTTTTTTAATTACACAATTAAAACATGAGCAAGGATTTTATCAAACTGAGACTTTCCTACCTTCTTATAATTACTCCATGACTGTATTAATGCATTTGATTTTTGCCAAAAGAGTTAGGATGATTGCAGGAACCAAGGAGGAGCCACCAGATGCTAAACCACCTATTGGACGAGCTCAACACCATGAAGGAGTCCCATTTTGTCCAGCCAAGGCGAAACCACCAGATTCACCTATTGGACAAGCTCAAAACCATGAAGAAGTCCAATTTTTCCAGCTCAAAGATGAACCACCAAATGCACCACACATCTACAAACCATCACCATACCTGATAATAGTGTTTTTACTCAGGGACTACTTCTGTGGGCAAGGGAAATCTAGCAATAGGAACTTGTCCTACTGGATGTAAATCTCCTGTCAGTTATGCAATCCCCAAGTAAAAACAACGTAAATTTTTTGTGTGTGTATGCAGAAGGATGTATCAATTTCCTAGCATTGTCATTGTAATACTAAGGTGTCAATCCAATTGGGTGTGATGCTAGCAATCAAGATGTAATCAGATACAACTAAGTCAAGCCAGATAGAAAGGAAATGTTTATCTAACAACCTAAGTGAAATAAAAATGAAATGCAGTAAGATGGGTGCTTGACTCGAGTCCTAGACCGAGTCAAGTGATCAAGTCAATGCAGAAAAATGACAAAAAGGTGCACTCGACCACTCTGAACGAGTCAATGGGATCGAGTGGAGCCTGAAAATGACAAACAACTATGCACTCGGGTTCAAGACCGAGTTGAGAGAGATGAGAGGCAAAGTGCAATTAAACAAGTAAATGACTTTAGAGCAAGATGATAAAGCAAGAATATGTAAATAGGGGTCAAAGGATGGGGGGGTCAAAATGTGATTCTCCTTGGTCTCTCCTAGGTGCTTAACAAAACTTCACATAAGTTATCTCTAGACAATGAACATCAAGGTAAGGTGACTCCCTTCTCGTGACAAACACCAACAAGCCTATACCACTTCCTAATCTTAATACCTAGTCAAAGATACAAGGAAACTTAGAGCAGATATCAATGAAACATAATATAGGCAAGCATTAAGAACCAATTCATTAACGTCAAAATACAGCTAGAACCTCTTAAGCCATGGGTTAAAGCTATAGATCTCTGGTATTAGTTGGTTCAAGCATTTCATCAACACCTTTTGAGTGGGAAATGCCAGAGATCAAAATTACCAATGTCTTGGCTAACTAAGCATTAAGAACACCTAATCCATAAGAGATCTATGCAATCTAAAGTTCAAACATCTAAGGAGACCAAGAATCCTACACAGATCTAACCCATCCTCAGAAACCCTAAATCACTACTCAAGAACACAAATCATCATCATCAAGAACATAAACCCAGAAAAATCAAACATCTCAGAATTCATTGAAAATAGTTTAGAAAGATAGATTAGGATGAGAATAGTAAGACTGCAAAGAATCAAAGCAAACTAAATACTAGATTAAGAGAGATCTGAATTACAAAATGAAGAACACCAAGAACACCAAGAACAAGGTTTGGAGGCAGAGAAAAACCCTAAAAATAAAAGACATGTCCCCTGGATAATACCCACAGCGGTATTTATAGTAAATACGGAAAACCCTAAAATGGAAAAAGACAAAAGAAGTAGCTGAGTCTTCGCGGGTGGTGCAACTTGAGTTGGAAGGTCGAGTGTGTTGGACGTCGAGCACTTGGGTGGTTTCGAGTTGAGACGGGTAGATGTTGTTGAGTGGTGACACGAGTGGTACGTCGAGTGCAATCTTAAGTGGGTAAGGCGCATGCAGCATCGAGTGGGTACGTGGTGGAGCTGAGGTTGAGCACGGGATCGGGCTAGGAAGTCAAGCACGGGCTCGAGGTGGGAGGTCGAGCACGGGCTCGAGGTAGTCAAGTGGTTTGTCGAGCTGGAAGACATGGTGTCGGGGTGCGATGTTGAGTATGGACTCGGGTGGAAGCCTCGACGGCAGGGCTCGAGTGGAGACTCCAAAATGCAACATGTATGCAAATGCTAGTGCAAATTCTCCTAAGTGCAAAAACATAGGAAATTGGACTAGTTTGGCACTTGTGAAGTTGAAACGAGGCTGGAAAAGTGATTTAGAGGGCCAAATATGATGACTCGGGTGATGAGCTTGAGTTGGGAACCCGAGTGGTGATCTGGGACTTCCAGAAATGCTTGACTCGACCATAAACCGAGTGGTGAACTCGAGTGGGGTCTGCGGATTCAGGAGTGACTCGACAAAGCCGTCAGATTGAGTACCTGACTAGATCACTTTGGTCGAGTGGTAACATCGAGTGGTGTCTTCAAAGTTGGCTCCTTTGGTGTGGACTCGATCACTTGATTAAGTGAAATGATCGAGTGGTGTGGTCTTCTAGATGGCATCTTGTGGTCCAGCTCGAGTGGTGGTCGCGTTGTGTGGTCGCAGTTAATGTGGCAGCTCGATTTGCGGAGGTCGAGTGGCATTGAGTGTGGACTCGGGTGGCAGATGGGTCGATGTTGTTGAGTGGTGACTCGAGTGGTGGAGTTGGTCGACTCCGTTAGTTTGTTGGTCGAGTCCGTCAGCCTGTTGGTCGAGTCCATCGTTAGGCCTGACCGAGTTGCAGTAATTCGGTCATAACTCCTTCAAGACTCATTAGAATGATTCAAGACTACCTTCATTGCAAAGCTAACTCGCTCCTCTACAACCTTTATGAATACTGTTGAGGCTGAATCCAAAAAAAAAGTCCTCGTTCAGCCGCATCTTTCCGGCGTGTCAGATGAACATCACATCCTACTTTGCTCCATGACTCCAAATTTCTCCAAATGCCTTCAAAACACTTAGAAGCACTCCAAACATGCAATATGTATGCAAATATAATGAAAATCCTAATAAGAATGCTAAATGAGTGAAAAGGACTCTAAATGAGGTGAAACATATGATGAAACTACACCTAAGTGATGTCAAATGCATGCTAAAACATGCTAAAATACAGAGACATCAGCCCGCTAAGCTTGTAAACGGGCGTCCTTATTTCGTTTAGTAGGTAACCCTAAATGTAAGCCTATACAAAGGCACGTGACGCTCCTTTATAATGTTAACCTATGATTAATCTAAAACCCCTTTGAGATATTTCTCTCTTTTGTTTTCAAGTAGTTGCAGCTCTTGAATCGTTCCGCTGCCAAGTATTCCTCGAGTCGTTGCTCGGAATCTTGTATGGCTAGCTGTATCGTGACGGCCTCCATACCTTACGTGTTGCTACCGTTCCATTTCCCTCTCTTCTCATGTCATTTGGGTCAAGTCATCGCCAGATCGTCATTCCGTTTTCGTTTCGTTCCTTACCAAGGGTCGCCGAGTCTTTCTCGCCTCTCAGCATAACCTCATCGAACTATAGACCCTAGATCTCTATCTCGGGTGTGTATCATCTGGTAGCAGAGCCTTAAAAAACTCTCCTAAAAGGTTGTGGCTATCCTTATTTATCTTTTTGTTCTTATTTAAGTTTAAGTTTTCTAGATCCATTGCATATCTTTCATAAAAATCTCATCTTATGTCCATTTGAATAGATCTGTGTCATTTCGTGCATCCTCACCTTAAGAAAACTCATAAAATTTTTATTTTGCTTAGTTATCCATACTGTTATGCTGTTAAGGTGTTGATCTGTTTAAGTTATCGCTCGTTATCACCATTGATAGTCCCGTCGGAGAAGAAACGTCCTTTGTCTTTGTCAAAGACGAGTTCTTGAACAAGAAATAGACATGTCTCCCCATTTACTTTAATTTCTATGGTGTTAAATCGCTAGCCATTTGTTTGGTCTAAGGTTTCGACGCGTCATAGGTTTAGCCAGTCAAAAAGTAGTTTGTGATTTAGGAATAGATTCCTTTTGCTTTATGCCAATGATTGCTTGATTGCTATTTTGGCTGTATCTCTTAAAGAAGTTTTTCGTGACTTCTTAAAAAAAATTAACTGCTCGAGTTACGTTTTAGATCAGACCTCTATTTAAAACATATTATTTATTTTTGTAAGGTACCGCAGAAATTACCGAGGTTCATCGGGAGCGATACTCGAGACGTACACAGTAAAGATCGAGATTTACCGATAGCGATACTCGAGTTACCCGCAAGAGTTACCGAGAGCTCCTGGTAGCGACATGAAGCTTTCCTGGTAGCGATACGAAGGTTTCCCGGTAGCGACACGAAGGTTTCACGGTAGTGATACGAGGATTCCCAGTAGCGATACAGAGATTTCCTGATACCAATATGATTACCGACCCGATGATGGAAGGTCCACCAGCGCCACCGGATATTGGAGCCATTCTCACTGCTATCCAAGCTCAGCTTCATCAGTTAGGAGATAGGGTCATGCGGATCGAGGCACCCCAACCCCAACCAGTAGTTCGAGTTCCACCCGAGGATGATCCTCCACCATTCCACGACCCGGACCACGCCTACGCACCCGACGGAGACCAAGAACTGCCAGTCCAATGAAGGATGAGAGCAAGACGGAGGATACACGAAGAAGAACACGAAGAACGAGCTCCCAGGCCACACTTCCCCAGCCTTAAGCTCAAAGTACCCACATTTGCCCGCAAGACTGACCTGGACATTTACCTAGATTGGGAACGCGGTATGGACCACATATTTGAATGCTACGAATATGATGAAGCTCTGAAGCTCACTTATGTGGCTGCCCATTTCATGGACCACGCTCTTACTTGGTGGGACCGCGATATGGCCGAGCGTAAGAGGAATCGCAAAGGCCCCATTCTGACGTGGGAAGTCATGAAGTTTGTGATGCGGAGGAGATACGTTCCACCTTTTTATCACCGAGAGCTCCAACAGAAGTTTCACCGAATCACCCAAGGCAACAAGTCCGTGGAAGAATACTATGAGGAGTTTGAGCACTTACGGAACTGGCTGCAGCTCGACGAGACCAAGGAAGCCCTCATGGCTCAGTTCCTAGATGGAATTCAAGATCGAATCGTTAGAAAGGTAGAGCAGCAAACTTACGGGAATTTTGAGGAGTTCCTCCACCTAGCTATTCAGATCGAGCACCAAGTGAAGAGGTAGGCTTTCAGCCTAACCCGGGGACGAGCACAAGGCACCCCGAGCTGGTCGCCAAACTCATCCCCGAGTCACTAAGCCAACCAGGGCCAAGACAAGGCCAAGCCTGCAGAGGTGGAATCTCGTTTCAAACCAAGGCAGCCCGAGGATAACAAGGACCACTGACCAAATGCAAGGGAAGCGCCCAAGCAAACCCGAAACTTTGTTTGCTTCAAATGCCGAGGCCACAGACACTTTGCCAAGCAGTGCCCGAACCAGCGGGTCATGATCCTTACCCCGGAAGGCAACTACGAGTCCCAAGACGAAGAAGATACTCAAGAGAAGGAGGAGAGCTTCTCATGATCCGGAGAGTCCTTAGCACCGTCGTATCCTCCGAGGAATCCAACCAATGCGAAACCAACTTCGACACGCGTTGTACGGTAAGTGAAAAGGTTTGTAGCCTCATCGTCGATGGGGGATCTTGCACCAACGTTGCGAGTTCCCACATGGTGAAGAAGCTTTCTCTACCCACTACTAAACATCCTTCTCCTTACAAACTAAAATGGTTAAATGATAAGACGGTTATGCAAGTTAATGAACAAGTGGTCATCCCCTTTAGTATCGGCCAATACAAAGACCAAGTTCTTTGCGATGTGGTGCCTATGCAAGCTAGCCACGTCCTCCTTGGGCGTCCATGGCAGTTTGATAAAGGTGTGACACACAATGGCCGAACTAATTTTTACTCCTTTGTCAATGATAATAAGAAAATTAACTTAGCACCCTTATCACCGAACCAAGTTATTGAGATGCAAGTTGGCTAAAGATGCTAGCATGGAATCTAACTTCCTTACTAATGCTAGTGTTGCTAAGAAATCCATGAATATGAATTGTGATTTTTTGCTAATGGTCTACAAAGAATTGATGAGTATAGGTACCACGGAGAGCGGCTTACCCGAGGAAATCAAGAGAGTGTTGGACCGGTTCAAGGATGTATTCCCCGAGGAAATACCGCAAGGCCTACCTCCCCTAAGAGGGATAGAACATCAGATCGACCTGATCCCAGCAGCTCCCATACTAAATAGGCCCGCTTACCGAGTCAACCCCGAGGAGGCCAAGGAATTAGAGAAGCAAGTGGCCGACCTAAAGAACAAAGGTTATGTTTTGTTTGAGCCCATGCGCTGTCTCGGTGTTGTTAGTGCCCAAGAAGGATGGATGGTGGCATATGTGTGTCGAACGCCGAGCGATCAACAACATAACCATTACGTACCAGCACCCGATTCCCCGTCTCGATGATATGTTGGATGAACTTAGTGGTTCCACCATTTTCTTGAAGGTAGACTTGAAGAGCGGTTACCATCAGGTCAGGATGAGGGAGGGAGACGAATGGAAGACTGCGTTCAAGACCAAGCAAAGGCAATACGAGTGGTTAGTAATGCCTTTCAGACTATCCAACACGCCATCCACTTTCATGCGGTTGATGAACCACACCCTTAGAGCCTACATCAACAAGTTCGTGGTGGTCTACTTCGACGACATCCTCATCTACAGCCGCTCCTTTGAATAACACCTTGGTCATTTAGAGATGGTACTCGAGACACTCCGCAAAGAAGATTTATACGCCAATTTGAAGATATGTGTGTTCGGAGCCTCCGAACTAGTATCCTTAAGGTGGATAGAGAAAAGATCCAAACCATTAAAAATAATCGACACCGACCAACATCAGCCAAGTACGAAGCTTCCATGGGTTGGCATGTTTTTACTGAAGGTTTGTCGGAGACTTCAGCACCGTAGCAGCTACCCTCACGGCGATTGTTAAGAAGAGTGAAGGATTCAGCTGGGGTCATAGCCAAGAGCAGGCATTCAAGGAGTTGAAGAGATGCCGTACTCATGCTCCCCTCCTCGTGCTACCGATTTCCAAGGAACATTCGAAGTAGAATGCGATGCTTCCGACATTGGCATCGGGGCAGTCCTTACCCAAGGTGGAAGACCAGTGGCCTTTTTCAGTGAAAAGCTCAGTGGCGCCAGCCTGAACTATCCCACATACGATAAGGAGCTGTACGCGCTGGTGCGAGCTTTAGAAACATGGCAGCATTACCTCCTAGCCAAAGAATGTGTCATCCACATGGATCATGAGACTTTGAAGCACTTGAAGAGGCAGACCAACCTCAAGAGGTGACATGCCAAATGGTTAGAGTTCATCAAGACCTTCCCATACGTGATCAACTATAAGAAAGGCAAGGATAATATTGTGGCCGACGCCCTATGGAGAAGACACACGTAGATCACCACCGTGGAAGCTAAGGTATTGGGGTTTGAAAGTATCAAGGCACAATATCCTGAAGACCAAGGGCTGGGGACATGTTACCGAGAGCATGGCAAGGAGAATTTTAAGGAGTTCTACTTACACGACGGATTCTTGTTCAAAGGAAGAAGGTTATGCATTCCGGAAGAGTTCATACGCGAGTTATTGCTACAAGAGGCGCATAGCGGTGGCCTAATGGGTCACTTCGGTTATGACAAAACATTGGCAACCCTTAGAGGTCATTTCTATTGGCCAAGGATGAAGGGTATGGTGGCTAACTTCTGTTCTGGTATTTGACATGCAAGAAGGAGCCACCCGCACGGTTTGTACCTACCGCTGCCGATTCCTACCGAAACATGGGTAGATCTTTCCATGGATTTCATGTTGGGACTCTTGGTAATGAACCGCAAGGACTCGGTAATGGTGGTAGTCGACCGATTCTCCAAAATGGCTCATTTCATCCCTTGTTCCAACACCCACGATGCGTCAAAAACAGCCGACCTATTCTTCAAGGAAGTGGTACGAATACACGGGGTACCATGGACCAT
The DNA here is from genome assembly GCA_028015245.1 of Cardamine occulta. Classification (NCBI taxonomy): domain Eukaryota; kingdom Viridiplantae; phylum Streptophyta; class Magnoliopsida; order Brassicales; family Brassicaceae; genus Cardamine; species Cardamine occulta. The sequence goes on along the minus strand of CM051376.1, from coordinate 15,502,142 downwards.
AGTATCGGACCACGAACCCAAATTTCTTGGACATTTTTGGAGAACCTTATGGAAATGGCTCGAAACCAAGCTCGTCTACACTACCTCTTTTCACCCCTAAACAGATGGATAAACTAGGGTTGTTAACCGAACATTAGGATCCCTACTCCGCGCCGCCGTCGGAACAACTAAGACCACGTGGCAACCAAGCTCTCTCCATTCCAAGTTGTCTATGGGTTCAACCCCTTAACTCCCTTAGACCTCTTACCATTGCCGCCAGCTGCATTGGAGAATCCACATGGAGTTAACAAAGCCGACCTCATCAAAGAGGTCCATTGCAAGGTTTGGGCCAACATCGAGAAGCGTACCGTGCAATACGCCAAGCACACCAACAAGCATCAGAAACCCATGACTTTTCAAGCCGGCGATTTTGGTTTGGCTACACTTTAGGCCAGAAAGGTTTCCCAAGTACCAGAAAGAGAAGCTTTCATCGAGAGGCGACGGTCCCTTCAGAATTGCCGAGAAGATCAACAACAATGCCTATCGGCTTTAACTACCCGGTGAGTATAATATCTCCCCTTCCTTCAATGTAACTGACTTAGCTCCCTTTGATGCAGGAGAGGAAACGGTTTTGAGGTCAAAACCTTCACAAGAGGGAGGGAATGATGAGGTTCTGCCTAGTGATCCGAACGAGCAGCCAGACAAAACACCACCAAGTTAAGCTGATCAAGGGCAGAGGAACCAGGCTCCTACCCTACCACCAGAAGGTGTCAAGAGGAGCAAGACTAAACTCTACAGAGTCTAGTTCAATGTATTTGTGGAAGAAGCCTTGGCCTAGAAGCTAAGGAATTCTGACTCAGACATGGTGCCAAGGCAACCAAAGACGTACGAGGCAAGACCCTTGGTGTCTTCACCATCATGGGGTGAAGACGCCACCCTAAGACGTCGATAGATTCGCACTCTTTTTCTGTACCCCGGGTTTATCCCAAAGTGGTTTACCAGGGAGGTTTTTAGTGCGGCGTTGAGAACCGGCACATCATGGCCTAGCCGAATACTCGTTACTTGGAAACATCCATGACAAGTAAAGTGAGTATTGAGCCGTGATCCTATCCTAAGGAACGTCCGCTACTTAGTCTTCCTTTTCTTTTCTTTTCTTTCTTATTTGGCTTTTGTCTTTACGCAGCCTACTAAGCTTGTAAACGTGCTGCCTTATTTCGTTTAGTAGGTAACCCTAAATGTAAGCCTATATAAAGGCATGTCACACTCCTTTGTAACATTAACCTGTGATCAATCTTAAACCCCTTTGAGATATTTCTCTCTTTTGTTTTTAAGTAGTTGTAGCTCTTGAATCGTTCCACCGCCAAGTATTCCTCGAGTCGCTCGAAATGACGTGTGACATGCCTCGAGCCGCCAAGTAAGCCTATATAAAGGTATTCCTCCATACCTCACGTGTTGCTATCGTTCCATTTCTCTCTCTTCTCGTGTCATTTCGGTCGACTTATCCCCAAATCGTCACTCTTTTTTTTTTGTTCCTTACCGAGGGTCGCCGAGTCTTTCTCGCCTCTCACCATAACCTCACCAAGCTATACATCATAGATCTCTAATTCGGGTGTGTATCACAGTTGCTGCTATACCTCGCTGTGGTTACACCCAACTGGACCGTCAGGAAGCCACTGCTTCTTCCCCGAACCCAGGCACTGCACCTTCCACTACAGCTGCTGCTACTTCTGATTGGGATGACGACGAGGATTAGTCTCCTCATGCTTTTCATTTTCTGGTATCTCTTTAGTTTTTATGTCTTTCTTTATCTTTCTTTAGCTTTGTGTCATTTTCATGTTTTTTTTTAGCTTTATCTTTGTTTTTTAACTCTGGGAATTGATTATGAAATTATGTTGCAGTTCTTATGTTGGTTTCGAGTTGCTTTTCTTCGCTTACAGGGTCTAGTTCCAACCATTTGCAAAAATCCGTGCTGATGCCTATGGCTGGTGTCGATCGACACCACTGGATGTGTTGATCGACACCACTGGATGTGTTCATCGACACAACCACCTAACTCTAACCACCTTTGTCGATTTAAGCCTGTGTCGATCGACACCAGGCCGTGTGTCGATTGACACAGAGACCCGCAATAGGTAACTTTCACTTTTCTTGTCCTCAGAGTTTTTCGTTTATTTTTTCGTCGAACTCATGCTTCTATAACACTGGGGAGAGTGTTGTTTAAGTCTAAAGGAGGAAGTTACTAACATATTCTTTTCTTTTCTTAATAGTCAATTGAGTCTTTGTTTTATCGAGTCAAATTTAGTATGAAACTAGGATTTTTCGAGGAAACCACCACATTTTGCAAGAGCTTAAGTATCCATTTGATTCAAAGTTGACTGACATCCGAGACTAATGGAAAACCCAAAGGCTGACCGGTTGACTAGAGACATCCATATTTCCAGCAAAAATGCACTAAAGCCTGAGCTAATTTATGATTTTTCCTTTTACCTCATCAATGTGATTGATGCTCTTAGGGCTTGACTCCTCATTCATACTTGACAGCAGAAGGACCTGTGTAAAAAGTAATGGTACTCCTCTCCTTTATTCAAAATATAAAAGAAAATAAGAGAGAAAAGTTGAGATGACTTTTTTCATGTAAAAGGGTAGGAAAATTTCCAATTACCCCAATATTTTACTTTGAAAGAAACGATCACACGAAGGTTGGAAGCGAGGTTAGGAAAATTTCTTTTGATGCCATTATTCGCCTACACCTTTGTAAAAAAAAAGAATAAAGAAAATAATAAGTCTAGGGGAGAGAAAGAGTACCAAAAGGTTTTGTATGGTCCCTGCGTCATAGTATTGTACGAGAATGAGTCTAGAAGGTCGTTTAACATTAAGATCAAAGATGAGACCCAGCGATGAGGGCTTGTGGATGATGTTGCAGAATTGTGGGTTAAATCTGGAAAGCTGCGAATCTCTACGGTGAAGTACATGGTGGTCTGGATCCTATTAGGTAAGAATTCTTAGTGGTTTACTATGGTAAATGTGAGTGTGGTGCTCCTATGACAAAATGAGTTTCTGTGTTTTCAAACATCTTTCTCCGGTTTAGTTTTATGTTTGCTTGAGGGCAAGTTGATATATCATGGTGATGTGTTGTGTTTGTGAGATGTAAAATAGAATTCGTAGTCAAGTTTTCCTCAAACATCACAATGATAAAGCTGCAAGTGCACAGCCGAATCAATTGTAATACTTAAGGTATATCGATCCCACAGAGACTTATAAATCATGTTACGAATTTGTTCGAGAGAAATATGGCTAAGACAACAATAAAAAAGGTGTTTGGTTTGTGTTTTTTGTCATATAATCTAGCAGTGAATAAATGCGAAGTAAAACGATGTAACTATTAATAAACGAAATGTTGGGCTGCAGGGAATTCTTAGGGTTTTGATATGCTCAAAGTTTAAACCCTAGAGCTACACCGCAAGTGCACAAATATGCAATTGTAGTATATAGGGATCGAATCCACAGAGACTCACAATATTTCACAATAGATTCTTTAGTTTTGAATTAAGCTAAGTAAGATAGGTGATAAATGAAAACAATGCAGAAAAGTAAATGATAGTTGTTGTCTTCAACTGGGATAAACGTCAAGCTCAGGGAACTTCTCAGGAATTCAGGAAATGTAAATCAAAGAATTGGCTAGGATCAAATTAAATTCCAATTCTAGAACTCAAAACACTAACTTAGAACTAATCAACTCCCGCTGTGAAAGTTCTCTCTGCTTAAAACCTAAGAAACCAAATTCCTTGGTGAGACTTCAAGTATTAAACAAGCATTAAGTTCAAGTTTGATTTCTTCACAAATTATCTAATCCAAATTCCTTTGTAATTATCTAATTTGCTAATTCTAGGTTTTGTAAAGTTTCAAATCACACCATCGTGCTAATTCAATAACCTAAGATCTAGATGCAATAAGTGATCAGGCTAGATCTAGCATTAAGAACAACCTAGCTGAAAAACTTATAAAGTTATGAATCCTAACCAATCAATCAAAGTTACAAATCCATGAAAACCCTAGTGAGAATCCCTGAACCTAACAAGTGATCTACTCAGACATAATCAATGAAAACATAAACATGAGTAAAATAGATATCATAAATAAACTCAAAGAGAAATAGAAACAGGGGTTCAAGATCTTCTCTCAGAAGTACAGAGTAAATCAGCCCCAAGCTCTCAATCTCTCTCAAAGTCTCCTTGCAAAAAGCTTAGATACATAGATAAGAACTAAAAACCCTAATAAAGACTCAAAAACACGACTTGGGTCTTTTTGTAAATAATAGAAACTTCTGGGCAAAGTTACAAATCTTCAAAACTTGTAAAATTCTGAGTGTGGCTTCAGCAGGTGACACCAGGGGTCTATGCGTACTCTAGCTTCAGCTTCTCAGCAACAATGCTCCAAAATACTCCAAAAGGTCTAAAACACTCCAAATACGTGTAAACCTATAAAAAACTCTACTAGGACTCTAAGAAACATAAAAGACTCAATTAAGGACACATATCATGTATTAAAAACCGTAAAAACCATGATATATCAACTTCTCCAGACTTATCCTTTTGCTTACCCTCGAGCAAACATAAAACCAAACTGGAGAAAGAAGTTTGAAAACACAGAAACTCATTTCGTCATAGGAGCACCACACTCATATTCACCATAGTAAACCACTAAGATTTCTTACCTGACAGGATCCAGACCACCATGTACTTCACCGTAGACATTCACAGTTTTCCAAATTCAACCCACAATTTCGCAAAATAGTTCATAAGCCCTCATTGCTGGGTCTCATCTCTAATTTCAATGTCAAGGACCTTCTATAGTCATTCCTATATTATACAATGACGCAGCGACTATTACTGAACTTTTTGGTACTCTTTCTCTCCCCCAGACTTGTTATTTTCCTTATTCTCAATGTTTTTTTTTTGACAAAGGTGTAGGCGAATAATGGCATCACGGGAAATTTTTCTAACCTCGTTTCCAACTTTCGTGTGATCGTCTCTTTCAAAGTAAAATAATGGGGTCATTGGAAATTTTCCTACCCCTTTACTTGAAAGAAACTCATTTCATCTTTTTCTCTTTTTTTGTATTTTTTTTAAATAAGGGAGAGGAGTATCGTTTCCTATACATTGGTCGTTCGGCTGTCAAGTATGAATGAGGAGTCAAGCTCTAAAAGCATCAATCACATCGATGACGTAAAAGGAAAAATCAGAAATTAGCTGAGGCTTTTGTGGATTTCTGCTGAAATTATGGACGTCTCTAGTCAACCGGTCAGACTTGGGTTTTTCCATTACTCTCAGATATCAATCAAGTTTGAACCAAATGGTTACTTAAGTTCCTGCAAATGTGCTGGTTTCCTCAAAAAAATCTTAGTTTCATACTGAATTTTGACTCGATAAAACAAAGACTCAATTGACTCTAAGGAAAAGAAAAGATAATGTTAGTAAATACCTCCCCCAAACTTAAACAACACTGTCCCCAATGTTATAGAAGCATGGATTCAGTGAAAAGAGAAACGAAAAAGGGAAAATGAAAATTACCTATGCATGGTCCCTGTGTCGATCGACACACAGCCTGGTGTCGATCGACACAGGCTTAAATCGATATTGTTGGTTTTAGTTAAGTTGTGGTGTTGACCCACACAGCTAGTGGTGTCGATCGACACTGACCCTCATGGTCGAGGAAGAGCTTATTTTTCTGCTTTTCATGACTCATACAATGCAAAAACAAAAAACTAACCAAAGACAAGACTCAGAATGAAAATATACACTGAGTTACCAGTGGGTTGCCTCCCACTCACCGCTTGTTTAACGTCACGAGCTTGACTGTACTACACTCATGATTCAGGTGCAACTTGTAGATACATCCCATGTCCTGAAGGAATCTCAGCTTTTGCCCAGCAGTGCTTCACCCTTTGTCCATTCACAATGAACTCATTGCCCACAGCATTTGTGAGCACAATAGCTCCATAGGGCCAAACCTCCTTTTTGGTGAAAGGACCTGACCATCGAGAACGCAATTTTCCAGGGTACAAATGTAAACAAGAGTTATAAAGAAGTACCTCGTCGTTTGGTTCAAAGCTCCTGGAGATGATCTTTTTGTCGTTATATGCCTTAGTGCGTTCCTTATATAACTTAGAGCTCTCGTAGGCATGGTATCGGATCTCGTCTAGTTCATTCAACTGAACTAATCTCTTTTCTGCAGCACTTTTGATATTGAAATTCATCTTCTTAACAGCCCATGCTGCCTTGTGCTCCAGTTCTACTGGAAGATGACACGCTTTCCCATATAGAAGGTGGAATGGCGTAGTCCCCAGCAGTGTCTTGAACGCGGTCCTGTAAACCCATAGTACGTCGTCCAACTTAGTAGACCAATCTTTTCTGGTTTTGCCTACATTTTTCTCCAAAATCACCTTGATTTGCCTATTGGAAACCTCAACCTGCCCACTTGTGTGAGGGTGATATGGAGTGGTAACGCGGTGATGAACGCCATGTTTCTTCAATAACTTCTCAAAAACTTTGTTGATGAAGTGTGAACCGCCATCACTTATCATGATCCGAGGTCCTCCAAAATGAGAAAAGATGATGGATTTAAACAGCGTAAGAACCACAGAAGCATCATTGGTAGGGCTAGCGATGGCTTCCACCCATTTAGATACATAGTCCATAACAACCAAAATGTACCTATTTCCAAAAGATATAGGAAAATGACCTATAAAATCAATGCCCTAGCAATCAAATACCTCAACTTCCAGTATGAAGTTCTGCGGCATCTCATGCCTCTTGCTAATCTTTCCTCTTCTCTTACAGACATCACACTGAACTATAAAAGCGTGAGCGTCCTGGAATATAGTTGGCCACCAGAAACCTGCTTGGAGAACCTTAGAGACAGTTTTAAAGGTTGCGAAGTGTCCAACATACTCGACACTATGACAGTGAAATAGCACGTCCTGAACTTCAGTCTCAGCTATGCATCTCCTGTAAATTCCATCAGCACAATGCCTCTATAGGTAGGGCACATCCCAGAAAAACCGTCTAAGCTCTCTCAAGAATTTCTTCTTGGTATACCCCTTGAAGTTTTCTAGCTCAACATCTGCAGCTAAACAGTTGACAATGTCAGTATACCACGGTTTATCAAGAACATTCACTGCACATACCTCATAGTTTGAATCACAATCACAGATCATAGAGGGGTCTACGAGCTTATGAAGGATCTCTTCTGCGAAGTTATTGAGTGTATCCATATAAAATGTGTGTCCATCAATTGTGCATCGCCTCACAAGCTTATCCATCTCAAAATTCATCACGAGGTCACCGACAATCAATGCTATCCTGCTATTCTGCACATCAATGAGTGCACCAACTTTAGCTAGGAAATGCCTGCCTAGGATAAGGGGATCCTCAGGCTCATCAGTGTATCGCAGCCCCACAAAGTCAGTGGGAATCATGCATTCCTCTATACGCACAGGCACATCTTCCAACACACCTTCTGGAATCCTGATACTTCAATCAGCTAAGATCAAAAAGATCTTTGTAGGAGTGAAATTAGTCGTACCAAGATTTACAGCAACTGAATGAGGCATCAAACTCACACTAGAACCCATATCACATAGTGAATGTTTGTACCTGTCTTTGAATATAAAACAATCCAAAACAAAACTTCCTGGATCTTTGAGCTTCTCTGGAATTCTGTTCAGAATCACAGAACTACATACCTCAGAAATCATCATGACACCTTCCTCTTCTCGCATACTCTGCGTAAAAAACATCTTCAAACATCTCTTAACCACACGTGTGGTTTTGATGGCATCAATCAATGGAATCTCTATGGTGAGCTTGTCTATCATAGCTCTGCACTTAGCTTAATACAGCTCCTGTTTAGATTTCCTAGGATTCCTGGGGAAAGGTACCTTAGGCTTGTAAACTCGTTCTGTTAAAATCTATGGCTTTGCAGAACTCGGTTTCTCAGAAATGTCTTGGTGTCGACCGACACCATTGTTGTGTCGATCGACACTAGTCAATGGATTTGATCCTACGTCTCCTAATACTAGCAGACTGGAACTCGGTGGGTTTTCAGATGATGGTTGGTGTCGATCGACACCAGCGGTGGTGTCGATTGACACAGGCACCTCTTCTGCAGCATCTTCTTCAATTTCTTCTAACTCCGCGAGCTCATCAACACTTAATCCACTTCTAAGTACATGATTAAGCTTTTTTACTACTTCTCAATGTCACGGCACTGCACTGATACTTTGGGTTAGCATCTGTTCTTCCTGGAAGAACTATCATCTTGTCGTTTCACAAATCCAGCAGTCTGCGCAATCTGAGTATCCAATTGCTTGACATGAGTGTTCAACGCCTCAAACTTCCCATTCAAGTCCATGTACAGAGCATCAATCTTGTGATGCGGTCATCAAACCTAGCACCAACCATGAGAGAGATCACATGGAGCAAAGACAAGCCGACGAGACCGAAGAGAGCAAATCAACACTCAAAGGATTAAACAAGTCTCAAGTATATAAGGAACTCGAACCAAGAACCAATATTGGAGTTCCTCAGGACATGATGAGATGGATAAAGACATCTTCAAGGACTGTACTCTTTTTCCTTCACTGTCGTTTTATCCCAATGGGTTTTCCCGGTAAGGTTTTAATGAGGCAGCAACTTGTTGGTGCAGAAGAGCCCAAGGCCAATTGTTCCAGATCATACACCACTTGCATTACATTCTCATCTCATCTAGAGAGCACCTCGAAGTGGAGTCACCCAATTATCAGTTCAGATGAAGGAGGTATGAATTTTTTAAGTCAGCTGAATTCTAACATACCGGAATTGGACCGATGTACATTAAAAGGTGGATTTCGGCCAGACGAGGAGACCCATTATGGAATCTTGACTCAAAATGGAAGCTTTGAGAGTTGGAATCAGGTCAAGAGATGCTTAAAAACAGAAGATATGATTTTTACAAGTCAGGTGAATCTGGACTCACCCGGTTTGGACCTACCTGCAGTATTTGGAGGATTACGGTCGAACCACAAGGAATTAAGTTACAAACCAACTTGGTATGTATTATTTACTCATCATAGAAGCTCAGTAAATTGGATTCGTACTAAACCGATATCAAATGAGGAAGTTATTCAATTTCTAAACCGGAACACTCTAGACTTGCCTTATATGGAGTCTTGCGGATTTGGGAGTCTTCAAACGTATCTTTCGCGACCTGGAGACCTTCCCCATCATCCAGAGACTCTACAACACATAATTATTTCAACCAAAACGCACAGGATCAGGCGGATCCTCCCACACCTTCACTTTCCATATCTGGAACCGAGCTTGCCTTATTTGCCTTGTTTAGAGCCAAATGATATCATTCAGCAATGGCTCTTTTCCTATTCACTTGTGTGCATTCTGGAGCCTTATTCAGTGAACCTGGACGTCCCAAGACACCACCAATTCGCACCTAAGCTTTCAAGAATAAAGGCGCTTCACAACTTGCCTTATTTGGCCCGATTTGCTCATAATGGGCCAACGGCTAGTTTGTATTCAATTTTGTGATTTCTTTCTTGTTTCTAACCTTCTATAACGTTAGAGTACTCATGTAAGAGATCTATATAAAGCTCATTTCTTCCTTTGTACAAATCACCTTTCAATCATCTAAGAAATATACAAGTTTGCTTTTTATTCAAAGGCTGTCTTTGTTAAAAGTTTGTCTTTAAGTTTCATTTGAGAGATTCATTTGATTCTTGAGATTATAGGATTAGGATTGTTTGTGTGATTCAAACAAGACTAGTTCTCCACCGATTGAGCGAGTCAATCAAGCCCACCAATTGAGAGAGTTAATCACAAAACATCACCTCCATCTCTACCTTCAATTCCACCTTAAGCGAGTCAAAGCTTGGAATCCTTTGATCATCAAGTGATCTAAGCTCGGTGTGATTCCGTGCCTGTATCATCTGGTATCAGAGCCTCAAAAGCTCCTACCCATCAGGTTGTGTTCATCCAACCTCTATCTTTTTTCAATATTTATGTTTTGTTGTTCCATCTTTTATAAAAAAGAAAACCCAAAAATAAAATTTTGTTCTTGCTTTGTTCTTGTTATTTGCTTCAGCACCATTCATAAAAACCAAAAAAAAAACAATTATTTGTTTCAGTTTGATATTTGTTTCGAATTTATCAAAGAAAACCTCATAAAAATCATTTTTGTCAAAATTTATTTTAGTTATTTTTAAAATTCCAAAATTAATTGGGAATAAATTATAAAAACAAAATAAAAAGTTTATTTTCTGCTTGCTGAAACAATATTTTCGTGCCTTTAAATTTATTTCAAAAAGAAAAAGTCAAAAAAAAAAAAACAAAAAAATCAGACATTTTTCCATATTTTCTTTCCTTCTTTGGTTTGTTTTGACTTAACACGCTTCTTCTTCCTTTTTTTTGCAAGGAAAACCCTAAAGGAAGGCGCAGCCATGGAGTATGGAGATGAAGAGGATGAGAGGAGTGAGCTTAACACCTCAGAGGTTGATTGGGATGAAGATCAAGACTCTTCATGGAGTGAAGAAGAAAACACTAAAGAAATAGTGGACTTGTTCCAAAAAAGGAAAGAGTTCTTTGGGCGATTTTCGGTGTCTAGGGTTCTTTGGGCGGCGGTTCCACCATCTCCGTCGTCTTTGTTCGTTGAATCCGAGCGTCTTCAGGCGGCGGGGTCTGAGGCTTCTCCGAAAAGTTTGGTTCATGTTTCATCTGAGAGTTTTGTTGCAGATTCTGCAAGGTTTTCTTCGTTTCAGGATTTGCAGATTTCGACTAGGGAGGGTGACAGTGTTTCAGTGAAAGGGATGACAGATGTGGGTGTTTCAAAGAAAGTTTTGACAGATGCAGGGACCGATGGTGTTTCTTCTGAGCTGTGTTTGCAGGTTTCGGCTGAGAGTGACAGATCTGCGGGTGTGGTAGTCAAAGGGTTGATCGTTGCTAGGTCTGAAGGTGTTGAAGGGGTTTCTGCTGTGGGGGTTTTGGCTGAAGGTGTGGTTTTCCCGCAGTTGAAGGGTATGCAGGTGTTGGGATCTTCCACAGAAACTCAGCCAAAGAAATCATGGGCAAGTGTGGTAACTAAGCCGAGCCTTACGCGGTTTGATTATGAAGTTTTTGAAGTCAATGGAAAAGCTACTGTCTTTGTGCCTGATGAAATCTTAGCCGATGCAATTCCACTTTGGGAGGATTTTCTGATTGGACACTTTGCTTCTAAGTTAGTCGGTTGCAGGGCTCGGTCAGAATGACCTAGTGCTCTTGGTCGAGTCGTGTTGTCTTTAGCTTTTGTCCCCTACTTGGTCAGGAGGTCGAGTTCTCTTCGTCGAGTGCGTGGACTCAGTCTGTCAAGTCGAGTCCCTTGTTCGAGTGATGAAGTCTTCTATCCGTGCATTACACTCGGTTTAGGTACATCGAGTGCTTAAACGAGTGGTGAAGTCCTTTGTAGCGGACTCGATCAGTTGCCCGAGTTCATCCCATCGATTTTGTCCACACCATTCTTCCTTTGCTCCAGCAAGCATCCGTTTTCCCTGAAACTAACTCGAAATGCAATATGTATGCAATGCCTATGAAAAAACTACTAAGTATGCAAAATGGACAAAAAGGACTCTAAATGATATAAACAACGGGGCAAATCAATGCTAAAATAGACTTAGATATAGGCTAAAAACGGGTAAAATATGGAGACATCAATCACCAAAGAATACAGCGCAATACTTCAAAACAAGAAACAGGTAGATCCCGGCAGTTTTGTGTTGTTATGCGAGATTAAGTCAGAGATTTTTGAGCGTTCTCTTTGTGATTTGGGATCAAGTATCAATATGATGCCCCTTACAGTGGCAAACCACCTGGGATACTTCAACTTCAAGCCAACAACGATATCTCTAGTCCTCGCCGACTGTTCTATCCAACATCCCGTTGGAATTCTCCTCGATGTACCACTTGTCATTCGTGGATGCGAAATTCCTACAGATTTGAAAAGGAACATTAGGATCCTTTGATTCTTGGTCGCCCATTCCTCTCTACAGTTGGAGTTATCATCGATGTTCCCAATGGAAAGATTGACCTACGCTTAGGCGATTCCATTATGAAGTTTGATATGAATGAGACTTTGAAGCATAAGGTATGTGATAATCGAATCTTCTTGATTGATGACTTGGAAAGAACTACTGATGGAGTGTGTGAAGCACTCACCCTTGAAGATCCTATGGAGATTGTTTTGACAAGATATGAAAATGAATGTGATTCTCTAGAACAATCCATAGAAGACTGCGTGAAGATTCTCGATTCAGCAGAAAGTTATGAGAAACTTGGTGCATCTCTCGGTTTAGACGAGAAAGTTATTACCCCATTACCTCCTAAAGACACCCCAGCCGCCATACCTGACCCATGGAGGGAGCTTAGAGCACCGAAAGTCGAGCTTAAATAGCTCCCCATCGGTTTAAAGTACGCTTTTCTCGGACCTAACTCTACTTATCCTGTTATTATAAATTCTTGTTTGAATGAATATGAGACAACCATGCTTCTCACCGAGCTGAGGAAGCATAGAAAAGCACTAGGGTATTCTTTGGAAGACATTCCAGGGATCTCCCCAGACCTATGTATGCAAAAGATTCATCTTGAAGAAGGTTCCAAGAATTCTATCAAGCATCAAAGGAGACTAAACCCAAATCTTAAAGAAGTTGTCAAGAAGGAGATTATGAAGCTTTTGGAAGCTGGGATTATATTCCCTATTTCGAACAGTACATGGGTTAGTCCTTTCCATGTCGTGCCTAAGAAAGGAGGCATGACTGTTGTCAAATAAGAGAATGAGGTCCTCATTGCGACAACGACAATCACAGGCCACAGAATGTGTATCGACTACCGGAAGCTCAATTCTTCCATGAGAAAGGATCATTTTCCTTTACCCTTTATCGACCAGATGCTGGAAAGGTAAGCCAATCATAAACACTATTGCTTTCTAGATGGTTATTCAGGTTTCTTTCAGATTCCAATCCATCCCAAAGACCAAGAAAAGACGACGTTCACATGTCCCTATGGTATGTTTGCTTAGCGTAGAATGCCTTTTGTTTTCTGCAATGCTCCAGCCACTTTTCAACGTTCCATGATGTCCATCTTTACAGAGTATATTGAAGATTTCTTGGAAGTATTCATGGACGATTTCTCAGTCTATGGTCCATCATTTCAAGCATGTTTATCCAACCTCAGGAAAGTTCTACAGAGGTGTGAAGATAAGCATCTAGTTCTTAATTGGGAAAATTGTCAGTTTGTGGTGAGAGATGGCATAGTACTTGGGCATAGAATCTCGGAAAAAGGAATTGATGTCGACAAAGCAAAGATTGAAGTTATGATGAGCCTACAGCCGCCCACAAACATGAGAGGGATAAGGAGTTTCCTCGGGCATGTTGGCTTTTATAGGCGATTTATACAAGATTTTTCCAAGACCGCAAGACCCCTTACACGGCAGCTATGTAAGGATGTCGCCTTTGAGTTTGATAAAGATTATCTTGTTGGTTTTCATAAGATTAAACACGCACTAGTCTCAGCCCTCATCGTTCAATCGCCGGATTGGGAGCTACCTTTTGAGATTATGTTTGATGCTAGTGATTATGCAGTAGGAGCAGTGCTTGGACAAAGGAAAGAGAAGAAATTGAATGTTATCTACTATGCGCGCAACACAATAGATAAAGCTCAATGCAACCATGGAGAAGGAGCATCTCGCCATTGTCATCGCATTTGAGAAGTTCATATCGTACCTTGTGGGCTCTAAGGTAACTGTTCATACTGACCATGCCGCCATTAGATATCTAATGTCGAAGAATGATGCCAAGCCATGCTTGATAAGGTGGATTCTCTTGCTGTAAGAATTTGATATAGAAGTTAGAGATCGGAAAGGTGCCGATAATGGAGTTGCAGACCACCTCTCACAGATGAGAATTGAAGAACCCATTCCCTTAGATGATATTCTACCTAAGGAAAACATTTATGTCATTGAAGTCACAGCCCCACAAAAACCTCAAATGACGAGATCACAAGCCTACAATACCCCTTGGTTTAGGCATTATGCTAACTACCTTGTTGTAGACGTTGAACCACCAAATTTCTTTGGCTACAACAAGAAGAGATTCTTCCGAGAAGTTAAGAGATACTATTGGGACGAGCCTTACCTCTACAGAAAGTGCTCGGATGGTTTATTCAGAAGATGCATTCCAGAAGAAGAAGTCGAAGGAGTTCTATTCGGATGTCATGGATCTTACTACGCTGGTAATTTCGCAACCTTTAAAACAGTTTCTAAAGTTTTGCAAGCAGGTTTTGGTGGCCCATAATGTTCAAGGATGCCCAAACATTCATATCCAAAACTTCAGAAAAGGAACGTCAAAGAATGGGTAACATCAGAAAAGGAATGAGATGCCGCAAAACTTCATACTTGAAGTTGAAGTTTTTTACGTATTGGAGATTGATTTCATGGGACCTTTCCTGAAGTCTAATGCTTATGAATATATTCTGGCTGCTGTTGATTATGTTTTTCAGTGGATGGAGGCGATAGCCAGTACTACCAATGATGCAGGTGTTGTTGTTAAGATGTTCAAGACGAACATATTTCTAAGATTTGGTGTACCAAGAGTAGTGATAAGTGATGGAAGATCTAATTTTATAAATCGAACAATCACAACTCTTTCCAAGAAGAACGGGATAACGCATAAGGTCGCATCCCCATATCATCCACAAACAATTGGGCCAGTTATAATCTCCAACAGAGAAATCAAGTCTATCTTGCAGAAGACCACATCAAAGACAAGGAACGATTGGTCAACCAAACTGGACAATGCTCTTTGGGCATACCGAACCACGTTCAAAACAGCATGAGGTAACACTCCTTTTCACATTGTCTACGGGAAATCTTGTCATTTACCTATTGAATTAGAATACAAAGCCGCCTGGTCCGTAAAGGAGGTGAACTTCAACTTGAAGATGGCTGCCAAAATACGTCTAATTCAGTTGAACGAGCTGGATGAAATCCGTTACAATGCTTATGAGAACTCAAGGATCTATAAGGAGAGAACAAAAGCTTATCATGACAAGAAGATTATTCTGAAGTCATTTGCACCGAACGACCAGGTTTTACTTAAACTCTTTCTAGGGAAACTAAAATCACGATGGTCGGGACCATTCACGATAAAAGATGTCAGGCTAGATGGAGCTGTTGTTCTTTTGAATGATAAAGGAGTGCCATTTACCATAAATGGGAAACGTCTTAAACCCTACCTAGT
Organism: Cardamine occulta; assembly: GCA_028015245.1. Classification (NCBI taxonomy): domain Eukaryota; kingdom Viridiplantae; phylum Streptophyta; class Magnoliopsida; order Brassicales; family Brassicaceae; genus Cardamine; species Cardamine occulta. The sequence goes on along the minus strand of CM051376.1, from coordinate 15,486,850 downwards.
AGAAGTCGTCAAAGAAAGAAGCGCATCCATCGCTTTAATCGATGCTCTGAAAGCCTAATCTCGACCCCAACCGTCCAGCCAACGACGTTAAACAAGCGTAGTTAGTGGGTTGCCTCCCGTAGGTCATGAGGCTTGTGACCGAGGTCATCAGCAAAGCCAAGCCTTTGCCATTTTTATCATTCCCGGACCCTATAGAGCATTCCCAAAGCTATCTCTTCACTTCCCTAAGGTTACAAGGGTTGCAAACAGTGGCAAAAACATCCCGTAGACCGGTCAACCCCTTGGCTGATGTATGCTGAAGGCGACAGATCGATCAAATCACTCTTGACCGATGCCGAGAGTCCCCACCAAGCTAGCCATGTGTCCTTGACCGTTCACATCTCATGTGATCGGTGCCATATGAGTAATGATCGAAGAAACTTTGGAAAAGGAAGCTTGGATCACAAGATTGGCAACTAGGTAGACCGACCATTCTACGGACGTAGATCAATGTTCCGCAGACATTTCCATAGACAAAAATCGCATCGTTCCATGGACCGCGTTATGTCGTCCCATTGATCGCACTACATCGTTCCACAGACCACATTGCATCGTTCCACAGACTGCAGCGCATCATTCCATGGACTGCACCTCAGCTGTTCCACGACTATTCTGCGTCGTTCCACATACCGTTCTGTAAACTGTTCCACAGACTGTTCCACGGACTACTCCACGACCAAGCTGCAACCTTAAAAATACCAATCTTAGGAGACTTAAGTCACCACGGAAAAGATCTAAACCGTGGCCGATATGACATCAACGAGACATCACGACCACCATCTCACCATCACTTCCACTACCATTCTATCTTTCGGTTTGTTTTTATTTTCTTTATTTATCAAGATTATTGAAGGTTTTTAGGTTTTTTTCTCAGGAAGGATGCAATTAGAGTTCAATGAACTAAACCAAGTTCATTTTGATGTCAAGCAACAAAAGAAAGAAACACCGGTTAGTCGCCAACAATCTAATTGGAGGTGACATTGTTCTTAACCTCAACTCATTCTTTATGATTTTTCATCCTCATCTCTTCCTTATTTTCCACCGAGGACGGTGTGCTTTAAATCTGGGGGGAAGGATGTTCCATCTTTTATTAATGCTACTTTCTATTTTGTTGACTTGAGACATTTTTCCACTTTTTATATCGATAATTTTGCCGTTTTTCTCGAGTCAATTTTATTTTCTTTCATTTTTTTTATTGAGTCAAAAAATTGTAGGAAATAATGACTCTATGATATGATGATTTCGACCTTATATATGTTTTGATCTATTTCCTAAGGATAAGTTTTGCAGAATTCGCTAAAGAACGGACACTACCTAGAACCTCACTCCAGGACCTCTCCCCTGAAGTTTCATCTTACGGAGACTTGGTTGGATCTGATGTTAACTCCATTTTATTTGAACTTTAATACTGACCTTAATTCTTTCTCATTAGAGGCATTAGATCAGGGAAACGAGCAGCACATTCAGGACTTCTTACCCTTTTTGCCACTCTTTGCTGATTTTGAATGGCCACTAATTTTTAGTGGTTCCCACCCTTCAACCATAACTTTTCTTTTCAGACCTCACATTATTCTCTTTTCCTTTCTCGTTTGGCAGATATGTCATAGAAACGCGAGAGAGAAATTTCCGACACAGTTTTCCAGCCACTAAAGACAGAGGCTTTGGAGAACTAAAAAGAGGATGGGACGATTTGGTTTAGAGATTATTCTACCTTGGAATTCGACAATAAAAGGTACCTATTTCGTGCTTATGAAATGATTTTCTTTTGAGTAAAGGGGTAGGAAAATTTCCAATGACCCCATTATTTTACTTTGAAAGAGATGATCACACAAAGCTTGGAAGCGAGGTTAAGAAAATTTCCCGTGATACTATTATTCGCCTACACCTTTAATAAAAAAAAAAGAGAAAAAGGAAAACGAAAGGAAAGGAAACGGGTACGAAATAAAAGAATCTCATGGCACAGGTACTCCCAAGGAAGATGGATCGCTTTTAAAGAAGGTATGGAGTCGTTTGCAAAGAACCCCGCAGAAAAATCTATGTCTGAGGGAACTAAGGAAGAAAAAAAAGAAAAGGAGTGAGGTCTTATACGAAGAAGTGGTTGGAAACTGTGAACATCAATGGTTTCATACTCTCTTGCGGTTTTGCGACATACGCTGCACGTTCGACTCATTGGTAAGCCTTAAACACTTTAACTCCACCACTTAAACACTGAAAAGCCCTTTCATACCAAGGGCCGTCCAGCCTGAATGATACCTTCTGATGAGAAAGCTCACGCAACTCTTAATGAATGTGGGGAGTTAACTAAAGTAAATTCTGAGTTCTTTTGTAGGTTTGAGATGGACGAACAAAAGTTGAGAATGTTGTGAGTCTATGGTGAGAATTTTCTGATGTGAATCTTTGTACTAATAAGTTCGCAGGTTATCCATTGGAGCATGGTCTCTGATCATATAAGAGTTTCCATGATTTTCAAACCTCTCCACCGGTTTAGCTTTCTTGTTTGCGTGAGGACAAGCAAAGTCTAAGTCTGGGGGAGTTGATACCATCATATTTTTACCTATTTTTCTATCATTTTCATATAGTTTTGTGGAGAGTTTGGCATGTTTTCAATGCTAAATAGGCTATTATCAAGTATTTCTAGTTTCAAAGAGGTTTTCCCGGTTTTAAAGGAAAAATGGACCAAAAGTGAACAAAAAGGAGCAAAACCCGTTTTAAGGCAGTTTCTGAGCTTCAGAAGTTTTGCATTCGTTGAAGACCTTCCCGTTGACCAAATTCAGAGATCTTTATATCCCTAGAAATCTAAAAGAGTCAAGATTCACCTCGGCCAGGAATCGAAGCAATCCATTCAGCCGTTTCGAAGAGACAAGCCAAAGAGTTATTCCCTGTCAACCTCGGTCACAAGGAGTGTTACCAAGGCCAGCCTTCCTCAGAAGCTTGGTCACGAGTCCTGTGACCGAGGTCAGCATTTCTCATCACCTTGGTCACAAGGCCCGTGACGAGGTCGACTCCCCTGCCTCCCAACTTATCAAAACGCCAAGTTTTGTGCTAAAAACCCTAAAATCGACTTTTTGGACTCCAAGCCCTATAAATACTTAACCTAATCTTTAGGGTTTCGTGTGCCTTCATAATTTCGTGGTGTTTTCTCCTCTGCATCCACAATCTCGAGCTTGAAGCCCTAGGACGTCTCTACAGAGCCTCCTTGTTGCTTCCAAGCCCTAGAAGTCCACCGCTGAAGCCACCTCCTTGTTTTCTAGCGTATTCTCTTATGTTGCTTCTGTTTCCAACTTCTATAAGGGAGAAGTTTCGTCTATTTTGTATCACAGAGAAGATCTCTAAATGCTTTTCTCATACACTTATTTGTTTATGCAATTTATTATCCATATGGTTTTGCTTTGCTTGAGTATGTGTGAGTAGTTCTCTTTCTTGGGTTTTATGGGGTGATTCAAAGGGATTCAAGTGGTTGATTGCTTAGGTTGTTAGATCTGGAATTATTCATCATTGTTCTTCGTTCTAGGTTTGTTCTTAATGCATATTGCTTCGGTAGCTAAGTTGTGATTGATGTTTGGCATTTACACATCACAAGTGTTGTAAATTCGCTTGCACTAGCCTAGATGAGTATTGTGTTATAACCTGCATAAGTTGAGTTATACGGCTTTACGAACTATAATCGAACTCGTTTTTAATGCTCGGATACATGCGTCATTGCCTGCGTAAGTTGAGTAACGGAGTATGTAGACTTGAGATGATTGATATTGTGATTTGCATATGTTTTGTTCATTCGTGTTTCATAGTTCATGAACTTCACATCATTGATATTTCCTGTTTGATTTCCTATGCATGCATTCGATCCATGAAACCTGATATATCATGGTTTTTACGGTTTTTAAGCCATGATATATGTCCTTAATTGAGTCTTTTATGTGTCTTAGAGTCCTAGTAGAGTCTTTTACATGTTTACATGTATTTGGAGACTTGTGGACCTTTTGGAGCATTGTTGCTGAGAAGCTGAAGCTGGAGTACGCATAGACACCTGTTGAAGCCACACTCAGAATTTTACATGTTTTGAAGATTTGTAACTTTGTCCAGAAGTTTCTATTATTTACAAAATGACCCAAGTCGTATTTCTGAGTCTTTATTAGGGTTTTTATTTCTTATCTATGTATCTATGCTTTTTGCAAAGAGACTTTGAGAGATATTAAGAGCTTGGGGCTGATTTACTCTATACTTCTGAGAGAAGATCTTGAACCCTTGTTTCTATTTCCCTTTGAGTTTATTTATGATATATATTCTATTCATGTTTATGTTTTCATTGATTATATCTGAGTAGCTCACTTGTTAGGTTCAGGGATTCTCACTAGGGTTTTCATGGATTTGTAACTTTGATTGATTGGTTAGGATTCACAACTTTATAAGTTCTTCACCTAGGTTGTTCTTAATGCTAGATCTAGCCTGATCACCTATTGCATCTAGATCTTAGGTTATTGAATTACCACGACGGTGTGATTTGAAACTTGACAGAACCTAGAGTGAGCAAATTAGATAATTACAAAGGAATTTGGATAAGATAATTTGTGAACAAATCAAACTTGAACTTAATGCTTGTTTAAAACCTGAAGTCTCACAAAGGAATTTGGTTTCTTAGGTTTTAAGCATAGAGAACTTTCACAGCGGGAGTTGGTTAGTTATAAGTTAGTGTTTTGAGTTCTAGAAACTAGAATTTAATTTGATCCTAGCCAATTCTTTGATTTACATTTCCAGAATTCCTGAGAAGTTCCCTAAACTTGACGTTTTTCCCATTTGAATACAACAACTCTCATTTATTTTTCTGCATTGTTTTCATATATCACCTATCTTACTTAGCTTAATTCGAAACTAAAGAATCTATTGTGACATATTGTGAGTCTCAGTGAATTCGACCCCTAAATACTACAATTGCATATATGTGCACATGTGGTGTAGCTCTAGGGTTTAAACTTTGAGCATATCAAGTTTTCTGCGCCGTTGCCGGGGAAGTAGCTTATTGGTTGAAGCAATTGCTTATAGGGTCTTTAACCAATTGGGAAGATACCAAGAGAGATTTTCTGCGAAACTTCTATGATGATGCGAGGTCTGAGGATTTAAGCAATAACATCTCTCAGTTCACGCAGAAACCTACTGAAGCATTCAAGGGTGCATTAGTGAGATTCAGGTCTTACCAGAGAGATTGTCTGCATCATGGTTTCAGTGAAGTTCATCTGTTGGGTATTTTCTTCAGAGGTGTTGATTGGAGATATCAGATGGCTTTAAATGCTGCTAGCAATGGAAATTTCAACACAAGGTCTCCAGAAAAAGCATATGAGTTGATTGAGAACATGGCGTCTAGTAATAGCACCAAGAATGCTGGTTTTGAGAGACAGAAGCAAGCTGGGAACCGAGATGCTAAACAGATTGCTGAGCTGAAGACTAAGTTGGATTCGGTTCATAAAATTCTGGTGAATAAGAAGACAGTTCAGTTTGCTGCAGAAGTTGAAACTTTCGAGCCTAAGGAAGAAGGATGTGATGAAGAGGATGTGAATTACATTGGTGGGACATGTTTTCAGGGTCAGAGATTTGGTAATCAACAAGGCAGAAGTGGTTACTACGGGAATAATTAGAGGAACACTTACTCAGGTAATCAAAACTCTTCTGGTTATGTTTCTAAGCCGCAATACCAGAAGCCCTTTCAGAGCAACAACAATTTCACTAGCAACTATGGATCCTCCTCTTACCGGACATCTCCTGCACAAACCGAGCAAAGTGAGATGAAGTCTATGCTTTAGCAGATTCTAGAGGGTCAGCAGAGGATTACAATTGATTTTACGGGCAAGATGATATAGGCATGGAATCACACCGAGCTTAGATCACTTGATGATCAAAGGATTCCAAGCTTTGACTCGCGGAAGGTGGAATTGAAGGTAGAGATGAAGGAGATGTTTTGTGATTGACTCTCTCAATCGGTGGTCTTGATTGACTCGCTTAATCGGTGGAGAACTAGACTTGTTTGAATCACACAAACAATCCTAATCCTATAATCTCAAGAATCAAATGAATCTCTCAAATGAAACTTAAAGACAAACTTTAAACCAAGACAGCCTTTGAATAAAAAGCAAACTTGTATATTTCTTAGATGATTGAAAGGTGATTTGTACAAAGGACGAAATGATCTTTATATAGAGCTCTTACATGAGTACTCTAACGTTCTAGAAGGTTAGAAACAAGAAAGAAATCACAAAATTGAATACAAACTAGCCGTTGGCCCATTATGAGCAAATCGGGCCAAAGAAGGCAAGTTGTGAAGCGCTTTTATTCTTGAAAGCTTAGGTGCGAATTGGTGGTGTCTTGGGACGTCCAGGTTCACTGAATAAGGCTCCAGAATGCACACAAGTGAATAGGAAAAGAGCCGTTGCTGAATGATATCCTTTGGCTCTAAACAAGGCAAATAAGGCAAGCTCGGTTCCAGATATGGAAAGTGAAGGTGTGGGAGGATACGCCTGATCCTGTGCGTTTTGGTTGAAATAATTACGTGTTTTAGAGTCTCTGGATGATGGGGAAGGTCTCCAGGTCGCCAAAGATACGTTTGAAGACTCCCAAATCCGCAAGACTCCATATAAGGCAAGTCTAGAGTGTTCCGGTTTAGAAATTGAATTACATCCTCATTTGATATCGGTTTAGTACGAATCAAATTTACTGAGCTTCTATGATGAGTAAAGAATACATAAAAAGTTGTTTTGTAACTTAATTCGTTGTGGTTCGACCGTAATCCTCCAAATACTGCAGGTAGGTCCAAACCGGGTGAGTTCAGATTCACCTGACTTGTAAAAATCATATCTTCTGTTTTTAAGCATCTCTTGACCTGATTACAACTCTCAAAGCTTCCATTTTGAGTCAAGATTCCATAACGGGTCTCCTCGTTGCTTGGTTCCTCTTGTTCTAGCCGGAATCCACCTTTTAATATACATCGGTCCAATTCCGGTATGTTAGAATTCAGCTGACTTGAAAAATCCATACCTCCTTCATCTGAACTGATAATTGGGTGACTCCACTTCGAGGTGCTCTCTAGATGAGATGAGAATGTAATGCAAGTGGTGTATGATCTGGAACAATTGGCCTTGGGCTCTTCTGCACCAACAAGTTGCTGCCTCGTTAAAACCGTACCGGGAAAACCCATTGGGATAAAACCACAGTGAAGGAAAAAGAGTACAGTCCTTGAAGATGTTTTTATCCATCTCATCATGACCTGATGAACTCCAATATTGGTTCTTGGTTTGAGTTCCTTATTTACTTGAGACTTGTTTGGTCCTTTGAGTGTTGATTTGCTCTCTTCGGTCTCGTCGGCTTGTCTTTGCTCCATGTGATCTCGCTCATGGTTGGTGCTAGGTTTGATGACCACATCATACCCTCCCTCTTCAAAAGGTTTTGACCTCAAAACATGATTATCTGCACTAAGAGAAAGCAAGTTAGCTTTCATCCTCCTTTGGGGGTTTAAAACCTTACCTCAGTTTGTTGGTGATTCATTGAAGCATGCTACGTCGGGTAGCTCTTCTTTGATCAGAATGTTGTCGATGAAATCCCCTCGTTTGTTAGGGTCTGGCAAACACACCATGAACTCTGGAGATGGCATGTGATTACACGCAGCTCGTTCCTCCATTTCATCCGAAGTTAAATTCCAGTTGGATGTGGTTTCTCTTCGGGTTTTGTACTCGCCTAGGTTACCTGTCCTTTCTTTTAAACATAATGGAAAAATCAAGTGCATTAAATCTGGAACAAAGGTACTTATAATAGTATTCTTGAGACTACAAGTGAGCATAATATTTTTACAATAATTAATGAACTCGTATTGATCACTTACTTGAGCTGGGGATGTTGTTTCTAAATGTTTCTTCTCAAGTTTCACTCTTCTTACCACTTATTGAGTTTCATGCTTCTTGTTATGTCCTACAACATCAACCTTTGGCATAGACAAGAGCATTATCCTAGAACTGTAATTTTCAAAACTCACTTCAATATTGTCAAAGGTTGAAGTGAGCATAATATTTTTACAATAATTAATGAACTCGTATTGATCACTTACTTGAGCTGGGGATGTTGTTTCTAAATGTTTCTTCTCAAGTTTCACTCTTCTTATAACTTCTTGAGTTTCATGCTTCTTGTTATGTCCTACAACATCAACCTTTGGCATAGACAAGAGCATTATCCTAGAACTGTAATTTTCAAAACTCACTTCAATAATGTCATTGCTTGCCTCCGGTGCACTTAGTTTTGATTCTATACTATAGTTTTACATTGTTCTCAGTGTGGTCCTCTGACCTGGTTTTGCTTAATTGTGTTTTGCAGAGTGATTACTGGCCATTTGAGATGAAGAAAGTTGTGGTGCGAACCAAGGAAGGTGTAGTGATATGCTCAAATTTACCCTGAGCTACTCTCTCAAATTAAGAGATCACTGTAGTACTTAGGGATCGAATCCACAAGGACTTGGTTACACAATAGATTGTCAGTAAAAGTATTAAGCTAAATAAGAAATATTGTAATTAAAGAAAATAAAGCAAATAAGTAAACGAGATATAAATCAATGGAGAAAGACGCTAGGCATAGGGAAATCTTAGGAATCGTTAGAACTACGAATCAATCAATTATTGGGATTATAATTAATAACCGTTCTAGAACTCAAATCACTAAGCTATAATTAACCAACTGTCGTTGCGAAAACTATCTAAATCTAAATTCCAGAATCCCAAATTTCTTTGCAAATCCTAAGAATATAAATCAGCCTTAACGTTCAGGTTCGATATGTTCACAAAATCCCTAAACCAAATTTCTTTGCGAATAAGTAATTTTGCTCACCCTAGATATATCAGATTATCAATTGCACTGTCGTGCCTAATCAATCAACCTAAGATCTAAATTCCAATTGCACTGTCGTGCCTCCTAGAATTAGCTTTGAGAACAACCTAAGGCGAAGAACTCTAACAATTAATCCCAATAATATAATCAATTCAACAATTCATCAAAAACCCTTGAAAACCCTAAACCTAACTATGAAGCTACTCAAACAGGATCAATGAAACAAAAATCATAGATGAATAGAATTGCATAGAAGAAATCAATAAGAAACAAAAGGGTTCAGAGTTGTCTCCCAAAATCTCTCCAAAATAAACACAAAGAAGAAGATACATAAAATAAAACCTAAAAACCTAATTTATAAGGCTAAACACGATCTGGGGTCTTCTGTTAACTTTCTGGAAGTTCTGGGCCACTTTGCAATTCATTAATGTTAAATTCCGCATCAGAGTTGGTCAGTGTCGATCGTCACCATTGCTAGTGTCGATCAACACTCATGGTCATGAACTCGGCTTACTCTATTCGCATGACAGACTGGACTGCTTCCACGAAAACTTGCATAACTTTTGATCGCACCGTTAGAATAATCTCAAACCACTTCCAGATGAAATATAACTCATTGATCTATCTTGGCTCAAAATATTAGCTCGATCCATCGGTGGAAAGTTCTTCAACGAATGCCAAACTTCTGTCGTCTCTGCATGACTCTGCATCTGCATATGCTCCAAAAGCTCCAGAAATGCTCCAAATCATCCAAAAGATCCCAAATGTGTATAAACCTGTAAAAGACTCTAAAAAGACTCGAAGCAATATAAAAGACTCGATAAAAGACATATATCATGGCATAAAACCGGTAAAAACCATGATATATCATGTAGCTTCAAGTGAGAAGCTCAGGGCTAGCAATGCAATCTTCTACATTAGTTTCAAGCCACATGGTGGTCCCGAGTGCAGAGGCATAATCAGGCAAACCAGGGATGGAAGAGCAGAACACATGTGCCACTTTGATTCATATGAAGAGCAGAACCAGGGTGTGAAGGAGGAAGATGGTTTCACTCTTGTTAACCTTCATATAAACCAAACAGCCTATTTGAAAGATCCATTCATTCTACCTTCTCAAGCAAAACAGGTTTTCTATTCTAGGGAAGATGATAATTCAAATTGGTATGTTGTTATGAGAGCACCACCTAGAGGCTATCATGAGTTGGAAACAGAAGAGGATTTAGGTGGTGCACCTTTGCATGTCCAAGAAGTCAATGATTTGGATGATGAAGCTTTTGATGATGATAGTGTTTATGTTAGGGATGATTGTGAAGGCTTGTTAGTGGTAGATTGATAGGTATGTTTGTGGTTTTTGTAAACAATGAAATTTGAAATGGTTTACTAAATATTTTAATATTTATATATTTTGTATTAATTTTAATGGTTTTTTACAAATATTCAAAAATATTATATTTTAATTAAAAAATAATTCGTAATTATTTTTAATAAATAAATTTTGATTAATTTAAAAACAAACTAATAACACGAAACATTTGCTATCTTTGCTATAGGTAAAATCAAATTAACGAGTTTTAATAACATATGTATCAAGTTATTATAAACATTAATAATTGCATAGTAAACTACACTATCGTTGTATATTTAACTATAGCACAACAACAATCCGCTATGAAAAGTGTCGGACCTACTATAACGGGCGCTGTCAGAGCGGTTTAGGAAACGCTATAATATCTAATTCATAGCGTTTAACAGCCGCTGTTAATGCCCACATTTCCTGTAGTGCTAATATCGTTTATCATGTTTCTTTCAGGACAAGTCACAGCAAAATGACCTTGCTTATGACATCTATAACAGATTATTTCTTAGGATTTAGATAGCTTAGGAGACTTACATTGCTTTGGTTCACCGTGTGGTTCAAGCATTGACCTCGGCTTTTGCTTTGGAGCTATATCTTGGGGTTTTGGTTTCGGCTTCTCCTCCTATGCTCGAGTTGCTAACTTGGCTTCTGATTTCTCCTTTAGAGTGGGTGTGAATATTTTCTTTGGCTTAGTGGTTCAATCCTTCTTAAGTATAGCCTTTGGTCTCGGTGGTGGGGCAAGAATCCAACTTCTTGGGTTGGGGTTGGTGTAGACTCGGATGTTCTATTGGCGCATGCCATCAGTATCTTCCACAAACTCTTTAGTCAAGAGTTGTTTCATCTCTTCCCAAGAGGATTCTGGTTCATCATACTCAAGACGAGTGTATGCATTTCGTTCCTAATGCCTAAAGGCATCCTCGGTTAATGTAGCCTCCGCGTAACTGGTCTTCTCTTCTTCTGAAACATTGTTTGTTGAAAACCAATACTCCATGTCTTGTTCCCAACACAAGTAGGCTTCTGGTCCTTGGTGATGGCCTGCAAACTGAATATACCGAGGTTCCTCAACTAGGGATTCATCCTCCTTACTTCAATCATATCTTCCAGCCTCACTTACTTCTTCATCCTCTTCTTCGCTCTCATGTTCATATTCTTCTTTGTACTCTGGTTCCTCACCAAAGCTAACTTCTGAATTTGCTTCATCACATTGATTGGTGTAACTTAAACTGATTTGGGATTTAGTTTCACCAAAATCTTCTTCATCATTCGGATCAGTTCCACCTAAACTGATTTGAGAGTCACTTTCTTCACACCACGGTCTATCTTCATGGTAAGACTCCACGAATCTGTCTGGTTCTCCTTAGTGATTGAAGCCCTCATTGTCTTTTTGCTCTTCCTCATGCAATGACTCATATCCGTGACTGATTTGGAAATCATTATCTCCATTTTGTGAATCAGTTTCCTCCTCGCACCAACTCTGGTGGCTGGAATCATCTCGGCTATAATCTGGTGGTTCCGGCTCAAACTCTGATTCTCTTATGGTGCTGATGTTTGGATATTCATCTCCAGGCCATGGTGGGGCCTCATAGTCAGCTTCTTTATCACGTTCATAGGATTCTTCTGTACTCAATTCGGATTCAGTACCTCCTCTCCACGAATTGTTGTTGTTGTTTTCTTCTTCTTCTTTTTTGAATATTATGTTAAATTATATTCAAGAAAACAACCTTTTTACAACAAGTTTAACAGTTTGTGGAACATGAATAACAGCGCTCTAAAATTGAAACATTGGTGATGGTTGCCTCGTTAAAACCCAAATCCGGAAAACCCATTTGGGACAAAACCGAATTTGGGAAAAAGAGTACAAGCCATCACCAATAGAGTATAAAGTGTGAAAAGATTCCAAAAGAAAAAGTGTTGAAGAAGCAGATGGCTGAAATTGGTGAGAATCCATTGCATACGACATTACTTGATTCTTTTGGAAGTGGTGCCCGGAGTGAGGATAGACGATTGCGAACAATGCGGTCTATTGTCTTTCGTAAACTGCTTACCTGAGTGTGCATTTCCCCATGCCTTCTTCGGTTGCGTTCTCGCCAAATAGTATGGATAGAGACTTGGAATACATACCTCATGAGAAACCGTGATGTACCTTTTAGAATGGAGCCAGAGAGGATTAAGAACTCCTGGAAGCAAACCAAAGCTGTAGACCTTCACTTGATTCTGTTGAAAGTGGTGCCCGGAGTGAGGATAGACGATTGCGAACAATGCAGTCTATTGTCTTTCGTAAACTGCTTACCTGAGTGTACATTTCCCCATGCCTTCTTCGGTTGAGTTCTCGCCAAATAGTATGGATAGAGACTTGGAATACATACCTCATGAGAAACCGTGATGTACCCTTTAGAATGGAGCCAGAGAGGATTAAGAACTCCTGGAAGCAAACCAAAGCTGTAGACCTTCACTTGATTCTGTTGAAAGTGGTGCCCGGAGTGAGGATAGACGATTGCGAACAATGCAGTCTATTGTCTTTCGTAAACTGCTTACCTGAGTGTGCATTTCCCCATGCCTTCTTCGGTTGCGTTCTCGCCAAATAGTATTGATAGAGACTTGGAATACATACCTCATGAGAAACCGTGATGTACCTTTTAGAATGGAGCCATAGAGGATTAAGAGAATATCTGTAAATCTGCATGTGTATCGGCTGTCAAGAAGTTTTCTAGTCAACCAATCCCAAATCTGTGATGAAAAAGGACAACTAAAAAAAATATGATCACGCGTTTCCATTGGAGTCTGGCAAAATACACATTTTGGGTCAGCTCCCACATTCCAAGCCAGCATCCTATCTCCTGTTGTAAGTCGATCATGCGACGCCAACCAAACAATAAAAGAGTACTTGGGTGTTGCATTAGGAAACCACACTCCCTTGTACCACTCCTTTGCCTGAATCACTTCACGTACCTGATCCCATGTCTCCTTTGAAGAGAATCTCGATGTGAAGTTTCCCCCCTTACCACGCCATAAAGATAGATCGGTACCTTGACGGGAGCCAATAGGTCTGAGATTTTCCAACCCTGCTTCAACCTGATTAAGGACCTCCTGTCTATGACGCCTCCGACGGTGCATAGCCAAAGCATCTGCAACAGTTTCCTCGATCACCCAAGAGGTCCTGTATTTGTCCAAGGGAGCACCAATTATCGAACCAGAAAGAAGATTGCATCCCACTGTTAATTACCTTACGATGGAATACTTTTACTTATGGTCGATACTTGAATACTTTGAGATATCTCATTACCCAATTCACCCATAGGGAATTTGTGCCTGAAACAATACGCCATATCAACTTATAACAGCTTACCCTATTAGCCTCAGCAAGAGATTTCACCCCCAGACCCCCTTCCTTCTTAGGTCGACAGACTTCTCGCCAAGAAACTTTTGATTTTCTTTTATTAAGATCCGGCCCTGTCCAGAGAAATGCTGAACAAATACTCTCAATCTCTTTTACACAAGCACTCGGGAGTCAAAATGTGGATATCCAAAAGTTAGTTAGACTTGCAATGACTGAGGTTATCAATTGAAGTCTACCAGCATAAGATAAAAACCTGTTTTTCCATGAGTTTATTCTCGCCCTAATCTTTTCCAACAATGGCATACAATCTGCTAACGACATTCTCTTTGTCATCAACGGCAACCCCAAATATCGAACTGGTAGAAACCCACTGTCAAATGGGAAAAGATCAAGTACATGGTCCTTAACCGCCTGAGTAATCCCAGCCGTAAACAATGTAGACTTTTCCAGACTGATAGATAGACCTGCACCGGCCACAAAAGCCTTAAAAATATCCATAATCCCTTCCATTGACCGTTCCTTACCATCAGCAAAAACAATTATGTCATCTGCAAAACATAAATGAGTGAGCTTCATGTTTTTGCATTGTGGATGGTATCCAAACCTGCCCTCCATTGCTGCTCTGTCCACCATCATAGATAACACATTCATACATATGACAAAAAGATATGGAGATAATGAACACCCTTGTCTTAATCCCCTCGTACTCTGGAAAAATCATGCGAGCTCTCCATTAACCTGTACTGAGAAAGATGGAGTTAAGACACATAAATTGTGGGGGAAAATGCAGAGCAGTGAGTGTATTAAGCAAAAACTCCCACTGAACGGAATCAAAAGCCTTTGCTATGTCAATTTTCATGGCACACCTAGGCGATATATTTTCCTTATGGTAGTCTTTTACTAACTCAGAAGCAAGCAACAGATTTTCCATCAACAAACGATCCTCAATGAACGCAGATTGATTCGGCGCAATGAAATCCGGCAAAATTGTCTTTAGACGATTCGCTAGAATCTTGGAAATAACCTTGTACACCAACATTGCAAAGAGAGATAGGCCTGTAGTCTTTCATCTTCTTAGCTCCAGTCGTCTTTGGTATCAAAGCCAATATTGTTGAATTCAAGCCTTTAGGCAAGAATCCATAAATGAAAAAGATGTGATTACCACCATAAAATCTTTCCCTATGACTGACCAAGCCTCTCTGAAAAACTCAACTGTGTAACCGTCCGGCCCCGGGGATTTATTCAGTAGCATTGAAAAAAGAACACTTTTAATTTCACTCTCCGTAACCTTTGAGATTAGGAGATCTCCCTTTTCATCTGAACAGCGAAAATCAATCAGATTACTAATGTAATCCACCGAGAAACTCTCAAAATCCATCGGCTTAGCCGTCAATAACCCCGTGAAAAACTGAACAGCCTCAAGTTTAATTTCCTCATGAGTCGATAATATTTCACCATTCTGGTTCTCAATCTCCTTGATTGAATTTCTTGCCTGCCTCTCTTTTACTGCATTGTGAAAAAATTGATTATTCTTATCCCCCACTTTCAGCCAATGAAGCTTTGATTTTTGCCTAAGAAAACTCTCCTCCAAGAAAGAGATTTTTTCCCATCTTTCATAAGCCAGAGCCTCCGCACTCACTGCTTGTACATCAACAGATGTTAAGGAATTTAGTTGATAAGAGCATAAATCATCATAAGCCTCAACTGCTCTACGAGATAAATCAGATAACTTATTACGGCCCAGCTGCCGCAAAAGTGGCTTCAGCAATTTAAGCTTCTAGGAGAATCTAAATAATGCCGATGTAGAATGAAATAGAGGTTGTAATTCACACCAATATGATTCCAACTTGGGTAGAAAATCAGACATAGAAGCCAGGACATTTGTGAACTTGAAAGGGCCTTTCGGCCTCAAAACTTCTCAAAACGGATTAATCCTTCCTCGCAAGTGATCCGAACATCCTCCCGAGTCAAAAACACAATAAGAGTGTGGCATAAGCTGTAACCAATCATCATTTATCAGCACTTGGTCCAGTGTTTTACAAATTAACCCAGCCTCCCTTTTATTACACCAAGTGAATAGTGGACTTTGGTAAGCCATGTCTTGAAAGAAACATTGACGGATAACTTCTTGAAACCCCCTCATACCTTGTGTTACCAGAGGAGAATAGTTTGGGCTGGAGTATTCCTCCACATCTAGTATCTCATTAAAATCCCCACAGCACAGCCACGGCTTCCCTCTAAACTGGACAGAACTAAGGTGAGTGATGTCTTTCCAAAGATCCTTGCGATCTTTCTCAAAGTTTGAAGCATAAATAAATGAGCAAAAAAATTCTTCCTTCCCCTCGATCTCAACTGCACAGGATATCATTTGTCCACTCTTGAAAAGAATTCTTAATTTCACCTTCTTACTCCAAACCACCCATATTCTTCCCAATCTATTAAATTCATAATTCGACATCATTGACCAGTCAGGAAAAAGTGGAATTAACAATTTGAGCTGACCTACCTTCCTTCACACGAGTTTCCAACAAAGCACCAAACTCCATACCATTCTTACCAATCCAATCTTTAACAACCTTCTGCTTATTTGATTTATTGAATCCTCTTATATTCCATAAAAAACCCGACATTAATGTTTTTTCTTAGAATTCCTTCTGCTGAAAGTACTCAGATTAACATCACGCATCTTCTGAGAAGTATCTGATAGAACCTTATGAGAATTTTTTGAAATCCGTGGTAGAGAAGCTCGGACTCCCACCTCATGACCCCCAGGTTTTTTTTGAGTACCCGCCGACATATCTATTGTAAGTGTGCCACCATCAGCACCATTCACAGATAATGAGTTCTTAGCAGTATCATCTTTTAGCAAAGAATTATCCTCTAGAACATCATTTTCCTTACACTGACTTAGAATCTCAAACCGTGATGGTGAGAGAATGCTTACCTGACCATACTCCAACTTGTCCTTTTTCCGACTAGATTATCGACCTCCCGAGGTGGAAATTTCCCAGCCTGCTTCATCTGAAACCTCTAACTGTGAACCATCAGCCAACTTACCATCAGAAGAACTCATAATTTCTCCCTTTTCCGGCTCAGTAATTGGCACAGACTTGTCATCTGCCAATGAACTACTTGATGCACCTAACTCCGCTAATTTGTCAATCACAGACCCATCTTTTCCTTTAGAAACTTCTTCACTCAGCCTCACTTGTACACCCAATTGAACCTGAGTAGCTCCCACTAGGACCGACGAAACCACAGCTCTTTCAGTACTCTTTGGATAAGAGGCCTGTCGAGCCTTCTAAACCCCAGACGCTAAACATCCATCCTCACCATGACCCCACTTGTCACAGGTACGACAACGCTGAGGCAGCCATGGATATTAAAATAGTACAATTATCTCCTCCCCTTCGATATTAAAGAAAAAAGTCTTTGGCAGCTCGTTCAAAAGATTCACATCAACAAACACTTTCGCTTCCTCAAAACTCGTCACAAGCTCTGTATCAGGATGCAGACGCAAAGGAGTCCCAACAGGACTAGCCAGAAAACTGATCCCCTTCCATGTGAACATGTTATGAGGAATATTTTTGATTGTTACCCACATAGGCATAGATTTAATAGCTGGCTGAGCCTCTTCAACGATCGGTGTCCATTTAGAGACCACCATGGGTATCTCACATATGTTCCACATCCCTCTTCGCAAAGCCCTCAATCTCGCTGAAGCGTTGCGAATTCTGAATTTCACAGTATTCTCATTGATCTTGAAAGCATCAACTCGGATAGATTTATCTCCTAAGGTCCAGATTTTTTCCTTTGGATACTCTGGTACATTGTAAGCTGTTCAACTCGTTAGGGTAATGGCTTTCATGTGAGCAACATTTAATGGCTGCTCGGATTCCTCAAGAACATTTTTCGTAGAATTCTCAATAGCAAATGTTGTCTCCTTGTTTTGCGCATCAATGCACTCTAGTTTGGCTGAAAGAGATTCAAACTTACCATTAAGTTCCTTGTGAATATCTTCTGCAAAAGTTTGAAAGTTAGCCTTGAGTTCCATTAAGTCTTCAAAAACTGATTGCTGATCCATCCGGTTAGGATCATGAAATCCTCTTTGAAATCCTTGAACATCGGTGAAGGTGGCTCTTTGGTGAAAACTTCCTCGGTTGAAATCACGCCTTTGATCTTTGAAATTATGATTGACAAATCTTCTTTGGTGGCTTCTCCTCAGTCCAATGTAATTCATATCTTCTTCTTGATCACCAAACTCTTCTTCTAGGTCATAGGTGCCGAAAAACCTTTGAAAATTTCTTGCCATTGAATTTACTGTGCTTGTAAGCTCCTTAATCTCTGTAGACATGACTGAATCCTTGTCCGAGATTGAGGAGTTTTGGTGGGTGGAACGGTAGCTGTCGCTCCAAGCAAGATTGGAAATCAAAGTACGAGCATCCTTGATAGTTTTTGTAGAAAAAACTCCATTTCTCGCAACATCAAGCAACTCCTGGTACTTATATTGAATTCCTCTGTAAAATGTATTCATCATATTACCGTCATTAAAACCATGATGGGGACAGTCCCTTTCATAATCTTGAAATCGCTCCCATGCACCAAGAATTGATTCTTCGGCTCCTTGTTCAAATCCTTGTATCTTGTCCCTTAAGAGCTTGGAACGAGATTTGGTGTAAAAGTGGTTAAGAAAGGCAGCCTTACAATCTTCCCAAGTCGAAATTGATGCTGGAGGTAATGACTTCAACCATTTACTCGCCTTGTCTCCAAGAGAAAATGAGAATAGTGTGCACTTCAAGTAGTTTTTAGACTCCGCATTCGAACTGGTGGCATCATATACCTCCTCAAAAAGTTGTATATAATCCATTGGGTGCTCTGTAGCAAAACCATGGTACTTGTTTTCCTTCACCAAGATGATAACTTGAGGGCTAATCTTGAAATCTTCATGTTGCGGTCTCATCGGCTGAAGCGCGGATCCGCTTTGAAAGTGTTGGTCGGGAGTGTTAAAGTCAGCAATTTTCTTAGCAAGTGGATCCATGTGATCCTGCTCGTGTGCTCCATAGTCTCCAGCAAGCTCTTGATTGTTCCTTCGAGGTGGTGGATCGTCAAGATCTCCTAGGATACGGTTTTGGTCCTCCATTTGAGCTAAGCTCAAGAGTACCTGAAAATAAAAAGAAAAATATCAAAGTAAAACTGAAAAGTAAAATGTCTTAGACTAATATTCAAGTCCTAAACTCGTGACCAATTTAATAAGTCCCCGGCAACGGCGCCAAAAACTTGATGTGCTGTGTTTGTGAGGTGTAAAATAGAATGCGTAGTCAAGTTTTCCTCAAACAACACAATGATAAAGCTGCAAGTGCACAGCCAAATCAATTGTAGTACTTAAGGTATATCGATCCCACAGAGACTTATAAATCACGTTACAAATTTGTTGGAGAGAAATATGGCTAAGACAACAATAAAAAGGGGTTTGGTTTGTGTTTTTTTTGTCACGGAAACTAGCAGTGAATAAATGCGAAATAAAATGATGTAACTATCAATAAATGGAATGTTGGGCTGCAGGGAATTCTCAGGGTTTCATGGACCGAATGCATGCATAGGAAATCAAACAGGAAATATCAATGATGTGAAGTTCATGAACTACGAAACACGAATGAACAAAAGATATGCAAATCACAATATCAATCAACTAAAGTCTAATACTCCGTTACTCAACTTATGCAGGCAACGACGCATGTATCCAAGCATTAAAAACAAGTTCGATTATAGTTCGTAAAGCCTAGATGAGTATTGTGTTATAACTTAACTTACGCAGGTTATAACACACTACTCATCTAGGCTAGTGCAAGCGAATTTACAACACTTTTGATGTGTAAATCGCCAAACATCAATCACAAGTTAGCTACTCAAGCAATATGCATTAAGAACAAACCTAGAAGGAAGAAAAATGATGAATAATTCCTGATCTAACAACCTAAGCAATCGACCACATGAATCCCTTTGAACCACCCCATGAAACCCAAGAAAGAGAACTACTCACACATACTCAAGCAAAGCAAAACCATATGGATAATAGATTGCATAAACAATTAAGAGTATGAGAAAAGGGTTTAGATATCTTCTCTGTGATACAAAGTAGATGAAACTTCTCCCTTATACAAGTAGGAAACAGAAGCAACATAAGAGAATACGCTAGAGAACAAGGAGGTGGCTTCAGCGGTGGACTTCTAGGGCTTGAAGGCAACAAGGAGCCTCTGTAGAGACGTCCTAGGGCTTCAAGCTCGATATTTTGGAGGCACAGGAGAAAACACCACGAAATTATGAAGGCACACGAAACCCTAAAGATTAGGTTAAGTATTTATAAGCTTGGGGTCCAAAATTTCAGTTTTAGGGTTTTTAGGGCAAAACTCGGCGTGTTGATAAGTTGGGAGGCAGGGGAGTCGACCTCAGTCATGGGCCTTGTGACCGAGGTGGTGAGGAAGGCTGACCTCGGTCACAGGACTCGTGACCGAGGTGGTGAGGAAGGCTGGCCTCGGTCACACTCCTTTTAACCGAGGTTGACAGGGCATCACTCTTCGGCTTGTATCTTCTAAATGGCTGAATGGATTGCTTCGATTCTTGGCCGAGGTGAATCTTGACTCTTCCAGATTTCTAAGGATATAAGATCTCTGTATTTGGTCCACGGGAAGGTTTTCAACGAATGCCGAACTTCTGATACTCTGAAACTGCCTTAAAACGGATTTTGCTCCTTTTTGTTCACTTTTGGTCAATTTTCCCATAAAACCTGTAAAACCTCTTTGAAACTATAAATACTTGATAATAGTTTATATAACTCTCCATGAAACTATATGAAAAATGATAGTAAAAATAGGTTAAAATACGATGTTATCACATGGTTTTTACTGTTTTAAAGTCATGATATATGATATGATTATGGCCAGCAAGGAGGAGGAACCTATGCAGCATGGAGACGACAAAGAGGAGCAAAGGCAGCAGCTTGAACAGGAGCTACAAGGAGCTGAAGATTTATGCATTTCTCCGGGTCCTATCACTCGGTCTAAACAAGAGAAGCTCAAGACCACTTGTAATGCTTCATTTGTGATTTATCAAACATCTTTTCATATTCTCAAACTCTCTAAAATTTTTTTGTTCACTCCTTGCTTATTGTGATCGGATCTTCATCCTCACCCAAAGCAAGTTCGAAAGTCTTAGGGTCTGTCACACTCCTAGGAAGTTTCAGTTCGATCCACCCCTTGTTCACCACGTCTAGGGTCTTCACCCACGTCCATAACAAGTCTGAAAGTCCAAAGGTTCACCATCCCCTTTGGAAGTTTTGCAACAATCCCTAAGATCCATCGGATCTTACCCCCTTGTTCTACATCTTTCATCTCTTCCGCATCACTCACCTTATCACCGATCATCACAACCTCTTGGAGAGCATTCAGGGACTTGATCCTCACCTAGGATCATATCAATATATGTCGTTGATTGAGTCTTTTATGTGTCTTTAGAGTCATATTAGAGTCTTTTACAGGTTTACACGTATTTGGATATTTTTTGATCTTTTAGAGCATTTTGGAGCATTGTTGCTGAGAAGCTGAAGCTGGAGTACGCATAGAAGTTTCTATTATTTACAAAAAGACCCAAGTCGTGTTTCTGAGTCTTTATTTACACGCATTTGAGGACTTTTGGACCTTTTGAAGCATTTTGGAGCATTGTTGCTGAGAAGTTGAAGCTGGTGTCCAGACAGATCCCCGGTGTTGATCCACACCACCATGGGTGTCGATCGACACGTGCCACATGATGAAGAATACTCATAAATTTACAAGTTTTAAAGATTTGCAACTTTTTCAGAAGTTTTTATTATTTACAAAAAGACTCAAGTCGTGTTTTAGATTATATTTTAGGGTTTTTAGGTTTATAAGAGATCTATCTTTGAGCAAGGAGACTTTTTGAGAGATTGATATCTTGGTGCTGATTTTACTCTGTACTTCTGAGAGAAGATCTTGAACCCCTGTTTCTATTTCTCTTTTGAGTTTTGATTATGATATCTATTCTATTCATGTCTTTGATCTCATTGATTATGTCTAAGTAGATCACTTGTTAGGTTCAGGGATTCTCACTAGGGGTTTTCATGGATTTGTAGTACTGATTGATTGGTTAGGATTCATAACTTTATAAGTTCTTCAGCTAGGTTGTCTTTAATGCTAGATTTGGCCTGATCACCTAGAATCTAGATTTTAGGTTGTTGAATTAGCACGACGGTGTGATTTGAAACTTGACAAAACCTTGAGTGTGCAAATTTGATAATTACAAAGGAATTTGGATTAGAGAATTTCTGAACAAATCAAACTTGAACTTAATGCTTGTTTAAAATCCTAAGTCTCAGAAAGAAATTTGGTTTCTTAGGTTTTGGGCATAGAGAATTTTTACAGCGGGAGTTGGTTAGTTCTAAGTTAGTGCTTTGAGTTCTAGAACTGAAATTTAATTTGATCCTAACTAATCAATTGATTTACATTTCCTGAATTCCTGAGAAATTCCCTGAGCTTGACGTCTTTTTCATTCAAATACAACAATCTTCATTTAGTTTTTTGCATTGTTTTTATTTATCTCCTATCTTACTTAGCTTAATTCAAAACTAAAGAATTTATTGTTAAATATTGTGAGTCTCTGTGGATTCTACCCCTATATACTACAATTGCATATCTATGCACTTGGGGTGTAGCTCTAGTGATTAAACTTTGAGCATATCAAGCACGACGAAACCGAGGAGCTTGAAAAAGAAGTAGCTGAACTGGACGTAGGGGAGCTTCTCGTGATTCACCGGATCCTAAGCACCAGCCAAGTCATCGACGACACCAACCAACGCGACAACATGTTCTATACTCTGTGCATGGTAAACGGAAAAATTTTTGGGTTGATCATTGATGGAGGGTCTTGCACTAACGTGGCAAGTTCCTACATGGTCAAGAAACTCAATCTCAAAACCACAAAGCATCCCAAACCCTATAAAGTTAAATGGTTGAATATCAAAACCGTTATTCAAGTAGGTGAACAAGTCTTGGTTACATTTAGTGTCAGTCACTACAAGGACCAAGTCCTTTGTGATGTGGTGCCCATGGAAGCCAGCCACCTATTGTTGGATAGGCCTTGGCAATTCGATAAAAGGACCACTCATTGTGGCCGGACTAACCACTACACCTTTGTACATGATAATAAACGAATTAGCCTCACCTTTTTACCACCCTCCCAAGTTAATGAATTAAAATCTAAACTCTCTAAGGATAGAAACACTAAATCTAACTTCTTAATCAACTCTAGTACTGTTAAGAAGTCACTTAGTGATTCTATGGGTAATGTTTTGCTAATGGTGTTCAAATAGGTTTTGCGCGTAGGTACCATGGAAGAGGAATTGCCGAAGGAGATCAAGAGCCAAGGCTATGTTCGGGAAAACTTCAGTCCTTGTGCAGTACCAGTCGTCCTAGTACCCAAGAAGGATAGCACTTGGCGAATGTGCGTGAATTGCCGAGCCGTGAACAACATCACCATAAAATACCGGCACTCCATTTCGCGGCTAGATGACATGCTCGATGAACTAAGCGGGTTAACCATCTTCTCAAAGATCGACTTTAAGAGCGGCTATCATCAAGTTCATATGAAGGAGGGTGATGAGTGGAAGACCCCCTATAAGACCAAGCAAGGTTTATACGAGTGGTTGGTTATGCAATTCGGACTTTCTAATGCCCCCTCTACTTTTATGCACTTAATGAATCATATCCTAAGGCCCTTCATTAATACGTTTGTGGTAGTTTATTTTGATGATATCCTTGTTTATAGAAAGAGCCTTAGTGATCACCTTAACCATCTTGAACTAGTTTTGCAAACGCTTAGAGATGAGAAATTATATGCTAACTAATAACATCGTATTTTTGCCCACTTTTTATATGTTTTTATTAGGTTTTTAACGAACAAACAAGTGATTAAGGACACTTCAAGACCATTTTCTACCAATTTCACTTCTTGGAGACTTTTACAAGTTTTGGAGCAAAAAGGACACAAAGTGGAGCAAAACCCGTTTTAAAGCAATTTCAGACCATCAGAAGTTTTGTATTCGTTGAAGACATATCGTGCAGAAAATGCAGAGATCTTAGTGTCTATGGAAAGCTAGAAGAGTCAAGTTTCACCTGGGATAAGAATCAAAGTAAACCATTTAGCCGTTTGGAAGTTATGAACCAAAGAGTGAAGCCTTGTCAACCTCGGTCACAAGGAGTGTGACCGAGGTCAAGCTTCCTATCCACCTCGGTCATGGCACCCGTGACCAAGGCCAGCCTTCTTCACCACCTCGGGTAGGAGACCCGTGACCTAGGCCAGAAGAATTCATCCATCCTTGCCTAAAACGCCGAATTTTGCCTTAAAAACCCTAAAACCGACTTTCTACACCCTAAGCCCTATAAATACTCATTTAACCTAATATTTTGAGGGGTGCTTCTTTCGTGAACCTCTGTGCCTCTCCAGCCTCGCACCAAAAATTCTAGGAAGTCTCTACAGAGCCTCCTTCGTCGCCTCCAACCCTAGAAGTCGCCACTTTGAAGTTTCATCCTTGTTCTTCATTGTTTCTCCTTTCTCTCTACTCTTATTTGCTTTTGGGGAGACAAGTCTTCTTCTGTGACATCTAGAGAAGTTTTGTTTAAACCCCCTTTGATTTATTGAATCATTTGTGTTGTTATTTATGATATCTATTGCATTTCTTTGCATCATGAGCGAGTAGTTCTCTTTGTTGGGTTTTATGGGGTGATTCAATGGGAATTCATGGTTCAATTCATCTATGTTGTTAGATCTGATTTTATTTTGCTATAAGAGTTCTCTGGGGACATCTTTTACTTAATTCATGTTGCTTGAAATGATCACCAAGCACTTATCTAAGAGAATAGGAGCGCTAACCGTGTAAACCTACTTCTCGAAACTAGTGTTGCTGAAGCTTCGCGTCATAACCTTCGTGAGTTGAGTTATGGGGCTTTGTGAACTTATCGAACTTGTTTAGCTTGCTGGTTGATGTATGCCGTTGCCTGTGTGAGCTGAGTAACGGGGTGCTGAGACTTTAGACATTCATTCTATGAACTATAGCTTGTTTGTTTATCCGTGTTCGTAGTTGAGAACCTAGAAGGAAAACATTTGCATATTATCTTTCACATTATTTGTTGAGAACCATGGAAACCCTAAGATGATTCCCCAAATGCCCAACGCTTTCATCCATAAGTTTAAAACCGATTTTAGTTTATTGCTTTCTTATTTCATTGCATTACCCATTAGAAAACCAAAACAAAACCCTTTTCATATCTTGTCTTAGTTAGATTTCTTCTTTGAGTTCATTCCGCGTAGCTTTTATTTTACTTTTACTTTGTTTCTCGATAACTTCTGTTTTCTGTTTTAGTTTTTGTTTTTGGTTTTGCAGTACACGACAAGGAGCCAAAACTCTGAAGCCATGACTCCAACCCAAGACATTGATCGACTAGAACGAGAACATAGAAAACTTCGGAGACAACAACTCATGGCCGAGTTAAGGAACCAACACCAAGGTGTTCTTGACGTCGACCAACAGAACCAAGCTGCTGCCCTTGGGCATCAAGGACAATTGATGCACGATGAGGATGACAATCCCCTCTACGAAGCTGCTGAAGCACAAGCTGACCCTCTAGAGGTCCGCAAGCAAGCTCCAGAAGCTAATCCTCTAGGCGTGGGAGACAACCTCAATGTTCCTGCTCACCAGCCTCCTAATGTTGCTAATGCACAACATCATGCTAATGTTGGTGTTAGAAAAGCTGCTTATGTACACCGTACGATAGCCGACTTTGATACTCCTCAGTAACCTCAGGACCGAGCTCCCATACAAGTCCCTAATCCACCAAGATGTGACTACGAGATAAAGCCTCAAATCATTGCTTTAGTGAAGCAAAACCTGTTCCATGGACTCTCCACGGAACACCCTATGGATCACATCGATCTCTTTAAAGAAATCTGCAGTACAACAAGAACAAATGGTGTACCTGAAGACTATTTGAAGGGTAAGCTTTTTCTTTTCTCTCTAGCCGACAAGGCAAATAGATGGTTAAGGTCTCTACCCCCTGGATCGATCACTACATGGGAAGGATGCAAGTCAACCTTTCTTAACTACTTCTACACGAAGTCAAGATCCAACTCTCTTAGGAACAAGCTCCAAAGCTTTCAACAAGGACCGATGGAATCTTTCTATGAAGCATGGGAGCGCTTTAAGGACTATGAACATGATTGTCCACAACATGGCTTCAGTCAAGGTAATCTTCTAAGTACTTTCTATAGAGGTTTACATCCTAAGTTTCAGCTTTCACTCGACACGGCCAGCAATGGAGACTTCACTCTTAAGACCGTTCTAGAAGGACGAGCTCTCATCGACAACCTTGCTGCAAGTAGTAGCAACACTTGCACCAACTTTGATAGAACAATCCGTTCTAGTGATTCTCATGCTAAGCAAATCACCGTGCTTAAGAACATGATGAGCCAACTTCTGAGAAACCAAAACCGCGCAATCAATGCTTGCGAGATGATTGAACACGGAAACGCTGATGCTTTACAAGAGTTTGATGATTCATTTGATGAAGAAGAAGATGTTAACTATGTTGGTACTCAAGATTTATAACTGAACCGTGGATACAACAACAACTTCAACAACAACTTCCGGAACACTTCTAACCTTTCCTACAGGAACCCGAATGTTGAGAATCCTCAAGATCAGAACTATCCGCAACAATCAAAGCCGTTTCAAGACCGCTTTCAGAACAACAACTTTTGTGGCAACAACAACTTCCAGCCATGTCCTCCTTTCAACAACAAGATACCCTTTCCAAACGTCCAAACCGGACCAGCTCAGGCGCCTCAACATTGATATGCTCAAAGTTTAAACCCTAGAGCTACACCGCAAGTGCACAGATATGCAATTGTAGTATACGGGGGTCGAATCCACAGAGACTTACAATATTTCACAATAGATTTTTTAGTTTCTAATTAAGCTAAGTAAGATAGGTGATAAATGAAAACAATGCAGAAAAATAAATGAGAGTTGTTGTATTCAAATGGGAAAAACGTCAAACTCAGGGAACTTCTCAGGAATTCAGGAAATGTAAATCAATGAATTGGCTAGGATCAAATTAAATTCCAGTTCTAGAACTCAAAACACTAACTTAGAACTAATCAATTCCCGCTGTGAAAGTTCTCTATGCTTAAAACCTAAGAAACCAAATTCCTTTGTGAGACTTCAAATTTTAAACAAGCATTAAGTTCAAGTTTGATTTGTTGACAAATTATCTAATCCAAATTCCTTTGTAATTATATAATTTGCTAGGTTTTGTCAAGTTTCAAATCACACCGTCGTGCTAATTCAATAACCTAAAATCTAGATGTAATAGGTGATCAGGCTAGATCTAGCATTAAGAACAACCTAGGTGAAGAACTTATAAAGTTGTGAATCCTAACCAATCAATCAAAGTTACAAATCCATGAAAACCCTAGTGAGAATCCCTGAACCTAACAAGTGATATACTCAGACATAATCAATGAAAACATGAACATAAATAGAATAGATATCATAGATAAACTAAAAGGGAAATAGAAACAGGGGTTCAAGATCTTCTATCAAAACTACAGAGTAAATCAGCCCCAAGCTCAAAATCTCTCTCAAAGTCTCCTTGCAAAATGCTTTGATACATAGATAAGAACTAAAAACCCTAATAAAGACTCAGAAACACGACTTGGATCTTTTTGTAAATAATAGAAACTTCTATGCGTACTCCAGCTTCAGTTTCTCAGCAACAATGCTCCAAAATGCTCCAAAAGATCCAAAACTATCCAAATACGTGTAAACCTGTAAAAGACCCTACTAGGACTCTAAAGACACATAAAAGACTCAATTAAGGACATATATCATGGGTTAAAAACCATAAAAACTATGATATATCAACTCCCCCAAACTTAGCCTTTTGCTTGCCCCCAAGCAAACATAGAACCAAACCAGAGAAAGAAGTTTGAAAACACAGAAACTCATTTCGTCATAAGAGCACCACACTCACATTCACCATAGTAAACTACTAAGAGTTCTTACCTGACAGGATCCAGACCACCATGTACTTCACCGTACACATTCGTAGTTTTCCAGATTCAACCCACAATTTTGTAACATAGTCAATAAGCCCTCATCGCTGGGTCTCATCTTTGATCTCAATGTCAAGGACCTTCTAGACTCATTCCCATACTATACAATGACACATCAACCATTACTGAACTTTTTGGTACTCTTTCTCCCCCTCAGACTTGTTAATTTTCTTATTCTTAATGTTTTTTTTGACAAAGGTGTAGGCAAATAATGGCATCACGGGAAATTTTCCTAATCTCGCTTCCAACTTTCGTGTGATCGTCTCTTTCAAAGTAAAATAATGGGGTCATTGGAAATTTTCCTACCCCTTTACTTGAAAGAAAGTCAACTCATCTTTTTCTTTTTTTTTTAGAATAAGGGAGAGGAGTACCGTTTCGTATACATAGGTCGTTATGCTGTCAAGTATGAATGAGGAGTCAAGCCCTAAGAGCATCAATCACATCAATGAGGTAAAAGGAAAAATCAGAAATTAGCTCAGGCTTTAGTGGATTTCTGCTGGAGACTTGGGTTTTTCCATTAGTCTTGGATGTCATTCAAGTTCAAACCAAATGGTTACTTAAGTTCTTGCAAAATGTGGTGGTTTCCTCAAAAAATCCTAGTTTCATACTGAATTTGACTCAATAAAACAAAGACTCAATTGACTCTTAAGAAAAGATAATGTTAGTAACACTGTCCCCCATACTTAAACAACACTGTCCCCAGTGTTATAGAAGAATGAGTTTGGTGAAAACAGAAAACGAAAAACTCTGAATAAGGGAAAAATTAAAATTACCTATGCATGGTCCCTGTGTCGATCGACACACAGCCTGGTGTCGATCGACACAGGCTTGAATCGACATTGTTAGTTTTCAGTTAAGTGGTGGTGTCGACCGACACAGCTAGTGGTGTCGATCGACACCAGCCATATGCATCAACACAAATTTTTGCAAACGGGTGGAATAAGAACCTGTAAGCTATGAGAAAGAACTCAAAACCAAACATAAGAACAGCAACATAATATCATAATTCATTACCAAAATTAAATGACAAAGATAAAGATAAAAACTAAAAGAAAACATAAAAATGTCATAAAGCTAAAGAAAAAAAAACATAAAAGCGAAAAGGGAAAGAAAAGAAAAACCAGACAGACTGAAAAGCAGGAGGAAGGTAATCCTCATCGTCATCGGCATAGGCTGCAGCAACAGTGGCAGCATTTGGTGTGGGTGAGCGACGACGTCTATGAGTCTGTGGAGCAGGGCGTGTGCAAGTAACACCAGCAGCAATCATCCCCCACATTCGATGCATAGTGCTGACCATGTAGCACCTAAAAGATGGACCATCCTCATCATAGCCTGCTGGAGGCTCCGGTAATGTAAGGTCAAGGGGCGGAGCACTTGTATGCTCATCAACTGCCTCATCCTTAGTAGCAGAAGGTGCAGAGCTAGAAGAGGCTCCCTTACGGAGCTTGCGGCGTGGGAGGGAGTGGAGGAGTCTGGGATCCGCCTGGAAGCTCAGGCGCTGAAAATCATCGTCGGCGATTGACGTGAGCTCAGGCAAAGGAAGCTGGACACTCCAGTCGCAGTCCTGTGCATCGGTGAGAACCCAATGGTGGCCGGGTTTCATCCAAGTAGCGCTCCGCAGATGATCTTGGTTCATGAGAAACCTGTCGGTGTTGATGGTGTTGTTGGTCAGGACGATCCCGAAGTACTGAAAGATAGGAGTAAAAAGACTCCCGACACCCTACACCTTCTTCCCTCCAAATGCCTTGGTCTTCAGAATGCAGAGATGGTTGGCGAACACAGCACCCATGTTGAGATTCTCTCACGGCTCTCCCCATTCCCATAG
Source organism: Cardamine occulta (assembly GCA_028015245.1). Classification (NCBI taxonomy): domain Eukaryota; kingdom Viridiplantae; phylum Streptophyta; class Magnoliopsida; order Brassicales; family Brassicaceae; genus Cardamine; species Cardamine occulta. Next base: position 15,457,255 of record CM051376.1, on the reverse strand, counting down.
CACCTCGGGAATCATATGACCAATGCCATGATATAGGAGACTGAGCTCGGACTTCCTCATCATGCTCGGCTCGGCCTTGCAGAGGATGGTGTTCCCAAGAACACGTAAGACATACCTCAGGACCAGATGTTTGGCCTCTGTCTGTTTGCTCTGTTTGGAATCATAAACCCATTACCAAAAAGAGACCAGAACGTCTGAATGTCGTGCCACTCTGATGTCTCTCCATTTTGACAATGTTTTAGCATGCATCTATCATCATTTAGGACTAGATTCATCATATGTTTCACCCAATTTATAGTCTTTCCACACACTTAGCATCAATACTAGGATTTCGCATTAGCTTTGCATACATATGCATATTGGAGTTGATTTCAGGTACTTGGTCGATGTTCTGGACGTTCGGAGAGTTTCACGCCGCAATGCTCGAGCAAAGCCATCGAGCAGAATTTTGACGTGTGCTCGAGCAAAGCCATCGAGCAGAATTTTGACGTGTGCTCCAGCAAAGCCATCGAGCAGATTTACTATAGATGCTCGAGCAGAATTTCTGAGAAGTACTCAAGCAGAATCAGCAGTCCATCGAGCAGACCGAAGAACTTGTGCTCGAGCAGGCCAAAGAACTTGTGCTCGAGCAAGCCAAAGAACTTCTGCTCAAGCAGGCCAAGACAAGTGCTCGAGCAAGAGGTTGAGGAGTGCTCGAGCAGAGTGCCCGAGCTGAGTGCTCGACCAGGCCTTCTCCACTGCACACACGCCTGTGAAGCTGCGTCGACATCCGAAGACTTAGCCGTTTATTTTTTTTTTACTCGTTTTAGGGTTTTCCGCATTTTCATATAAATACCCCTTTTGGGTTGTGTCCAAAGGGTATTCCGTTTTTTTGTGTAAGCTCTTTTATTTCTTAGGTTTTCTCCCTCTTATTCTTGAGTGTTCTTCATTTGTTCATCATAGTTCTTGACTTTGAATTCAGATTTCTTTTAATCCACTTGTTAATTTGCTTTAATTCTTTGCAGTCTTGTTATTCTTGCAATAATCTATCATTCTAATCTAATTTCAATGAATTCTAAGATGTTTGGATTTTCTGGGTTTGAGTTCTTCACTATGCTTGAGTAGTTTTTTAGGGTTCTTGAGAATGTGATAGGTTAGTGACGAATCTTTGATCTTCTAGGGCGTTTGAGTTTAGTTGTTTGTGAATCCCTTCTGGATTAGTGTTCTTAATGCCAATTTCTCTCTGATCAATTGCAACTAGATCTTAAGTGTTTCCACACTCAAAAGGTGGTTGATGAAACGCTTGAACAACTAGTGCCAGAGATTTGCATTCCTAGCCTAAGAGATTAGATGTTTAGGGTGTTCATTGACAAGAACGGGTTGAGTCTTAGTGCCTGTTAGGGTAGATTTCGTCAGAGACATCTGAGTCTGGAACTGCCCTAGCTTGAGGTCATCTGTCACGATAGTGGATTTGATTGCTTGTGAACCCGTTGTCTAGGGAGTAGCCCTGTTTGAGTTTGTCAGCGCCTTAGATAGATTTCAGAGGAGTCACTGACCAATTACCCCATTCTCGAGAGCTTGTTTGTTTTAGTTGATTTTACCTTGTCTTAGTTATCATTTTCGCTTGCTAGCTTCCACACTTAGTTTTATCTCATCAATTTATTTCGTCATTTTCACTTGCTGCATTACTCCTACAGCAGCTGTGCACTGCTTCTCTAGCACCTGCACCTGCCCCCCTAATATTTTTACTTAGCATTTATTTTGCATATTTCATGTTTCACTTAGGTTGTTAGACAATCCAACCTCAACTTGCTTGGCTTGAATTAAATATATCTGATGTCATCCCGATTGTTAGCATCACACTCATTTGGATTGACACCTTAGTACTACAATGACATGTTAAACTAAGGAATTGATATATCCATAGTTTACTGCTTTCTTACAGCACACACCACACTTAAACTTGTATTTTTACTTAGGAAAAGCAACAAGGACAAGGAATTCGCATCCAATAGGACAAATTCCTATTGCTAGGTCTCCCCTGACTAGAGGCTGAGTACTGAGTAAAAACACCTATATCACACTCAGGGGTGAGAACCGCTCTCTTCGGGTTTTTCCTGAAACCATATAAAGCATAGAGATCACGAATATGGAATCGATACCTCGCTCTCTTGAACATGAAGGACAAGACCCCTTCTTGGGCGACCTTGGCCTGCTCGTTGGTGTAGGAGATCCGGCAGGTAGCGAGAAACTGCCATACCAAGTCCGGATACAGGTTGTACTGCTTTGTCACCAATGTACCTAACCTGATCCGCTGTAGAATCCTGAAGACATCATCTCGAATGTTGATGCAGGAACAAAAATGTGATGATAGATCTAGAAGGGGATGAACGATGGTGGAGCTGTTGCTGGACTAATGTCACTCTCAACACTTCCAAGTGAATGGTGATGAAATAGAGTGGATTCGATGGAGACTCTTCAACTAGACTAAGGTCAGTCTTTGAAGAATCTAGTGGATGATTTATGGATAGATTTGTAATAGGGGGATCGAGAGACACCACACAGATGATGGAAGATCTGTGATAAGTCTAGAACACTCAAGCTTCATGGATTCACACACAAGAAGGCTAAGACGTTTTGGTAATATTCCTGCAAAACAAGAAAAGAGCCGTTATTTATTCAAATTGAAAACATACCTTAGATAAATGTGTTTTCCATGGATGATTTAAGCAGCTTGATCTTCGCTTGAAATGGTGAACAACACAACTTCTTTAATTCCTTGAAAGACCGGCAAAAGCAGATTTGTTGGTGTCTTGAATTTCTCTTGAGTGTCTTCTAGTATTTCCTTGTTAATCTTGTCTTCTTGGAGTTCTTCATGCTCTATAATCTTATATCAATTTGGCGCCGTTGCCAATTGGGTGTTTGTTTGCTACATTTAGGATTTCAGATTTCTTGAGATCAAGTTCTCACTTTCACCTCACTTCTTAACTTTCTGAGTTTTCTGTATTTCAGGTACCTACTCGACCAACTGCTTGAGCTTAGCTTCTGTTTCACTCTCAGCTCGGTCAGTCACCCTGTTCTAGCTTCACCTGTATGCAAACACGTTCACAAGGAAGCCAGAACCTCTTTCGCCCTCTCGACAACATTCACCGGTTACAACCTGTACTGCGAGCTCCTAGGAATAACGACCAACAACATCAAGTTCAAATGGAAAACCCGCAAGGACAAGTTAAACAAGGACCTCAGCAGAGGAGGCCAAGATTGATTGGAGCAAGAGATGCTCCTAACACTCACACTCAGAGGCAAGGGATTGTGCCACCAACAATCCAAAACAATAATTTTGAGATCAAGAGTGGTTTGATCGCTATGGTCCAAAGCAACAAATTTCATGGGTTACCTATGGAAGATCCTCTTGATCACATGGACAGGTTCGATAGGCTCTGCAGCCTCACCAAGATAAATGGAGTCAGTGAAGATGGTTTCAAGCTCAGACTTTTCCCATTTTCTCTTGGTGACAAAGCCCATCTATGGGAAAAGAACTTACCTCATGGCTCCATCACCTCCTGGGATGACTGCAAGAAAGCTTTCCTTGCAAAAATTTTCTCCAACGCCCGCACTGCTAGACTCCGGAATGAGATATCCGGCTTTATCCAAAAGAATGGAGAAACCTTCTCTGAAGCTTGGGAATGATTCAAGGGCTACACTACCCGTTGTCCTCACCATGGTTTCAGCAATGAATCCCTGCTCAGCACGCTCTACAGAGGCATTCTTCCGAGGATCAGAATGCTTCTTGATACAGCAAGCAATGGAAATTTCCTAAACAAGGATGTTGATGAAGGCTGGGAACTAGTGGAAAACCTTGCTCAATCCGATGGAAACTATACAGAGGATTATTACCGCAGCATAAGGGGCAGCGTTGATTCTGATGAGAGGACTAGGAAAGAGATCAAGTCTCTGAATGAAAAATTTGATAAATTCATCCTCAGCCAGCAGAGACACGCTCACTTTGCAAATGAAGAGGAACTTTTTCATGTTCAAGATGGGGAGGCTGACCAAATCGAATAAGTTAGCTATGTTCAGAATCAAGGTGGCTATAACAAAGGTTTCATCAACTACAAGAACAACCCTAACTTGTCTTACAGAAGTAACAACATAGAAAACCCGCAAGATCAAGTCTACCCTCCGCCACCACCGCAACAAAACAAACCTTTTGTCACCTACAATCAAACTCAAGGTTTTGTTCCTAAGAAAAATTTTCAAGGAAGGTACAACCCACAGGGCATCATAGGTCAACCACCTGGTTTTGCACCACAACAAGCTCCAACACCTATTGCCCATGATCAAGACGTGCGAAGAATGATGCAGCAGCTACTCCACGGTCAAGCTGCCAGTACAATGGAAACTGCAAAGAGGTTTGCTGAATTAAAGAATCAGTCGGACTACGCCTACGATACCCTCAACAACAAATTTGAGACACTAAACTCAAAAATTAAATACCTGGAGAACAAGTCTGCATCCACATCTTCCACAACGCACCCTGGACAACTCCCAGGAAAGGCAATCCAAAATCCTAAGGACTTTGCTCAAATCAATGCCATTACCTTGAGGAATGGAAAAGAACTACCAGAAAGGGCAGGAACCACTCCTATCACCGTGGACAGTGAATTCCAAGTTGGCGAGGACTTATGTCAGAAAGAGGAACAAGATAAACAGAAAAACTCCAACTTGACTGACCAGCTCAACATATCAACTCGACCTGCAAGTCGAGTCCAGCCATCCCCAGTTGACAAAATTGCACCTTCCAAGGACAAGAAAGCACCATTCATCCCTCCTCCTTACAAGCCAAAACTCCCCTACCCAAGGAGATTTCACAAGGACAGAGTGGAGAGATACAGAGCTATCTTTGACAAGCACATTAAAGAAATTGAGGTCAAGATGCCCATACTTGATGCATTGGCACTTTTACCTTAATCTCACAAGTGGATCAAAGATGCAATTACAGAAAGAATAAAGGAAGTGAAAGGAATGGTAGTAGTGAGTCATGAGTGCAGCGCCATTATACAAAAGAGGATCGTCAAGCTACTAGATCCAGGTTGTTTAACATTGCCATGCTCTCTTGGGCCATTAACTTTTCAAAATTTTTTCTGTGACTTGGGAGCGTCTATAAGCCTCATGCCACTTTCAGTAGCTAAGAAGTTGGGTTTTAACAAGTATAAAACCACCAACATCTCTTTTGTCTTGGCTGATAGATCTGTGAGAACTCCGCATGGCATGCTAGAAGACTTGCCTCTCCGAATTGGAACCATAGTGGTTCCCACTAACTTTGTGGTGTTAGAGATGGATGAAGAGCCAAAAGATCCTTTGATTCTAGGAAGACCCCTCCTTGCTACTGCGGGTGCTCTCATTGACGTCCAAAAAGGGAAAATTCAACTTAATATGGGCAAAGATCTCAAAATGCACTTTGACATCAGAGATACAATGAAGAAGCCTATGATTGAAGGCCGGCTCTTTTGGATTGAAGAAATGGATCACCTTGCAGACGAGCTACTTGAGGAGCTAAATGAAAAAGACCATATTCAAACAGCTTTAACCAAGGATGGTGAAAACGGCTACTTATACAAAGAAACCTCGAGTTATGAGATGATGCTAGACTCTCACAAGGAAATTAAAGGCGAAGAAGCATTTGAGAAACTGATGGGAACAGATGGAGAGGTCGTTGCATCAGTAGAAGCTAAAACTAAGCATGCCCAGCACCCACTGCTCGAGTCCGCCCACTTGGACGACTGGTTGGAATTCAGGGCACCTAAGGTCGAGCTAAAACCACTCCCAACAGGGCTAAGGTACGCGTTTCTTGGACCTAACTCCACTTACCCTGTCATAGTAAATGATAAACTTAGTGATGATGAGTTGAAATCGCTGTTGATCGAGTTGAGAAAGTTTAGGAAAGCAATTGGATATTCACTTGATGACATTAAGGGCATATCACCTAGTTTGTGCACTCACAAAATTAATCTTGAAAATGAGTCATATGCTAGCATTGAACCTCAAAGAAGATTGAACCCTAACCTTAAAGAGGTTGTTAAGAAAGAAATTCTTAAATTGCTAGATGCTGGAGTTATCTACCCTATCTCTGATAGCACCTGGGTATCCCCAGTGCATTGTGTCCCTAAGAAAGGTGGTATAACAGTGGTGAGGAACGATAAAGATGAGCTTATACTCACTAGGACAATAACTGGTCATAGGATGTGTATAGACTATAGAAAGTTAAATGCAGTATCTAGAAAAGATCATTTTCCTTTGCCATTTATTGATCAAATGTTAGAAAGACTTGCAAACCACCTTACTATTGTTTCTTAGATGGATATAGTGGGTTCTTTCAGAACCCAATACATCCAAATGACCAAGAAAAAACTACCTTCACCTGCCTTTCGGTTTATGTAATGCACCTGCAACGTTTCAGAGGTGTATGACCTCTATCATTTCAGATTTAATAGAGGAGATGGTGGAAGTCTTCATGGATGATTTTTCTGTGTATGGCTCCTCCTTCTCCTCCTGTTTGTTGAATTTGTGCAGGGTGCTTACCAGGTGCGAAGAAATAAATCTGGTCCTGAATTGGGAGAAATGTCATTTTATGGTCAGAGAAGGGATTGTCTTGGGGCACAAAATTTCTGAGAAAGGCATTGAGGTAGATAAAGCCAAAATCGATGTAATGATGTAGTTGCAACCACCTAAGAACGTCAAGGATATCAGGAGTTTCCTTGGTCACGCTGGTTTCTACAGAAGGTTCATAAAAGATTTCTCAAAAATAGCCAGACCGCTCACCAGGTTACTTTGCAAGGAGCAAGAGTTCGTCTTTGACTCTAAGTGTTTGAAAGCCTTCCAGTTGATAAAGGAAGCATTGATCTCAGCCTCAATAGTCCAAGCTCCGAATTTGGACTATCCGTTTGAAATCATATGCGACACCTCAGACTATGCCGTTGGAGCAGTGTTAGGTCAGAAAATAGATAAAAAGTTGCACGTGATTTACTTTGCGAGCAGAACCTTAGATAAAGCTCAAGAGAGATATGCTACCACGGAGAAGGAATTGCTTGCAGTAGTCTTTGCGTTTGAAAATTTCATAAGCTACCTAGTGGGATCAAAGGTGGTAGTCTACACAGATCATGCAGCACTAAGACACATCTACGCAAAGAATGACACCAAACCCAGGTTGCTGAGATGGATTCTATTACTACAAGAATTTGACATGGAGATAGTTGATAAGAAAGGAATAGAAAATGAGGTAGCTGATCACCTATCCCGGATGAGGATTGAAGACCCATTGCCAATCGACGACTCCATGCCAGAAGAACAGCTGATGTTAGTCCAGACCTTCAAAAATACCCATTGCGAAAGGGCTGATCTAAAGAAAGTCCAGGCACTAGCGAAAGAGAAATCACCATGGTTTGTGGATTTAGCTAACTACTTAGTGAGCGGTGAAATTCCCAGCAGTCTCGATGCATACAACAAGAAGAAATTTTTCAGAGACGTCAACTATTACTACTGGGATGAGCCGTCTCTCTACAAGAAAGGTTCAGATGGTTTGTTTAGAAGATGCATAACTGAAGAAGAAGTAAGAGGCGTCTTGGAACATTGTCATGGTTCCACATATGGAGGCCATTTCGCTACTTTCAAGACTGTCCAGAAGATACTCCAAGCTGGTCTATGGTGGCCAACAATGTTCAAAGACACCCAAGATTTCATCACCAAATGTGATCCATGCCAAAGAATGGGGAACATAGGCAGAAGAAATGAGATGCCTCAGAATCCCATCCTTGAGGTTGAAATATTTGATGTGTGGGGCATCAATTTTATGGGACCTTTCAACCCACCTTCTTTTGGAAACAGCTACATACTGGTTGCCATAGACTATGTATCAAAATGGGTCGAAGCCATAGCCAGTCCCACTAACGATGCGAAGGTGGTATTGAATATGTTCAAAACTATCATTTTCCCCAGGTTTGGAGTCCCCAAAGTAGTGATCAATGACGGAGGTTCTCATTTCATCAATAAGGTCTTTGAGAATCTTTTAAGAAAACATGGAGTAAAGCACAAGGTGGCAACACCTTACCACCCTCAAACCAGTGGCCAAGTTGAGGTCTCTAACAGGCAAATTAAGGCCATCCTGGCAAGAGTTGTAGGCACATCAAGGAAAGACTGGGCAACTAAGCTCGATGATGCTCTATGGGCTTACAGAACTGCTTACAATACTCCAATCGGGAGGACCCCATTTCAGATGCTGTACGGAAAGGCTTGCCATCTACCTGTAGAGGTTGAGTACAAGGCACTCAGGGCAACAAAGCTTCTGAATCTCGATATCAGAACAGCTCAAGAAAAAAGAGCTGTGGACTTGCACGAGCTGGAAGAAATCAGACTTGAAGCCTATGAAAGTTCGAAGGTATATAAGGAAAGGACTAAGGCCTTTCATGACAAAAAGATTATGCGCAAAGATTTCAAAGCCGGAGATCAGGTCTTGCTCTTCAACTCGAGACTGAAACTCTTCTCATGAATACTAAAGTCAAGGTGGTCCGGACCATTTAGCATCAAGGAGGTGTTACCATATGGAGCTGTCACCTTGTTTACTAAGGAGGGTAACGAGTTTACAGTGAATGGGCAGCGGCTCAAACCTTACATGGTGGAATACATTCCAGAGGGGATCACAATTCCTCTGGACGAGCCGATGAATGCCTAAAAACCAGGAAATCAAGCTAAAAGACTTTAAACAAGCTCGCTTAGGAGGAAGTCCCATGTTTATCCTTGTAAATATTATTTGCTTCTATTTTGATATGATCCTAGATGAGGATCAAGTCTCTCAATGCTCTCCAAGAGGTTGTGATGGTCGGTGATGAGATGAGTGATGCGGAAGAGATGAAAAGATGTGACATAACGAGTAGGATCCGATGGGTGTTGGGGATTGATGCGAAACTTCCAAAGGGAATGGTGAACCTTTAGACTTTCAGACTTGTTCTGTACGTGGGTGAAGACCCTAGACGTGATGAACAACAGGTGGATCATAGTTAAACTTCTTAGGAGTTGTGACAGACTCTAAGACTATCGGCTTGCTCGGTGTGAAGGAATGAAGACCTGACACTTTGAGCAAGAAATGATCAAACAAGTAAAATGAGTTTTGAAAATAAAAGTTTGATAATCTGAAAAGAAGAGAACAAGGGAATACATATAGAGTTCAAAGATGCATAGAAAATAGAAAATAACCCCTTGGAATTCTACAAAGCATTAAACATTAACTTTGAACCATTCTTGAATGTCTCTTTGGCTCCATTTCGTGGATGAGAGTAGAGTTTGGGCCTGGCTTTATCAAGAGGCCTTGTGAAAGAGTAATAAGGCTTGCCTCATTAAAAACCTTGTTTGGAAAACCCATTGGGACAAAACCAAACGAAGGGAAAAAGAGTGCAAGTCTTATCACCTCTTTTGATAAATGTCTAGGTGGCTTGGATCACAACTAGGGTAGTTGGATTAGCAAACACTAAACTGCCCTAGTTGGTGTTGAGAAACTGTTGTAAAGATGCCTTGAATTGTTGAAGTGATCCTCTTAATATTCCCGGATCAAACGTTTTTGCTGAGCTAATCCATTTCTTCTTAGCTTTCTCGGCTACAAGCTGCTCCGGCTCAAGCTGCTCCTTCATTGTGCTTGGCATGATCGGCAATGAAAGGAAGGAGAGAATAAGTAACTTTGAATAAGGAAATTTCTTTATACTTACCTCTGAGAAAGGTGTTGTCGCCATTGATCCTTTTGATGATTGTGAATAGGCCTTCAATCTTTGGTGTTGGGTTGAACCTCCCTTCAGCCGGAACTCGTTCTTTTCCCCAATAATTTCTCACGGATTCTCCAATTTCAAAGATCATTTGGAAATAAGCACGGGGTTTCTTGTCCTTCATGAAAACATCTCCAATTCCAGTCCTTGCAAAGAAATTAAATGAGATAACATTTACGTCCGGTGGCTCCTCTTTTGTACCTGAAAATTTATCAACACTTTTGGAAAAGAGCAAGCATGTTATCACAGTCATGAACTCACAATAAACAAGTAAACATATCTCAGCTTGAGTCAAAACATTATCCTTATCATTTTTCTCTTTTACTTGTGTTTTACAACAATGATTTGATTCCAAATATTCCTTGAATAAATCTAAAATTTTCTCAATGATTTCTGGAGATAACAAACTCATACTCACAGACCTTAAATCATGGGAAACAAATAGAGTTAAAGAGATACTTACCTGGATAGGATCCTTGGAGTGTTAGGTGCTCCAAATTATCTCGGTAAATGAAAGCGGTCTTGGATCCGGAGGCTCTTCTTTGATCCGAAAATTGTTGGTGAGAAAACCGTTGATTCTTGCGGTTATCTTACACAATGAGAGCTCTCCTGGTCGCCATTGATAATTTTGGAATGAACAAAATGATGAAAAATCCATTTTAGGTTCTACGGAGAACATGTGAAGTGAAGAGGTCCAAATCTCGTGGGCTAAGTGTCTTGAACGTCCTAGATAGTCTCCAGGTCTCCAAATGTGGTTATGAGATGCATCACAGATGGATGGTAGTCTTATGGGGTCATCCACTGGAAACACGTTCTTATGATTCTGCAAAAGACACATCATCTCACTTGGCAGCACCGGTGCAAGGTTAGATACACAAGAGAATTTATTTAAAGAGACAAATATTTTATGATCCAAATATTCAGCATCATTAACCTTACTAACCATAGCAAAAAGATTAGCTTTACCTTGCTCTTGATTCCCTTTGAGTTTGATTTTGTCAAAGCAAAACTCATGAGCCGGTAATGGTACAAGAGTAGTCTTCTTTTCTTGAAAATGTTTTGACCTCACCATTGTACAATCTGCACCAAGAGAGAGCAAGTTAGCTTTCATTCATTTTTGAGAGTCTAGATAATTACCTCGAGTTTTTATTTGTGGTGAGGCATCTGGTGGTTTCTCCTTGATCACAATGATGTGTTCAGTTCTTGTTACTCTCTCTGATGGATCCATTGTTAAGCTCCGTGTGGATGTGATTCCGCCTAAGCCATTGCACACATCTAAGGTACCTGTATCGTTCTTGGTACTTAAGGGAAAAATCAAGTGCATTATACTTGAAACTTCAACATTCAAAACAGGTTGTTTGAAGCTACGAGTGAAAATAAAATTATTCCAATATCGAATAAACTCGCAAGCTAAACTTACCTGAGTACCAAGTAAGATGTTTGGTAATATTTCAGCTTTGAAGAGGGTGAAATCTGATTCACAGGTAGCTGGGGCTGGACATGGTTTAGTCACCACACGGTTTTCATAATTAATTTGCTCACACTTGTTATCTCGGCAAGCTTCTGAAGTGGTTGACACCGACTGTGGATTCTTCTCTTTTATGCTTCCTTCAGTTTTGTCATCCTTATGCTCCATAGTATGACCTGAATCAACATCCTTTGACAAGACCAAGTGCATCATACAAGAACTGGAAGTTTCTACCCCTTGATTAACTACTTCACTACTTGAGTTTTCTGAGCTCAGTTTTAATCCTAAGGAAGTGATATTCAGCTCGTGTTTTTCAGGGCAAGTGGCAGAAAAATGTCCTTTCTTACGAGAGTTATAACAAGTAACTTCCTTAGATTTTGAGGACTTACATTGCTTTGGTTCACCGCTTGAGTCAAGTGACGGATTTAGGCTTTGCTTGTGAACCACGACTTGTTCAGTAGCCTTCTTGGGTTGAGATGTTGACGTAGCCTCCATTTGCTCATTTAGAACGGTCTTGGACACTTCTTTTGGCTGAGGGGCTGTAAGCTTCTTTTCTTTGTTGTCTCGGCTTGTCTCTCCATGGCTCTCTGCCAGGTTTTTCTTTTAGACGACCATGCCATTGTGGATTTACTTCTTCAAATCGTCGGTTCCTGGCTGTTAATCTTTCACACAACTTATGAGCCCTCTTAGCCAGCATAGCCTCAAATCGTTCTTGTTCAGCATCATTGATGGATCTTTCTAGTTCGGCTTTCATAGTGGCCATACTCTCAAGCATCATAGCTTTGAAGGAGTCCATAAGTTGCTTGTTGGAGTTGGAAGACTCTTGTTCATCATGGCTGGTTCCCACCATGGTACCTGTTCAAATCCCAACAAGTAAAATGCTCAAACAGAACAAGGAAAAACTTGGCAAGAAACCTAAACGACAGTTTGAACTGATCAAACAGAATAAAATATCAAAACATGTACAACAATTCCAGAGTCAATTTTAACAAATACTAGACTCAATATAGGTTTCAATGCAACAGATTTCACGATTTTAGGATTAACCAATGATTTTAAACAATTCTAGCAAGTTAACACGAAAATAACTTTTCAAATTCCAAGAACCTCTAGTTGCCACTGTTCGACGAAATCAACCTCGAAAAATTATCAAAACATATTCAAAAATTCTAGAATAAATTTTTCTAGAAACAAGACTCTTTCTAGGTTCAGACACAACAAATTTGGAATTTTTATCACACCTCAATATTTTATGAAAATTCAAGCAAAACGTGTGACAGACAGTGATTCCGGATTCGACACTAGCAGTTGAACAGTCACAAACAAAACATCAAAACGTGCCGAAACAATTCCAGAAACAATTTTATCAATTACTAGACTCAAACTAGGTTCAGATTCGATTGATTTCATGATTTTATCTAACACCAAATAATTATGAAAATTCTAGCAATCAACAGACAAATCGATTCAGATGATCTGCAGAATATGAAAGGGTAAAACGTTTTGAATCGACAGAACCTGGGTTCGAGCGAGCTCTGATACCACTTGATATGATCCTAGGTGAGGATCAAGTCCCTGAATGCTCTCCAAGAGGTTGTGATGGTCGGTGATGAGATGAGTGATGCGGAAGAGATGAAAAGATGTGACACAACGAGTAGGATCCGATGGGTGTTGGGGATTGATGCGAAACTTCCAAAGGGAATGGTGAACCTTTAGACTTTCAGACTTGTTCTGTACGTGGGTGAAGACGCTAGACATGATGAACAAGAGGTGGATCTTAGTGAAACTTCTTAGGAGGTGTGACAGACTCTAAGACTATCGGCTTGCTCGGTGTGAAGGAATGAAGACCCGACATTTTGAGCAAGAAATGATCAAACAAGTAAAATGAGTTTTGAAAATAAAAGTTTGATAATCTGAAAAGAAGAGAACAAGGGAATACATATAGAGTTCAAAGATGCATTTTTCATATTTCGTGATTTTCGTAGTTTTTCCTAATTTGTTTTTACTCAATGTCTAAGGTGCACGCAAAGGGTGGACGTAGAAGGAAAATAAATCGAGCAAAAGTGCTCGATGAAGCCGACCAGAAGTGCTCGACGTAGCTCGAGCAGAAGTGCTCGATGAAGCGCTCGACGAAACGCTCGCTGACAGCTCGAGCAAAATTCATGAGAAATAACTCACCAGCTTATCAAGTTGAATCTTGTCATTTCCTCGCTACCCTTCAAGTTCACCTCTATGAAGATCACCCTGAATACGTCTCGGACGGAGGGCTGGGATGGATCACATTCAAAGTAAGAGGAAAGCTCTACTCCCTCACCACCGCCGAGCTCGACACTCTCTATGGTTTCAGCAGTGGGACAGGATCGGAAGAAGATTTTGCGAAAGAAGAGCTACAATCCCTTTGGCGTACAATAGCAGTGGACATGCCCTATTCATCTTCTAGGTCCAAGAGCACTCAGATTCGCCACCCTGCAGTGAGATACCTGCACAAATCCATTGCCCATACCATGTTTGCACGCTAAGTAACAGGCCCTGTAAACCAAGGTCAGCTGCAAGTGATAGACTTAGCCTTGAAAGGGCCTCTCGAATTCGCTAAGGATGGGACAGAACTGCTAGGAGACAGAAACAACACAAGTCTCACCTTCACTATCCTAAATCAGTTCCTGAGCTATAGAGACTGGGGTGTGAAGCTGCACAGAAAAAATTTCAAAAGAGAGCTCAGCATTGGAGGTGTCATCACAGCCATACTGGTCGCCTGCAAAGTACCTTTGATTTCGGAGCCCTGCGCACCAAGATGGCTGGACCTGGACTACCTCAGGAAACCATTTTTCCTAAACAAGACACCAAGTTCAGGAGAATGCCTATTTCAGTTCATGCACCATTCAGCTGGACCGGCTCAACTACAACTCCCCTGCGCCGATCTAGCAAGTGCTAGCATCGATTTCTGCCCACCGATCGAATTGCTGTATCAACCAGTGCGGGAAGACCTCCAACAAGCGCGAAAAAAGGATGTTCCTGGTCGCTCAGCTCGATCTCACTCCCTGAGCGCACCCGAAGACACCCAGCCCGAGTCATTTCACTTCGAAGAGTATGCAGCACAAAAACAGCACAAGGGTCTATGGGAGGCTCACAAACGAATAGGGTTGCTCCAGAAGTGGAACAAAGCTCAGGATAAAATGATCAAAGCACTAGAGAGTGTAGTGAAGGAATTGACGGAGGGATGGAAGGAGATGAAGAAGCATTTCAGCAAGAGTCAAGGAAAAAGCAAGAGCCCCGCTCACGCACCCGATGAACAAGACCAAGCCACCACTGCTCACCAACATGAAGAACCGTCCCAGCCGAGTACCCTGCGGAGAAGTGGTTCTACACACATGAGTTCTAGGCGCAGCACCTATGACGAGCCACCTCGATACTCTTCCTTTGAGCCAAGGCAGAGAAAAAGGAAAGCAGCAGGACCAAGCAGAGCTACCAAGCCGCACCAACCTCCTCCACCAACGTACTCCCGTGAGGACATAGAAGAGTTCACCGACTCTTTCTTCTCCAACTACTGAAGTATCAACTCCAAACTCATTGTATATATCATTGTACTTGTGTTTAATTTCGCTTTCATTCCTGAACTCTTTTCCAGATTTTATTACACACGGGACTGTGTAATTTAAGTTTGGGGGAGGGTTCATGTTGTATTTGACATTGTTTTCTGTTTTCTTATTTCAAATTTTCAATCATCTATGTGCATCTGAAAACCATAAAAATTTGAAAATTTTCGAAAATCATTTCACAAAAACAGAGTGTCCATGTAGTTGCATTAGCATTTTAGGAGTCTACTTGCATTTCATCTAGGATTTCTGCATATGGGATAATGATGATTCTTGCCTAGCCTAGCATGCAACATAAATTGTTAATGAACCACTTAGTTGTCCTGTTGTGCATGTTGATTAAGTATGAAGCATAAGGCAGCACCATCCTTTGAATTCATTGCTTGACATTTGATTTTGGCTGAAGCTTGTTGAGAAGTGCATTCATTCCCTATCTATTTGGACCATAACCTGACTTATAATTATCATGTTTACGCATTGAACTTGAACTCATGGATACCTATATACATACTTGGATTATCTTTCATCTTCTTACCACCCTTGTTATCCAAGTAGCTGATTCCCCTCATTGGAACAGTTTCCCCACCATTGAACCTACCTTTCTTTCAAGCCAATAATATTTTGTGTGTGTGAGGCCTTTTTATGAATTGAGCTTGGTAGAAAGTGTTAGGTTGGAGCCGACAAGGATAGTTTTTCATATAGTTCTGATTTACAATTTTTAGATCAGATAGGACTAGGCAGGAGCTTGACTACGGGCGGGAACTTGATCACCATATTATGTGTTGGATAGAAAAATTTGGGAAAGAGTATGAAAGAAGAAAAAGGGAAAGAGTTATAAGAAAAGGGGAAGGTCTTTAAAACAAAAATGTGATTGGTCTAGTAAAGCGGTTTGGGAATAGAGAAACTAGGGCAAGTAAAGAGAAGCAGAAAACCAAGGGCAAAAGTCTAAAGCATCTAGAGAGCCATAGCTAACAAAGAACCCCAACGCACTAGATTCTATAAGTATGAGAACACCCCCTCCTTAAAATACAAAGAAAAAGAAAAAGTTTGATCAAAAAGGAATTCATTGCAGAAAAGTACCAAAGGGTAGGGATAGGATTGTTCTTGGGATTAGATTTAGGGGTTTGGATTTTGATTATGTATATGTATGGGTAGATCAGAGTCTATCCTTGTATGCATCGGTTGGCCCTGACCTTTAACCTTTTTCTAAAGCTCAGTTTTTCTTTCAGACTCCCTTGAGTGAGAATGAGCGTCACCAGTTACATTAAGGACCATCTTTGTCCTTCGACCATTCTCTTAGCCAAATGAGTTCAATGACTGCATAAACTTGATTCATGGTTTCTGTTTAATGAATGTTAAAGGGTTTGAAGAATCTGAATGCTTGCGTAGGCCAAATCATTGTTAAGTAAGTGATGTGACGAGCATGGCTAAGGCTTTAAAAGTAGAACTTGTTAGCATTGCATTCAGGGTAGCTTCTTGGAAGTTCGATAAGGTTTGGGAACTTTAAAAACTGCATTGCTTAGGTTCTGAATCCCCATTTTCTAAACCTCTCTCCCTTCTTATGAATTGTTTGCTTGAAGGCAAGCAAAGACTAAGTTTGGGGGAGTTGATGTCTCTCCATTTTGGCAATGTTTTAGCATGCATCTATCATCATTTAGGACTAGATTCATCATATGTTTCACCCCATTTATAGTCTTTCCACACACTTAGCATCAATACTAGGATTTCGCATTAGCTTTGCATACATATGCATTTTGGAGTTGATTTCAGGTACTTGGACGATGTTCTGGACGTTCGGAGAGTTTCACGCCGCAATGCTCGACCAAAGCCATCGAGAAGAATTTTGACGTGTGCTCGAGCAAAGCCATCGAGCAGAATTTTGACGTGTGCTCGAGCAAAGCCATCAAGCAGATTTATTATAGATGCTCGAGCAGAATTTCTAAGAAGTACTCGAGCAGAATCAGCAGTCCATCGAGTAGACCGAAGAACTTGTGCTCGAGCAGGCCAAAGAACTTGTGCTCGAGCAAGCCAAAGAACTTGTGCTCAAGCAGGCCAAGACAAGTCCTCGAGCAAGAGGCTGAGGAGTGCTCGAGCAGAGTGCCCAAGCGGAGTGCTCGACCAGGCCTTCTCCGCTGCACACACGCCTGTGAAGCTGCATCGACATCCGAAGACTTAGCCGTTTATTTTGTTTTTACTCGTTTTAGGGTTTTCTGCATTTTCATATTAATACTCATTTTGGGTTTTGTCCAAAGGGTATTCCATTTTGTTGTGTAAGCTCTTTTATTTCTTAGGTTTTCTCCCTCTTGTTCTTGAGTGTTCTTCATTTGTTCATCATAGTTCTTGACTTTGAATCCAGATTTCTTTTAATCCACTTGTTAGTTTGCTTTAATTCTTTGCAGTCTTGTTATTCTTGCAATAATCTATCATTCTAATCTAATTTCAATGAATTCTAAGATGTTTGGATTTTCTGGGTTTGAGTTCTTCACTATGCTTGAGTAGTTTTTTAGGGTTCTTGAGAATGTGATAGGTTAGTGACGAATCTTTGATCTTCTAGGGCGTTTGAGTTTAGTTGTTTGTGAATCCCTTCTGGATTAGTGTTCTTAATGCCAGTTTCTCTCTGATCAATTGCAACTAGATCTTCAGTGTTTCCACACTCAAAAGGTGGTTGATGAAACGCTTGAACAACTAGTGCCAGAGATTTGCATTCCTAGCCTAAGAGATTAGATGTTTAGGGTGTTCATTGACAAGAACGGGTTGAGTCTTAGTGCCTGTTAAAGTAGATTTCGTCAGAGACATCTGAGTGTGGAACTGCCCTAGCTTGAGTTCATCTGTCAGGATAGTGGATTTGATTGCTTGTGAACCCGTTGTCTAGGGAGTAGCCCTGTTTGAGTTTGTCAGCGCCTTAGATAGATTTCAGAGGAGTCATTGACCAATTACCCCATTCTTGAGAGCTTGTTTGTCTTAGTTGATTTTACCTTGTCTTAGTTATCATTTTCGCTTGCTAGCTTCCACACTTAGTTTTATCTCATCAATTTATTTCGTCATTTTCACTTGCTGCATTACTCCTACAGCATATGTGCACTGCTTCTCTAGCACCTGCACCTGCCTCCCTAGTATTTTTACTTAGCATTTATTTTGCATATTTCATGATCTCATCACGATTGTTAGCATCATACTCATTTGGATTGACACCTTAGTAATACAATGACATGTTAGACTAAGGAATTGATATATCCATAGTTTACTGCTTTCTCACAGCACACACCACACTTAAACTTGTATTTTTACTTAGGAAAAGCAACAAGGACAAGGGATTCGCATCCAATAGGACAAGTTCCTATTGCTAGATCTCCCCTGACTACAGGCTGAATACTGAGTAAAAACACCTATATCACACTCAGGGGTGAGAACCGCTCTCTTCGGGTTTTTCATGAAACCATATAAAGCATAGAGATCAAGAATATGGAATCGATACCTCGCTCTCTTGAACATGAAGAACAAGACCCCTTCTTGGGCGACCTTGGCCTGCTCGTTGGTGTAAGAGATCCGGCAGGTAGCGAGAAATTGCCATACTAAGTCCGGATACAGGTTGTACTGCTTTGTCGCCAATGTACCTAACCTGATCCGCTGTAGAATCCTGAGGACATCGTCTCGAATGTTAATGAAGGCACAATAACGTGATGATAGATCTAGAAGGGGATGAACGATGGTGGAGCTGTTGCTGGACTAAGGTCACTCTCAACAGATCCAAGTGAATGGTGATGAAATAGAGTGGATTCGATGGAGACTCTTCAACTAGACTAAGGTCTCTCTTTGAAGAATCTAGTGGATGATTTATGGATAGATTTGTAATAGGGGGGATCGAGAGACGCCACACAGATGATGGAAGATCTGTGATAAGTCAAGAACACTCAAGCTTCATGGATTCACACACAAGAAGGCTAAGACGTTTTGGTAATATTCCTGCAAAACAAGAAAAGAGCCGTTATTTATTCAAATTGAAAACATACCTTAGATAAATGTGTTTTCCATGGATGATTTAAGAAGCTTGATCTTTGCTTGAATTGGTGAACAACGCAACTTCTTTAATTCCTTGAAAGACCGGCAAAAGCAGATTTGTTGGTGTCTTGAATTTCTCTTGAGTGTCCACTAGTATGTCCTTGTTAATCTTGTCTTCTTGGAGTTCTTCATGCTCTATGACTGTGACAAGACATTCTACGGATCTGTTGA
Source organism: Cardamine occulta (assembly GCA_028015245.1). Lineage (NCBI taxonomy): Eukaryota > Viridiplantae > Streptophyta > Magnoliopsida > Brassicales > Brassicaceae > Cardamine > Cardamine occulta. The sequence goes on along the minus strand of CM051376.1, from coordinate 15,438,176 downwards.
ACTTTTCTCTCAAGCGTTTTGTTCCAGACCTTGTCTTTGGTAGATGATCTATGGTTGCTATGTTGGTAGATTCACCAGACTTGTTCTCCCAGAGTTCACCAGACTTGTCCTACCGGAGTTCACCAGACTTGTCTAGACAAACTTCACCAACACCAGACTTGTTCTGCTAGAGTTCACCAGACTTACGTAGACTTGTATCGATGTCCTCATTATTCCCTCCCTCTTGAGAAAGTTCTTCCTCTAGAACTGGTTCATCTGCATGGAAAGGAGACAAATTAGAAGTATTGAATGTAGGAGAAATAGTTAACTCACCTGGAAGTTCAAGCTTGTAGGGATTGTCATTTATTTTCAATAAACTCGAAATGGTCCATCTCCTCTTGGTGACAACTTGGACATTCTTTCTATGGGAAACCTTTCTTTTCGCATGTGTTTGTTAGCTTGTTGCTTATTCTTCTCGTTCTTCTTCTCCTAGTTTTCCTTGACTTTTAGGTGGAGTTTCTTTACAAACTCTGCTTTTGTGACTCCTTCTATACTAGAATAGACATCTTGAGGCAGAGGAGCAATATCCAATGGGGTTAGAGGATTAAAACCATAGACAACTTCAAATGGAGAAAGTTTAGTTCTAGAATGCTTAGCATGATTATAAGCAAACTCAATGTATGGTAAACAAGATAACCAGTTGCGAAGATTCTTACCCACCGTAGCTCTCAATAAGGTGGAGAGAGTACGATTAACTACCTATGTTTGACAATCGGTCTGTTGATGATAAGTAGTAGAAAAGAGTAACTTAGTTTCGAGTTTCTTCCACAAAGTCTTCCAAAAGTGACGTAGAAATTTTGAGTTCCGGTCTGAGACAATGGTCCTTGGAATGCCATGTAGACGTACAAATTCTTTAAAGAAAAGAGCATTTTCTACCACATTCTCTCTGCCCTTTTTATATTTGATCATATACGGAAATGTTTCAATGATTTCTAGCCACCTCGCATGTCTCTTCTTGAGTGTAGTTTATCCTCTTAGATGCTTTAGTGTCTCATGATCTTTCATTCCTACCTGATGGTATTCGCTTCTCAAATCAATTTTCAAAAAGATGGTAGCTGTGTTGAGCTCATCTAGCATGTCATCAAGTCGAGGAATGGGATTTCTATATTTGACGGTGATGTTGTTAATTGTGCGGCATTCAACACACATTCTCCATGTTCCATCCTTTTTCGGTACTAGAAGAACAGGCACAACACAAGGACTTAACCTTTCTCGGATGTAACCCTTTGACATTAGATCTTGAACTTGCTTTTCAAGTTCCTTTGCTTCTTTGGGGTTGACTCGATATGCTGGTCTATTAGGCAGTGGTTCTCCCGGAACAAGATCAATCTGATGCTCAATTCCTCTTATTGGTGGTAATCCTGGTGGTATCTCCTCGAGAAAAACTATTTTGAACTTTTCTAAAACTTTCAGCACTTCCGGTGGTAGCTCTTTTTCCTCTTGGCCTGAAAGTAAACCTTCTTTAAAGAACATTAGTAGCACCTTGTCTTGTGAATCAAGATATTTCAAAACAGTAGAAGGTGAAACATAAAGGTTAGTTTTGCGTAGCTTTTCTCCCTTTGAAATGGTCTTTTGGATTTCATGAACTTCTTGAGAAGTGTTCTTCATTTATTCTTCATTGTTCTTGACTTTGAATCCAGATTTCTTTTAATCCACTTGTTAGTTTGTTTTAATTCTTTGCAGTCTTGTTATTCTTGCAATAATCTATCATTTTAATCTATTTTTAATGAATTCTGAGAAGTTTGGATTTTCTGGGTTTATGTTCTTCAATATGCTTGAGTAGTTCTTTAGGGTTCTTGAGAATGGGATAGGTTAGTGACGAATCTTTGATCTTCTAGGGCGTTTGAGTTTAGTTGTTTGTGAATCCTTTCTGGATTAGTGTTCTTAATGCTAGTTTCTCTCTGATCAATTGCAACTAGATCTTAAGTGTTTCCACACTCAAAAGGTGGGTGATGAAATGCTTGAACAAATAATGCCAGAGATTTGCATTCCTAGCCTAAGAGATTGGATGTTTAGGGTGTTCATTGACAAGAACGGGTTGAGTCTTAGTGCCTGTTAGGGTAGATTTCGTTAGAGACATCTGAGTCTGGAAATGTTTTAGCTTGAGGTCATCTGTCACGACAGTGGATTTGATTGCTTGTGAACCCGTTGTCTAGGGATTAACTCTGTGTGAGTTAGTCAGCGCCTTAGATAGATTTTGGAGGAGTCATTGACCAATTACCCCATTCTTGAGAGCTTGTTTGTCTTAGTTGATTTTACCTTGTTTTAGTTATCATCTTCGCTTGCTAGCTTCTACACTTATTTTTATTTCATCATTTTCACTTGCTACATTACTCCTCTAGCATCTGTGCACTGCTTCTCTAGCACCTGCACTTGTCTCTCTAGTATTTTTACTTAGAATTTATTTTGCCTATTTCATGTTTCACTTAGGTTGTTAGACTCCCCCATCAACTTGCTTGGCTTGAATTAAGTAAATCTGATCTCATCCTGATTGTTAGCATCACACCCATTTGGATTGACACCTTAGTACTACAATGACATGTTAGACTAAGGAATTGATATATCCATAGTTCACTTACTGCATACACAACACACACCTAAACTTGTATTTTTACTTAGGAAAAGCATAAGGACAGGAGACTCGCATCCAATAGGACAAATTCCTAGTGCTAGGTTTCCCTTGACTACAGGCTGAGTACTGAGTAAAAACACTAATATCAATTTGGCGCCGTTGCCAATTGGGTGTTTGTTTGCTACATTTAGGATTTCAGATTTCATGAGATCAAGTTCTCACTTTCACCTCACTTATTAACTTTCTGAGTTTTCTGTGTTTCAGGTACCTACTCGACCACTTGCTCGAGCCTAGCTTTTGTTTCACTCTCAGCTCGGTCAGTCACCCTATTCTAGCTTCACCTGTATGCAAACACGTTCACAAGGAAGCCAGAACCTCTTTCGCCCTCTCGACAACATTCACCGGTTACAACCTGTATTGCGAGCTCCTAGGAATAATGACCAACAACATCAAGTTCGAACGGAAAACCCGCAAGGACACGTTGAACAAGGTCCTCAGCAGAGGAGGCCCAGATTGATTGGATCAGGGGATGCTCTTAATACTCACACTCAGAGGCAAGGGATTGTACCACCGACAATCCAAAATAATAATTTTGAGATCAAGAGTGGTCTGATCACTATGGTCCAATGTAACAAATTTCATGGATTACCTATGGAAGATCCTCTTGATCACCTGGACGAGTTCGATAGGCTCTGCAGCCTCACCAAGATCAATGGAGTCAAGGAAGATGGTTTCAAGCTCAGACTCTTCCCATTTTCCCTTGGTGACAAAGCACATATATGGGAAAAGAACCTACCTCATAGCTCCATCACCTCTTGGGATGACTGCAAGAAAGCTTTCCTTGCAAAATGTTTCTCCAACGCCTGCACTGCTAGACTCCGGAATGAGATATCCGGCTTTATCCAAAAGAATGGAGAAACCTTCTCTGAAGCTTGGGAACGATTCAAGTGCTACACTACCCGTTTTCCTCACCATGGTTTCAGCAATGAATCCTTGCTCAGCACGCTCTACAGAGGCGTTCTTCCAAGGATCAGAATGCTTCTTGATACAGCAAGCAATGGAAATTTCCTAAACAAGGATGTTGATGAAGGCTGGTGTAACGCCCGTGTTCCAGAAATGGAAATCCTGAGTTGTGAAACGGGTATTATTTGGAGACTTAAAACCGAGAGACGGTTTTATGTTGTACGGTTTAAGAAGTGGAGGTGGTTTAATGTTGGTTAAAGAAGCTGATTTCGAGTTAATATTAAACCAATGGGAGAATTAATTAATTTATGGTTTAATTTAATTCTTGGTTTAATTTAAATGAACCAATTAAATCCCTAACTCTATTTAAAGAGAAAAATAGCCGAAACCCTAGTTATTCTCTCTCTTTTTTCGTGGCCACCTTTAAGAAGAGAAAGAGAGATGCTGAATGTGGCTTAAAGAGAGGAAGGAGAAGCTTGCAAATCAAGAAAATGCAAATAATTCCAACATGTCGTGGTAGAACAAAGGTTCGACCTAGCAAATCGTCTCCAATGGTAAAGCAAATTTATGGGCTTGTAGCTAAGCCTTAGATCTAGATGTGCCAATTTTCGGATATTGATTTGAGTCAATATTCTAAGAGTTATATGCGTTTTCGTGAACTGTTCTATTTCAGAAGCGATTTGGACCAGCGTGTATTCAAAGGGAGATCACGAGTGAACTTTCCGTCCGATCGTCACGAAATTTCGTAAGTAGCTTCAGGACATCTAGAAGAAGAATTGCAACGATGAGATTTGAAACTGGACGGTTAGATTTTGATTCGTGATCCCATCTTTAAGGATGATCGTTTCTGTTATTTTTCAAGTTTAGGTTGAAGGTTGTTTTGTTGTTGTGGTTGGATGTAGGGTGAGGAAGAGAGGTTGCGGTTGTGTTGCTGTGACATTTAAGAAACCCTAGAAATTCATGGAAATGAAGGTTTCTTAAAAAGGAAAGTTTTATGAAAAGGAAAGTTTTCTTAAAAGGAAAATACCATCAAGGAAAATCGTTGTGAGCAAAGGTGAGTGCAGGACCATAAGCTTATCTAAATGATTTAATTATTTAATATGTGCATTAATATAGGTCGTGTATGATTTCGGGTGGATCTAGATCGAGTGTCTCGTGAAATGGTTGATTTAATGTGGTATTTCGTGTTTAAATATGTTAAATATTTTAAATCGTTTGTGTGTATAGCTTGTAGATGGGAGGATTGCCTCACTAAGTATTTATCGAAATAATTATGCATCTCCTTTTATTTGATGCAGGAAGAGAAAAAATGTGACCGTGGGATCATGGCGAGGAAGAGGGGATGATCTAGAACTCGGTTGAGGTTTTTATGGTTGATTTTGTTTAATTCGAATAATTGTTGAATTGTTGCGAATTATTTATTTTTATGATTTTTGGAGTTAAAATCATGTTAGAAATTTGGTTAAATTAGTTAATAATTTTGGAAGTAATGTGATTTAAGTTTCAAAATTTGGGTAATTAATTGTGGTGGTTTAATCATGTTTAATCAATGAATTAACTTATGGTTGAGTTTTTCAGTGATTTATTTGATGGTTTAATTTGGTTAAACTGAATTAATTAAATTAATATGAGTTTTTGTGCATTATTTAATTTCATTGAATTTGAGGGATTTTAATATTTATGGGAATATTATTATCTATTTAAAAAAAAAAAAACGGGTGCGGTCGTTTCAGCTGGGAACTAGTTGAAAATCTTGCTCAATCCGATGGGAACTACACCGAGGATTATGATCGCAGCATAAGGGGAAGTGTTGATTCTGATGAGAGGACTAGGAAAGAGATCAAGTCTCTGAATGAAAATTCGATAAATTCATCCTCAGCCAGCAGAGACACGTTCACTTTGCAAATGAAGAGGAACTCTTTCATGTTCAAGATGGGGAGGCTGACCAAATCGAAGAAGTTAGCTATGTTCAGAATCAAGGTGGCTATAACAAAGGTTTCATCAACTACAAGAACAACCCTAACTTGTCTTACAGAAGTACCAACATAGAAAACCCGCAAGATCAGGTTTATCCTCCGCCACCACAACACCAAAGCAAGCCTTTTGTCCCTTACAATCAAACTCAAGGTTTTGTTCCTAAGCAAAATTTCCAAGGAAGGTACAACCAACAGGGCAACATCGGTCAACCACCTGGTTTTGCACCACAGCAAGCTCCAACATCTACCGCCCACGATCAAGACCTGCGGAGCATGATGCAGCAGCTACTCCAAGGTCAAGCTGCCAGTACAATGGAAACTGCAAAGAAGTTTGCTGAAGCCAAGAATCATATGGACTACACCTTCGCCACCCTCAACAACAACTTTGAGACACAGAACTCCAAAATTAAATACATGGAAAACAAGTCTGCCTCCACATCTTCCACAACGCATCCTGGATAACTCCCAGGAAAGGCAATTCAAAATCCTAAAGATTTTGCCCATGTCAATGCCATTACCTTGAGAAGTGGGAAAGAACTACCAGCAACGGGAGGAACTACTCCTATCACCGTGGACAGTGAAAACCAAGATGGGGAGATTTTGTGTCAAGGAGAACAACAAGCTGAGAAGACAAACATGAACTCGTCTGACCAACTCGACCTGCCAATCGAGTCCAGCCTTCCCCAGTTGAAAAAATTGCACCTACCAAGGAGAAGAAAGCACCATTCGTCCCTCCTCCTTACAAACTTAAACTCCCCTTCCCAGGAAGATTCTACAAGGACAAAGTGGAGAGATACAGAGCTATCTTCGAAAACACATTAAAGAAATTGAGGTCAAGATGCCCATACTTGATGCATTGGCACTTCTACCTCAATCTCACAATTGGATAAAAGATGCAATTATGGAAAGAATCAAGGAAGTGCGGGTAATGGTAGTACAAAGCCATGAATGCAGCGCTATTACACATAAGGAAGTTATCCAAGAGAAGATTGATGATCCTGGTTCTTTCACTCTCTCTTGCTCTCTTGGTCCACTAACTTTCAACAACTGCCTCTGCGACCTTGGAGCATCGATAAGCTTAATGCCGCTTTATGTAGCTAAGAGGCTAGGGTTCAGTAAATATAAACCCTGCAAAGTCTCCTTGGTCTTAGCTGATGGATCTACTAGACTACCTCAAGGTGTATTAGAAGATTTGCCTATCAAGATTGGGAATGTAAAAGTACCAACTGACTTTGTAGTGTTAGAGATGAATGAAGAACCTACAGACCCCTTGATCTTAGGAAGGCCTTTCTTAGCTTCAGCTGGTGCAATAATAGATGTTAAGCAAGGGATGATTGATCTTCATCTTAAGGAAGGTTTCAAAATGAAGTTTGATATCAAAGATCCTATGAAGAAACCCACTATAGAAAGGCAAACCTTCCATACTGAAGAATTGGTTAAGCTTGCGGATAAACCGCTAGGAGAACTTACTGAGGAAGAGGCCTATATGGAGGAGAAAGCTATTGAGAACCAAGCTGCAGATTGGGCACAAGATAATGCCAAATTCGATGATCCAATTATTGAGGGAGAAGAGATCCCACTTGACTTGCAATTACAACTTGATGATTTTGCTAAGTGTACCAAGGCCCCACCTGATAAGTATCGCAATGCATCAACCGTCAGGTCGCTCATGGAGGCAATGATAGAACTCACAGACCAAGTGAAAAGAATGTCGGTTCAAATTAAGGAACTTCAAGCCAAGGTTGATGACTCTTCATCTAGGAAGGATAAGCAAGTATTGAATGGTTTGGGAATGAACAGAGCCTTTGCTAATGCAACGAGAGCCTCATCCTACTACAATTTACCTCAGAAAATTCTAGGGGGGACCCCAGTTCCTACGCTCAACCCCCCTTAAATCTTGATATGTTGACAAAGTCAAGCTCAGTGACTTTAAACAAGCTCACTTGGGAGGAAGTCCCATGTCTATCTTTGTATATATCCTTATTTTTTATTTCCCTTAGTATGTTCGTAGTTTTTCTTAATGGCTAAGGTGGACGCAAGGAATAGAGGAAGAAGGAAAATAAAGCTGCTCGAGCAAATGGGTGTGCTCGATGAGGAGCTCGAGTAGAGGTTCCAATAGTGTGCTCGAGCAAATACAAAATGGTGTGCTGGAGCAAATGCAAAATGGTGTGCTCGAGCAGAACACCGATGTAGAGCTCGAGTAGATGCTCGATGGTGAGCAAGCGCTCGATAACACATTCGAGTTGTTGCTCCACCGACAACGCAAAGGTGTTCAAAAAAAAAAAATATATATATATATATATATGCAGAACGAGCTGGCACTCCATCAACAAAACATGGAAGAGTCCATAGACTCTTACTTCTCAAACTCCTGAGGTACCAATCCCAAAACCATCATTGTATATACCATTGCATTGCTAGTTTTCTGTTTTTGTTTTTGCTTGAACTTTCTCTAAAATTTTTATTACACAAGGGCCCGTGTAATTTAAGTTTGGGGGAGAGTTCAAGACATGTCTAACATTTCTTCTATGAATCTTATTTTTCCTCTCGCATATCTTGAGTCTCTGCATACTTCTAAGGCATAGAAAATCCTAAAAATTTGAAAATTTTTCGAAAATCATTTCACAAAAACATAGTGTCCATGTAGTTGCATTAGCATTTTAGGATTGAGTCTAGTAGCATTTCATCTAGGATTTCTGCCTAGGGGATAATGATGATTCTTGCCTAGCTTAGCATGTAGTTTAAACTGATAAAATCATTGAACCATCTAGTTGTTCTGCAGTGCATGTTGATTAAGTTTGAAGCATAAGGCATCATCATCCTTTGAATTCATTACTTGACATTTGATTTTCACTGAAGTTTGTTGTGAAGTGCATTCATTCCCTATCTATTTGGACCATAACCTGACTTACAATTATCATGTTTATGCATTGAACTTGAACTCATGGATACCTATATACATACTTGGATTATCTTTCTCTTTTTACCACTCTTGTTATCCAAGTAGCTGATTCCCATCATTGGAACAGTTTCCCCACCATTGAACCAACCTTTCTTTCAAGCCAATATTATTTTCTGTGTGTGAGGCCTTTTTATAGACTGAGCTTGGTAGAAAGTGTTAGGTTGGAGCCGACAAGGATAGGTTCTCATTTAGTTCTAGTTCACGGTATGGACTAGCTAGGATTACGTGGGAATATGATTATGGATAGAAACGAATTATGAGGTTCCAGCTTGAGGTAGAGAACTCGACTGAGTTAGTGGATAACCATTGTGGGATGAGTCGAAAAAAAGAAAAAAGATAAAGAAAAGGGAAAAAGGAAAGAAACTTCTAAGTAGAGGGATGTGTATAATTGAAGCTCTAGTAAAGGATTGGGTAGTACGAAAAAAAAAATATATGTATTGGCTCAAGAAAAGAAAAAGAGAAACATGTATGAATTACATAAAAGATAGAGCCTCAGATAGACACCCAATCCGCTAGACTAAGCAAATGTTAAGGTAAACCGTCCTTAGAACACAAAGAAAAAGAAAAGTTTGATCAAAAAGGGATTCATTGCAGAAAAGTGCCAAAGGGTAGTAATAGGATCATTCCTGGGATTAGATCTAGAGGTTTGGGTTTTGATTATGTATATGTTTAGGTAGATCAGAGTTTATTCTTGTATGCATCGGTTGGCCCTGACCTTTAACCTTCTTCTAAAGCTCAGTTTTTCTTTGAGAGTCCCTTGAGTGAGAATGAGTGTCACCAGTTACATTAAGGACCATTCTTGTCGTTTGACCATTCCCTTAGCCAAATGAGTTCAATGACTGCAGAAACTTGATTCATGGTCTCTGCTTAATGAATGTTAAAGGGTTTGAAGAATCTGAATGCTTGCGTAGGCCAAATCATTGTTAAGTAAGTGATGTGACGAGCATGGCTAAAACTTTAAAAGTAGAACTTGTTAGCATTGCATTCAGGGTAGCTTCTTGGAAATTTGATAAGGTTTGGGAACTTTAAAAACTGCATTGCTTAGGTTCTGAATCCCCATTTTCTAACCTCTCTCCCTTCTTATGAATTGTTTGCTTGAGGGCAAGCAAAGACTAAGTTTGGGGAAGTTGATGTCTCTGCATTTTAGCATGTTTTAGCATGCATTTATCATCATTTAGGACTATATTTATCATATGTTTCACCCCATTTATAGTCTTTTCCACACATTTAGCATACATATTAGGATTTGCAGTAGATTTGCATACATATGCATTTTGGAGTTGATTTCAGGTACTTGGATGATGTTCTGGATGTCTGGAGAGTTTCACACCACAGCTACATCAAGCAGATTTTCACACAGTGCTCGAGCAGGTAGAAGACAGAGTGCTCGAGCAGGTAGAAGACAGAGTACTCGAGCAGGTAGAAGACACAGTGCTCGAGCAGAATTTTAGCAGATGCTCGAGCAGCTTCATCGAGCACACCTCGAGCAGCTCCATCGAGCACACGTCGAGCAGCTCCATCGAGCACACGTCGAGCAGCTCCATCAAGCACATGTCGAGCAGAATTTCTACAAGGCGCTCGAGCAGCTCCATCGAGCAGGTCCATCGAGCACACCTCGAGCAGCTCCATCGAGCACACCTCAAGCAGCTCAATCGAGCACACGTCAAGCAGATTTCAAGAAGTGCTCAAGCACATGCTCAAGCAGAGTGCTCGAGCAGGCCTTCGACTACACACACGCCAGTCAAGCTGCATTGACCTCTGAAGACTTAGCCGTTTATTTTATCTTTACCCATTTTTAGGGTTTTCCGCATTTTCATATAAATACCCTTTTTGGGTTTTGTCCAAAGGGTATTCCATTTTTATTTTTAGTATAAGCTTTTTATTTTTAGGTTTTCTCTCTGTTCTTGAGTGTTTTTCATTTGTTCTTCATTGTTCTTGACTTTGAATCCAGATTTCTTTTAATCCACTTGTTAGTTTGTTTTAATTCTTTGCAATCTTGTTATTCTTGCAATAATCTATCATTCTAATCTATTTTTAATGAATTCTGAGAACTTTGAATTTTCTGGGTTTATGTTCTTCAATATGCTTGAGTAGTTCTTTAGGGTTCTTGAGAATGGGATAGGTTAGTGACGAATCTTTGATCTTCTAGGGCGTCTGAGTTTAGTTGTTTGTGAATCCTTTCTGGATTAGTGTTGTTAATGCTAGTTTCTCTCTGATCAATTGCAACTAGATCTTAAGTGTTTCCACACTCAAAAGGTGGTTGATGAAACGCTTGAACAAGTAATGCCAGGGATTTGCATTCCTAGCCCAAGAGATTGGATGTTTAGGGTGTTCATTGACAATAACGGGTTGAGTCTTAGTGCCTGTTAGGGTAGATTTTGTCAGAGACATCTGAGTCTGGAACTGCTTTAGCTTGAGGTCGTCTGTCACGACAGTGGATTTGATTGCTTGTGAACCCATTGTCTAGGGATTAGCTCTGTGTGAGTTTGTCAGCCCCTTAGATAGATTTCGGAGGAGTCACTGACCAACTACCCCATTCTTGAGAGCTTGTTTGTCTTAGTGGATTTTACCTTGTTTTAGTTATCATCTTCGCTTGCTAGCTTCTACACTTATTTTTATTTCATCATTTTCACTTGCTGCATTACTCCTCTAGCATCTGTGCACTGCTTCTCTAGCACCTGCACTTGTCTCTCTAGTATTTTTACTTAGAATTTATTTTATCTATTTCATGTTTCACTTAGGTTGTTAGACTCCCCCATCAACTTGCTTGGCTTAAATTAAGTAAATCTGATCTCATCCTGATTGTTAGCATCACACCCATTTGGATTGACACCTTAGTACTACAATGACATGTTAGACTAAGGAATTGATATATCCATAGTTCACTTACTGCATACACAACACACACCTAAACTTGGATTTTTACTTAGGAAAAGCATAAGGACAGGGGACTCGCATCCAATAGGACAAGTTCCTATTGCTAGGTCTGCCTTGACTACAAGCTGAGTATTGAGTAAAAACACTAATATCATTGTGCGAGAAGGTGTAGTCATTAGTTCTCCCATTGTGTAAAGCTGCTTTATCAAATTGCCAAGGTCGTCCTAGGAGTAGGTGACCTGCTTGCATTGGAACAACATCACACACAACTTGATCCGTGTACTTGCCTATGGTGAAGGGTACAGTGACTTGCTCGTTGATCTTTAGCTCGGTCTGATCATTGAGCCACCTAAGTCGGTATGCCCTGGGGTGCTTTGTCTTTTGGAGACCTAGTTTGTTAACCAAATACTTGCTAGCCACATTAGTACATTAACCACCATCAATAATCAAACTACATACCTTGGAGTTTATAGAGCATCGAGAGTGGAAGATATTTTCTCGTTGAACTGTTTCAGGTTCATAAAGTGTTGTAAGAGCTCTTCTTCTGACTAGAAGCTCTCCTGTCTCCGGAAAATCTGTAATATCATCTTCAGATTCAACCTTCTCTTCCTCTTCCTCATCTTGTGATTCATACTCTCCATTAGACTTAAGGATCATTACTCGCTGATTTGGACAGCCCCTTGCGTAATGCCCTTTTCCCTGACATTTAAAACAAGTAATGTCACGAGCTCGTTGGTTAGTAGACTTACCTTGCTGAGGTCTGGTTCCTTTTAATGTTTCTGGTGGTATTTTCTTGAACATTTGGTATACTTCAACTGACTTTTCCTTGTCTATAGCTTTTTGAGGTTGTGGTGACCATGGGGTCTTTGTGCGGTTGGTGGAGGCAGTCTTTCTCTTGATGTGATATTCAGCCTGAACCACTAAATGCAACAACTCTTCAAGATCATGATAAGTCTGCCTTTCTACCTTTCTTGCAATTCGATCGTGAAGGCCGTCTATAAATTGTGCCATCAAATTTTCTTCAGATTCTTCAACCTCCAAACTGTTCTTGAGAGATTCAAACTCTTCAAAATATTCCTCCACAGATTTACTCCCTTGAGTAAACGTACGGAATTTCTTTTGTAGCTCTCTATGATAGTAGGCGGAGATATATCTTTTTCATAACTGAAACCTCATATCCTCCCAAGTTGTTATAGCCACATGTCTATGTCTTCTTCTTTCTGACACATCTCTGTCCCACCAAGCTAGAGCATTATCTGTTAGTTGAGAAGCAGCTAGAGATACCTTTCTTTGATCGGAGTAATTGTAGTAGTCAAAGATATACTCAATGCGCCTTTCCCAATCAATATATGCTTTGGGATTGACTCTTCCAGCAAAGTTTGGAGCATTGATTTTGAGATCTCGGCCTCCTTCTCTCATGTTACCTTCATCTTGGCCTCTTTCTCGGTGGTATTGTCTCCTAGGTCTCATGTTTTGATGGAGTTCTTGTTGCTCATCTTCAGAGTTAAGCATGTAATATTCTTCTTGATTTGCTCTAGGGTTGTTTACTCGATGAACTAGGGCTCTTGGTGCAGGCGGCTGTTCAATTCGAGTCATGCGCTCTCCAAGGGTCTGGAGCTGTGTTTGAATATTAATGAGTAGCGGAGCCATATCCAAGTTTCCTTGTTCTCCCATGATGATTATCTTTCAGAACACACAAACAAATAAATCAAGTGCAAAGGAAGTTGAAAGACAAAAATAGAAAGAAATAAAAATCGAATAGATCTAAAAGAAGAAGAAGACGAAAAGACAACAACCAACAACAGATCTACACGAAATTAAGCAAACAAAGCAGTTTTAGGTGATATTTTTATGAGTTTTTTGTTTTGGAAGATGAACAGACAATAAGGGATGAAACTAAAACAGATTGATACGAAGAAACAAGTGAATCAAGCAAGAGATGATGAGTGGAAAACAAAAACGAAAATATGGATAGATAAACCTGCAAATGATCTTTTCGGCTCTGACACCATATGATGCAGGCATAGAAACGTGATGATTGATCTAGAAGGAGATGAACAATGGTGGAGCTGTTGCTGGACTAAGGTCACTCACAATAGATCTAAGTGAATGGTGATGAAATAGAGTGGATTCGATTGCGACTTTTCAACTGGACTAAGGTCACTCTTTGAAGAATCTAGTGGATGATTTATGGATAGATTTGTAACAGGGGGGATCGAGAGATGCCACACAGATGATGGAAGATCTGTGATAAGTCTAGAACACTCAAGCTTCAAGGATTCACACACAAGAAGGCTGATACGTTTTGGTTCTTCATTAGAAGAAAACTAGGTTTTTATTTCATCAAAAACTGAGTTTTACAAGCTGAGAAGGGACTTTATAAATAGTCCAGCAGCAGGTGACCTTCTAGGGTCAAAAATTATTACAATTAAAGGACTAAGCTTGCAAAAAAAACAGAATCAAAGAGGACTTAAAAATAAAAGACTTTTAAATAAACCTAACGGTAATATTCCTGCAAAACAAGAAAAGAGCCGTTATTTATTCAAATTGAAAACATACCTTAGATAAATGTGTTTTCCATGGATGATTTAAGCAGCTTGATCTTCGCTTGAAATGGTGAACAATGCAACTTCTTTTATTCCTTGAAAGACCGGCAAAAACAGACTTGTTGGTGTCTTGAATTTCTCTTGAGTGTCTTCTAGTATTTCCTTGTTGATCTTGTCTTCTTGGAGTTCTTCATGCTCTATGACTGTGACAAGACATTCTACGGATCTGTTAAACATTTGGTTCCAGACCTTGGCCTTGGTAGATGATCTATGGTTGTTATGTTGGTAGATTCACAAGACTTGTTCTACCAGAGTTCACTAGACTTGTCCTGCCAGAGTTGACCAGACTTGTCCTACCAGAGTTCACAAAAATCTCTAAATACGTGCAAACCTGTAAAAGACCTTACTAGGACTCTAAAGACACATAACAGACTCAATTAAGGAAATATATCATGGCTTAAAAACCGTAAAAACCATGATATATCAAACCTCAAGGTAACAACATTGAGAAATTGATGCAAGAAATATTTGTTTCTCAGCAGCAAGGAACAAGGGATATCAACACGAAGATAGACAATATCTATGGTGAATTAAATGGAAAGTTTGAAAGCCTATCTACATTTTAGAAGAAGCTGGAAACTCAAGTCGCTCAAACTGGGAATGCTGTTGCTAGACCAGCAGGTGTACTTCTGGGAAAACCCAAGGATAATCCTAAATCCTATTGCAATGTCGTCTTAACCGTACCAGCCCTCACGAGACGTGCAGCCGAGCCACTGGTGCCACTCTTTGATTCTCATTAAGACATGGTCTGTATAACATGAACCATGGATGAAGACGAGCCAAAGCACTACCCTCTAAGGAGACTACCAAAAGTAGAAGACCCTAGACACTTTGTCTGCTCTTGCTCCATAACAGGCATCAAATTCTCTAACTCTCTTTGTGATTCTGGTGCTAATGTTAATGTTATATCAAGAAATGTTGCTGAAAGACTTGGACTTAGAGACGTGTCCCCGTCAAACTTAAATCTTGTCTTTGGAGATTGATCACGGAAGACCCCTGATGGATTAGTTCGTGACTTGCAACTAGTCATAGAGGACTGCATAGTCCCTACGGATTTTCACATCTTAGAGATGGATGAGAAGACCGAGAGACCTTTGATTTTGGGAAGACCGTTCCTTGCAATAGTTGGTGATATCATTGACCACAACACCAAGAGAACAACATTTGCCAACATCAATAAGAAGGTTTACTATCCACGAGTTTCACTGACAACACCTCAATCTCCACCATTTCATGAATAATCAATGGATCCCGATATAGACAAAATGAGATCGGAAGCAAGAATGTTAGGAAGAAAACTCGGAAGCCACCCGAGCAGCCATAAGTTTTGAAGATAAAGATCATAGTTCCTCCTAAACTTAGCAAGGAGAGCAAGTAACGAATCCAAGAGATAATAAGGCACACCAAGGAAGTGTTTGAGACAGCCGCTAAAGAACAACTTGTGATAGAAGATAGAGCTGACTATCAAGATATCAAAGGAACCGAAGGAACAACAATTCCTCAGGCTCCTTCTTCTCAAGCCTAACCGGCTACCAAGGTCGAGTCAACAACGTTAAACAAGTGCGCTTAGTGTGAGGTAACCCACTTGTAAGTTTTCATTTCATTTCTTACTTTTAATTTCCTTTTACTTTTGATGTTTTCATGTTTTGTTTCAGGTTTTTCATAAAGAAGAATGAAGGAAGCAACCTAGGTCACGGCTCATGAAGAAGGGCCACCCCGATCACAAGGTCCGTGACCGAGGTCCCAAGGAGAGCCAACCCCGGTCACACGGCCTGTGACCGAGGTCAGCATGAATGATCGATATTTTGTGATTCAAGCCATCCCTTGATCTCATGCAACATCCCTGAGTCATCTACATACATCCTTGATGTATCATGGTTTTTACGGATTTTAAGCCATGATATATGTCTTTAATTGAGTATTTTATGTGTCTTTAGAGTCCTAGTGGAGTCTTTTACATGTTTACACGTATTTAGAGACTTTTGGACCTTTTGGAGCATTTTGGAGCATTGTTGCTAAGGAGCTGAAGCCGGTGTTCGCATAGACACACGTCACCTGCTAAAGTCAAACTCAGATTTTTACAAGTTTTCAAGATTTGCAACTTTGCCCGGAAGTTTCTATTATCGTGTTTATGAGTCTTTATTAGGGTTTTTAGTTCTGATCTATGTATCTAAGCTTTTTGCAAGGAGACTTTGAGAGAGATTTTGAGCTTGGGGCTGATTTACTCTGTACTTCTGATAGAAGATCTTGAAACCCTGTTTCTATTTCCCTTTTAGTTTATCTATGATATCTATTCTATTTATGTTCATGTTTTCATTGATTATGTCTGAGTATATCACTTGTTAGGTTCAGGGATTCTCATTAGGGTTTTCATGGATTTGTAACTTTGATTGATTGGTTAGGATTCACAACCTTATAAGTTCTTCACCTAATGATATGATCCTAGATGAGGATCAACGTCCCTGAATGTTCTCCAATGGTTGTGATGAGTAGAGTGAACGGATATGAGTGCAGAAGTGATGAAATGAAGTGAAGGTGATGAATCGGATTGAATGAGTGATATTCCAAAGGTGATGAGTAGCCTTTGAACACTCGGGGCTTGCTCCACGAGTGGGTGAAAACCAAACTCGGAAAGAATAAGAGATGGATTGATGTTAAACGTCAAAGGATTATGAAGCGATCCAATGATTTCAAACTTATCAAGGTGTGGATGATGATCCTTTACACCAGAGAACAAGGCGATCAAACAAGAGAGAATTTGAGAATAAAATGTTTGATAATTGAAACAATGAGTTAAGATCAGAATATAAAGAGGGGAGAAGGAGAAGAAGAGGAGGTGGTCATCAAGACATGCCTCGAAACATTACTCCTCGGAACACAACAAAAATAAATAAAAAGTTTAAATAAAACAGAATTAAAAGATAGAGTTTGGGCCTGGTTTTATCAAGAGGCTGGGGTAGAGTAACCGGGCCTTACCTCATTAAAAACCTTGTTGGTAAACCCATTGGGAAAAACCCAACAAGGGAAAAAGAGTATATGTCCGATTACCTCTCTTGATAAAAGTCTAGGTGGCTTGGATCACAACCAGGGTGGTTGGATTAGCACACACTAAACTGCCCTGGATAGTGTTGAGAAGGTGTTGTAAAGATGTCTTGAATTATTGAAGTGATCCTCTTAATATTCCCGGATCAAAAATTGTTGTTGAGCTAATCCATTTCTTCTTAGCTTCCTCGGCTACAAGCTGCTCCGGTTCAAGCTGCTCCTTCATTGTGCTTGGCATGATCACATCATCCTCTCCCACTTGAAAAGGATTTGACCTCAAATCGGAACAATCGGCAATGAAAGGAAGGAGAGAATAAGTAACTTTGAATAAGGAAATTTCTTTATACTTACCTCTGAGAAAGGTGTTGTCGCCATTGATCCTTTTGATGATTGTGAATAGGCTTTCAATCTTTGGTGCTGGGTTGAACCTCCCTTCAGCCGGAACTCGTTCTTTTCCCCAATAATTTCTCACGGATTCTCCAATTTCAAAGATCATTTGGAAATAAGCACGGGGTTTCTTGTCCTTCATGAAAACATCTCCAATTCCAGTCCTTGCAAAGAAATTAAATGAGATAACATTTACGTCCGGTGGCTCCTCTTTTGTACCTGAAAATTTATCAACACTTTTGGAAAAGAGCAAGCATGTTATCATAGTCATGGACTCACAATAAACAAGTAAACATATCTCAGCTTGAGTCAAAACATTATCCTTATCATGTTTCTCTTTTACATGTGTTTTACAATAATGATTTGATTCCAAATATTCCTTGAATAAATCTAAATTTTTCTCAATGATTTCTGGAGATAACAAATTCATACTCACAAACCTTAAATCATGAGAAACAAATCAAGTTAAAGAGATACTTACCTGGATAGGATCCTTGGAGTGTTCGGTGCTCCAAATTATCTCGGTAAATGAAAGCGGTCTTGGATCCGGGGCCTCTTCTTTGATCAGAAAATTGTTGGTGAGAATGCTTTCCACTCTAGAGGTTAACTTGCACAATGAGGACGCTCCTGATCCCCATTGATAATTTTGGAATGAACAAAATGATGAAAAATCCATTTTAGGTTCTACGGAGAACATGTGAAGTGAAGAGGTCCAAATCTCGTGGGGTAAGAGTCTTGAACATCCTAGATAGTGTCCAGGTCTCCAAATGTGGTTATGAGATGCATCACAGATGGGTGGTAGTCCTATGGGGTCATCCACTGGAAACACGTTCTTATGATTCTGCAAAAGACACATCATCTCACTCGGCAGCACCGGTGCAAGGTTAGATACACAAGATAATTTATCTAAAGAGACAAATATTTTATGATCCAAATATTCAGCATCATTAACCTTACTAACCATAGCAAAAAGATTAGCTTTACCTTGCTCTTGATTCCCTTTGAGTTTAATTTTGTCAAGGTAAAACTCAGGAGCCGGCAATGGCACAAGAGTAGTTTTCTTTTCTTGAAAATGTTTTGAACTCAAAATTGTACAATCTGCGCCAAGAGAAAGCAAGTTAGCTTTCATTCGTTTTTGAGAGTCTAGATAATTACCTCGGGTTTTTATTTGTTGTGAGGCATCTGGTGGTTTCTCCTTGATCACAATGATGTGTTCAGTTCTTGTTACTCTCTCTGATGGATCCATTGTTAAGCTCCGTGTGGATGTGATTCCGCCTAAGCCATTGCACACATCTAAGGTACCTGTATCTTTCTTGGTACTTAAGGGAAAAATCAAGTGCATTATACTTGAAATTTCAACATTCAAAACAGGTTGTTTGAAGCTACGAGTGAAAATAAAATTATTCCAATATCGAATAAACTCGCAAGCTAAACTTACCTGAGTACCTTGTAAGATGTTACCAAACATTTCAGCTCGACAAGCTTGTGAATGGGTTGACACCGCAGTTGTTGCAAGCGCAGGAAATGTGCAAGAAAACACGCCAGCATGCGCGGGAAGAGGAAGAACACTAGGAGATTACAACAGACCTGCGATTTGACTTCCAACTTTCCAACGAGCTGATTTTGAGCTGAAGCCGTCATAGTTGGACAACATCCTTTCCATGGGCTTTCTAAAGAGCACCCCATGGATCACATTGAGAGGTTTGAAGATCTGGTGACTAGCATGAAGCAAAATGGAGTCAGCTATGACTACCACTTTTGTAAGCTTTTCCTACATTCTCTTAGTAGTGAAGAAGCTTATTGGTTGAAGCAATTGCCTACAGGGTCTTTAACCAATTAGGAAGATACTAAGAGAGCTTTTCTGAGAAACTTCTATGATGATGCGAGGTCTGAGGATTTGAGGAATAACATCTCTCAGTTCACGCAGAAGCGTACTGAAGCATTTAAAGCTGCATGGGATTGAGAACTTGGCATCTAGTAATAGCACCAAGAATGCTGATTTTGAGAGACAGAAGCAAGTTGGTAACATAGATGGAAAACAGATTGGTGAGCTGGAGACTAAGCTGGATTCGGTTCATAACATTTTGGTGAATAAGAAGACGGTTCAGTTTTCTGTAGAAGTTGAAACCTTTGAGCCTGAGGAGGAACTGAGATGAAGTCTATGCTTGAGCAGATTCTAGAGGGTAAGCATATGATTACAGTTGATTTTAATGGCAAGATTGATGCTCTGTACACGGACTTGAATGGGAAGTTAGAGGCTTTGAACACTCATGTCCAGTAATTGGATACTCAGATTGTGCAGACTGCTGGGTCTGTGAAATGACAAGATGGAGTTCTTCCAGGAAGAACAGATGCTAACCCGAAGTATCAATGTAGTGCCTTGACATTGCGATGTGGTAATAAGCTTAATCCTATACTTAGAAGTGGATTAAGTGTTGATGAATTAGTGGCGTTAGAAGAAAGCAAAGAAGATGTTACAGAAGAGGTGCATGTGTCGATCAACACCCCTCATGGTGTCAATCGACACAACCCACCAGAAGACGTAGGATCAAATCCATTGACCAGTGTATGCGAGAAGAAGAAGGTGTCATGATGATCTCTGAGGTATGTAGCGCTATGATTTTGAACAGAATTCCAGAAAAGCTCAAAGATCCATGAAGTTTTGTTTTGGATTGTTCTATATTCAAGGACAGGTTCAAAGGTTCAATATGTGATCTCGGTTGTAGTGTGAGTTTAATGCCTCATTCAATTGTTGTAAATCTTGGTATGACTGATTTCACACCTACGAAGATCTCTTTGATTTTAGCTGATAGAAGTATCAGGATTCCAGAAGGTGTGTTAGAAGATGTGCCTGTGCGCATAGGGGAATCCATGATTCCCACTGATTTTGTGGTGCTGCAATACACTGATGAACCTAAGGATCCCCTTATCCTAGGCAGGCCTTTCCTAGCTACAGCTGGTGCACTCATTAATGTGCGGAACAGCAGGATAGCACTGAACGTCGGTGACCTCGTGATGAACTTTGAGATGGATAAGCTTGCGAGGCGACCCACTATTGATGGACACACATTTTATGTGGATACACTTAATAACCTCGCAGAAGAGACTTCCAGAACCCCCTATGATCCCTGATTGTGATTCAAAGTATGAGGTATGTGCAGTGAATATTCCTGATAGACCGTGGTATGCTGACATTGTTAAGTATCTAGCTGCAGATGTTGAGCAAGAGAATTTCAAGGGGTATGCCAAAAAAAAATTCTTGAGACAGCTTAGACAGTTTTACTGGATGAACCCTACCTCTATAAGCATTACGCTGACGGTATTTACAGGAGATGCATAGCTGAGACTGAAGTTCAAGACGTGCTATTTCACTATCATAGTGCTGAGTATGCTGGACACTTTGTGATATGATCCTAGATGAGGATCAAGTCCCTGAATGCTCTCCAAGAGGTTGTGATGGTCGGAGTGATGAGATTAGTGATGCGGAAGTGATGAAATGATGTAAAACGGCAAGTATGGTCTGATGGGTTTTATGGATCGATGCGAAACTTCTAAAGGGGATGATGAACATCTAGACTTTCAGACTTGTTCGGTACGTGAGTAAGGACTCTGGACGTGATGAACAAGAGATGGATAGGAGTGATACTTCTTGAAAGTTGTGACAGACTCTAAGACTATCGGCTTGCTCGGTGTGAAGGAATGAAGACCCGACACTTTGAGCACGAAATGATCAAACAAGTAAAATGAGTTTTGAAAATAAAAGTTTGATAATCTGAAAAGAAGAGAACAAGGGAATACATATAGAGTTCAAAGATGCATTGAAAATAGAAAATAACCCCTTGGAATTCTACAAAGCATTAAACATAAACTTTGAATCATTCTTGAGTGTCTCTTTGGCTCCATTTCGTGGCTGATAGTAGAGTTTTGGCCTGGCTTTATCAAGAGGCCTTGTGAAAGAGTAATAAGGCTTTCCTCATTAAAAACCTTGTTTGGAAAACCCATTGGGACAAAACAAAACGAAGGGAAAAAGAGTGCAAGTCTTATCACCTCTCTTGATAAATGTCTAGGTGGCTTGGATCACAACTAGGGTAGTTGGATTAGCACACACTAAACTGCCCAGAATGGTGTTGAGAAGATGTTGCAAAGTGGTCTTGAGCTTGTCTTGTTTAGACAGAGTGATAGGACCCAGAGAAATGCATAAGCCTTCATGTTGTTGTAGCTCCGGTTCAAGCTGTTCCATTGCATCCTTTGCTCCTTGTTGGATTTCCTCATCTTCATAAGCTTCCATTTCCTCTTCCAGCTCCTTAGTGCTTCCTAGGATCACATCATCCTCCCCCAGGTTAAAAGGATTTGTCCTCAAATCTGTTTGACCTGCCACAAACAACACTAAGTTAGAACCATCAAAGAGTAACATCATGGGAAACTTACCTCGGAGATCAAGTCGATGGGCATTGTTGATGATTCTTCTTGTTAGGTGAAATGAACCATCAATCATTGGTATCCATACTCGTTCTCAAACCTCAAAGACCATCCTAAAATAATCAATGGTTTTCTTATGATGCATGAAAACATCTCCGATTCTAGTCCTCGCAAAACAACTTGATGAGATAAATTTTAAGTCCGGTGGCTCCTCTTTTGTTTCTGAAAAGTTGTCAACACTTTTGGCAAAGAGCAAGCATATTATGACAGTCATGGACTCACAATAAACAGGGAAACATGTATCAGATTGTATCAAAGCATTATTCTTGTCAAGTCCTTCTTTTTCTTGCATCCTAAGACAAGATTTCTGTTCCGAA
The DNA here is from genome assembly GCA_028015245.1 of Cardamine occulta. NCBI lineage: Eukaryota > Viridiplantae > Streptophyta > Magnoliopsida > Brassicales > Brassicaceae > Cardamine > Cardamine occulta. The sequence goes on along the minus strand of CM051376.1, from coordinate 15,415,956 downwards.
TAATCTTTGAATAAACCTAAAATTTTCTCAATGATTTCTGGAGATAATATATTCATACTCACAGCCCTTAAATCATGAGAAACAAATCAAGAAAAATAAATACTTACCTGAATAAGATTCTCGATGTGTTCGGTGATCATAATTATCTCGGTAAATGAAAGCGGTCTTGGATCCGGGGGCTCTTCTTTGATCAGAAAATTGCTGGTGAGAATGCTTTCCACTCTAGAGGTTAACTTGCACAATGAGAACGCTCCTGGTCGCCATTGATAATTTTGGAATGAGCAAAATGATGAAAAATCCATTTTAGGTTCTTAGAGAACATGTGAAGTGAAGAGGTCCAAATCTCGAGGGGTAAGAGTCTTGAACGTCCTAGATAGTGTCCAGGTCTCCAAATGTGGTTATGAGATGCATCACAGATGGGTGGTTGTCCAATGGGGTCATCCACTGGAAACACATTCTTATGATTCTGCAAAAGACACATCATCTCACTCGGTAGCACCGGTGCAAGGTTAGATACACAAGAGAATTAATCTAAAGAGACAAATATTTTATGATCCAAATATTCAGCATCATTAACCTTACAAACCATAGCAAAAAGATTAGCTTTACCTTGCTCTTGATTCCCTTTGAGTTTAATTTTGTCAAGGTAAAACTCAGGAGCCGGCAATGGCACAAGAGTAGTTTTCTTTTCTTGAAAACGTTTTGAACTCACCATTGTACAATCTGCACCAAGAGAGAGCAAGTTAGCTTTCATTCATTTTTGAGAGTCTAGATAATTACCTCGAGTTTTTATTTGTGGTGAGGCATCTGGTGGTTTCTCCTTGATCCCAATGATGTGTTCAGTTCTTGTTACTCTCTCTGATGGATCAATTGTTAAGCTCCGTGTGGATGTGATTCCGCCTAAGCCATTGCACACATCTAAGGTACCTGTATCTTTCTTGGTACTTAAGGGAAACATCAAGTGCATTATACTTGAAATTTCAACATTCAAAACAGGTTGTTTGAAGCTACGAGTGAAAATAAAATTATTCCAATATCGAATAAACTCGCAAGCTAAACTTACCTGAGTACCTTGTAAGATGTTACCAAACATTTCAGCTCGGCAAGCTTGTAAATGGGTTGACACCGCATGATGATTCTTCTCTTTTGTGCTTTCCTCAGCCTTTTCACAAATGTTATGCTTCTCACTTTCAGAATTCATAGAATTCAAATTTGCTATTCCTTTTCCAAACTGAATTCTGCTCTGACCAGATTCTTCAAAAGGCTCCTTTGGATCTTCTGCTATGTCTTTAGGAACCTGCAAGAGAGAAAAATTATCACTCGGAGATGGCAGCTCCGGTGCAGCGTTAGTTAGACTCTTAGAAGTCTCTTTAGAACCAATCGCAATAACTTTTTCCTTTTGGTGAAGAGAGTTAGGAGATTCACTTACAAAATGTCTTACTCTTTGTTTTAGAATGAGCAGATCTTGTTGAATCTCATGTGGTTTCATTGCAACCAAAAAATGCTTTCTTCCTTTGTACTTAAACAAATATTGGTTTTTGGAACCAGAATACTCATGGATCGCTTGATGTTTGTTCTGCCACGATTTTCCAAGGAGAATATGACATGATTCCATTGGTTGAACATCACACAAAACCTCGTCTTCGTATTTTCCAATGCGTATAGAAATCGTCACTTGATGGCTCACTCTTATGTTGTAATTATCATCGAGCCATGGGTTCTGCTTCACCTTTAATCCAAGCTTCTGGACCATATACTCACTTTCCACGTTGTTGCAAGTCTTTTCATCGATCTTGATGCTGCATACTTTGCCTTGAACCTGACACCTAGTGTAGAACAGATCCTTTCCTTCGTGAGTAGTCATTGCTGTACTGGATTCTTCTTAATGATCGGCCATCTCTGCCTGCAAAAGCAACAAAAAAAAAACCCAGTAACAAGTTCCTTTGAAAGAAATCGCAATCAAATCAGATGCTGAAGAACCCTAATCACGACTGTTCATCGAAATTGACCTCTAAAAAGTATCAAAACATATTCAAAAATTCCAGATTCAATTTTAAATAATACTAGACACGTCGTAGGTTCAGATACAACATATTTTGAATTTTTATCACACGCCAATATTTTATGAAAATTCATGCAAGTCGTGCGACAGACAGTGATTCCGGATTCGACACTAGCAGTTGAACAGTCACAAAAAAATATCAAAACGTGCCGAAAAATTCCAAAAACAATTTTATCAATTACTAGACTCAAACTGGGTTCAGATTCGATTGATTTCACGATTTTATCTGACACCAAACAATTATGAAAATTCTAGCAATCAACAGACAAATCGATTCAATGATCTGTGGAATATCAAAGGGTAAAAAAGTTTTGAATCGACACAACCTGGGTTGGAGCTTGCTCTGATACCACTTGATATGATCCTAGATGAGGATAAAGTCCCTGAATGCTCTCCAAGAGGTTGTGATGGTCGGAGTGATGAGATTAGTGATGCGGAAGTGATGAAATGATGTAAAACGGCAAGTATGGTCTGATGGGTTTTATGGATCAATGCGAAACTTCTAAAGGGGATGATGAACCTCTAGACTTTCAGACTTGTTCGGTACGTGAGTAAGGACTCTGGACGTGATGAACAAGAGATGGATAGGAGTGATACTTCTTGAAAGTTGTGACAGACTCTAAGACTATCGGCTTGCTCGGTGTGAAGGAATGAAGACCCGACACTTTGAGCAAGAAATGATCAAACAAGTAAAATGAGTTTTGAAAATAAAAGTTTGATAATCTGAAAAGAAGAAAACAAGGGAATACATATAGAGTTCAAAGATGCATAGAAAATAGAAAATAACCCCTTGGAATTCTACAAAGCATTAAACATAAACTTTGAATCATTTTTGAGTGTCTCTTTGGCTCCATTTCGTGGCTGAGAGTAGAGTATTGATTTTGTGGGCTCTTTTCCTTCATCTTTTGGAAATAGGTACATTTTGGTTGCTGTAGACTATGAATCTAAATGGGTAGAAGCCATCGCTAGTCCTACCAATGACTCTTATGTGGTTCTTAAGCTTTTTAAAACCATAATCTTCCCCCGTTTTGGAGTGCCTCGGATCGTGATAAGTGATGGCAGCTCTCATTTCATCAACAATGTTTTTGAGAAGCTATTGAAGAAACATAGCGTTCATCACCACGTTGCCACTCCATATCACCCTCAAACAAGTGGGAAGGTTGAGGTTTCCAATAGGCAAATCAAGGAGATTCTGGAGAAAACCGTAGGTAAAACTAGAAAAGATTGGTCAACTAAGTTGGATGACGCACTATGGGCTTACAAGACCGCATTCAAGACACCACTAGGAACTACGCCATTCCACCTTCTCTACTGGAAAGCGTGTCATCTTCCAGTAGAATTGTAGCACAAGGCAGCATGGGCTGTTAAGAAGATTAATTTCGATATCAAAAGTGCTGCAGAAAGGAGATTAATCCAGTTGAATGAACTAGATGAGATCCGATACCATGCCTAAGAGAGCTCTAAGTTGTATAAGGAATGCACTAAAGTGTATCACGACAAAATGATCATCTCCAGGAGTTTTGAACCAAACGACCAGGTACTTCTTCATAACTCTCGCTTACAATTGTTCCCTGGAAAATTGCGTTCTCGATGGTCAGGTCCTTTTACCGTAAAGGAGGTTAGCCCCTATGGTGCTATTGTGCTCACAAATGCTGAACGCAATGAGTTCACTGTGAATGGACAAAAGGTGAAGCACTACTGGGCAAAAGCTGAGATCCCTTAGGGGCACGTGATGTATCTACAAGTTGCACCTGAAGCATGAGTGTAGTACAGTCAAGCTCGTGACGTTAAACAAGCTCTAAGTGGGAGGCAACCCACTGGTAAGTTTGTATATACTCTCATTCTGAGTCTTGTCTTTGTTTAGATTTCATTTTTTTGCATTGTTTGAGTCATGAAAAGCAGAAAAATGAGCTTTTGTCGACCATGAGGGTCGGTGTTGATCGACACCACCCTTGGTGTCGGTTGACTCCCTTACCCAACATAACCAAAACCGACCTAGGGTGTTGGTGTTGATCGACACCACACCTAGTGTCGGCCGACACCTGAGCACGAGGTAAGTAGTATAAATTCCTTTCTTCTTCTTCCTTTTCTCCCAAAACCCTCTTTCGCGAAAACCAGCGAAAAATCACTTCCCAAATCATCAAAAACCTCGTTTCTTCACCGATTGGAGTGATTTAAAGTCCTAAATTCATTGGACTTTCGTGCTTAACTCATATCTACCATCTATTCCGTTCAAAATCCAAGGTATGTTCTTCAAATCTCCTTATTTTCGTTTTGAACCCTAGGGTTTAATTTTTTGGTTATGCCTCTAATTAGCTTAATTCATTGCCTAAATCTCACTTATTTAGGTTGTTAGAGGATGAATCCATCATTGATATTGCTATATCTACTGAGATTTTGCAAATTTGAGTGACCTAGTTGTTCATGGAGATTTTGTTTACCTTGAGTTCATAGAGAAGCGAATTTGGTAGTTCTTACAGTGGATTGGTGTTGATTTTGGCATTATGGGTTCAAATCCTTGAGGTTCAGCACCCACAAATTTTGATTTATTGCAATTGATTCCCAAAGTAACGCCTTGCATGTGTTTTGTTTTTGCTTTTGCTCACAATTGCAGATGACAACTCCAAGAAGGTCTAAACGCATGAATCAGGTCATCCCCAAACAAGCTTCAGCACCCAAAGAGCCACCTCGTCTTCCATGGCCGAGAATCGAGGGTACGCCTATCAAATCAACTAGAAGTTGGGATGTTGAACCCGCTATTGAAACCTTGTCCTCTGAATGTGTCGATCGTCCAATCCTTGATACCTTGGACGATTAGAACACACTGTTCTACAATACATGGTTGATAGTGGATGTTCAACCAACTCGAGTCGCTGCTGAAGTTAAGCTTTGTTTGAAGCGGATGGGTTTAGGGATTATCGGCACTACTTACTACAAGCTATATCCAGACTTAGTCCGCCAGTTCCTCGCCATAGTTTGTGTTTACTATGAAGACGCTGCTGACAAGACCGCTCAGCATGGCATTATCACTTTCATGTTTCGTGGGAAGCGCTACAGGATACCCTTCCCCACGTTGTGCCGCATCTACAAATTCCGAGAGACTGCCAAGAGGGTAGCAATTCTTAGTGAGTTCCTAGATACGTAGGTCTTCTGGGGTAACTTTGGCACTGGTGACTATGATTCCAAGACATCGAAGCAGTCTCATATACGCCATCCCATGCTCTGTTACCTTGCTAAGCTCATTGGTAGAACTATCTTGTGGACATCTGAGGTGGCAAAGATGCGACTCCAAGAGTTGATAATGCTTCATTATGCACTGGGCCACCTGACGGAGCATGAATACTCCACTGCATTCCTAGCTAAGCATGATATTAACTTTGGTGCTGTTTTTGCTCATCATCTCGTAGGTCTGCAGCGGAAGCCCTTCACGGACAAGAGAAAGAAGGAGACGATCAGAAGCTTGCTAACCCTAATCTTTCAGCATTGTGAGATCAACCTTAAGTCTGCGCAAGTCCTCTTCACGAAAGACTTGTTGGATGTATGCTCACCGGTATGTACGTCTATCTGAAGCACACCAGTATGCTCAGCGGTAGCTGGATGTACGTTTTCACTAACCTCATAGGGACTCACCACCTGCAGCTACGTCGTTCTGACCTCACCTCTTTATCTACCCTCGCTGACCTTCGCTTCCTGATTGACCCCGACATTCTGACCGAGGCCCCCTCATCTCAGAAGCGTAAGCGATCCACATCCTCAGCATCCACTCCCATTACACCTATGCGTCTTGCCTTCGAGAGACAATTGCCTCAGGAACCTGATGACCTGAGTCACGACTTGGCTTTTCGGAGATATGTAGTTCAGAGTCTGCACCAGATTTTGAAGATGATTGCCGCTATACCTCGATGTGGTTGCACCCCGCAGGACCGTCAGGAAACCACTGCTTCCTCCCCAAACCAAGACACTCCGCCTTCCATCTCCATCTCTGCTACTTCTGACTGGGATGACGATAAGGATTAGCTTCCTCCTGCTTTTCATTTTTCCGGTTTTTCTTTTCTTTCCCTTTTAGCTTTTATGTTTTTAGTTTTATGATATTTTTATGTTTTCTTTAGTTTTTATCTTTATCTTTGTCATTTAACTCTGGGATTGGATTATACATCATCGATGCGACTGATGTTCTTGGGCTTGACTCCTCATTCATACATGACAGCAGAACGTCTTAATATATACGAAATGGTACTCCTCTCCCGTACTCTAAAAAAAAAAGAAAAAGAAAAACATGAGATGACTTTCTTTCAAGTAAAGGGGTAGGAAAATTTCACATGACCCCATTATTTTACTTTGAAAGAGATGATCACACGATGGTTGGAAGCGAGGTTAGGAAAATTTCCCGTGATGCCATTATTCGCTTACACCTTTGTCACAAAAAAACAGCATTGAGAATAAGGAAAATAACAAGTCTGGGGGAGAGAAAGAGTACCAAAGAGTTTAGTAATGTTCACTGCATCATTGTATAGTATGGGAATGAGTCTAGAAGGTCCTTGACATTGAGATCAGAGATGAGACCCAGCAATGAGGGTTTATGGACTATGTTTGTGAAATTGTTGGTTGAATATGGAAAACTGCGAAAGTCTTTGGTGAAGTACATGGTGGTCTGGACCTTGTCAGGTAAGAAATCTTAGTGGTTTACTATGGTGAATGTGAGTGTGGTGCTCTTATGATGAAATGAGTTTCTGTGTTTTCAAACTTCTTTCTCTGGTTTGGTACTATGTTTGCTTGAGGGCAAGCAAAAGGCTAAGTCAGGGAGAGTTGATATATCATGGTTTTTACGGTTTTTAAGCCATGATATATGTCTTTAATTGAGTCTTTTATGTGTCTTTAGAGTCCTAGTCGAGTCTTTTACAGGTTTACACGTATTTGAAGACTTTTGGACCTTTTGGAGCATTTTGGAGCATTGTTTTTATGGAGCTGAAGCCGGTGTTTGCATAGACCCCTGGTGTCGATCGACACCACCCATGGGTGTCGATCGACACGCGTCACCTCCTAAACTCAAACTCGGATTTACAAAAAGATCCAAGTCATGTTTCTGAGTCTTTATTAAGGTTTTTAGTTCTTATCTATGTATCTAAGCTTTGAGAGGAGACTTTGAGAGAGATTGAGAGCTTGGGGCTGATTTACTCTGTATTTATGATATATATTCTATTCATGTTCATGATTTCATTGATTATGTTTGAGTAGATCACTTGTTAGGTTCAGGGATTCTCATTAGGGTTTTCATGGATTTGTAACTTTGATTGATTGGTTAGGATTCACAACCTTATAAGTTCTTCACCTAGGTTGTTCTTAATGCTAAATCTAGCCTGATCACCAATGCATCTAGATCTTAGGTTATTGAATTAGCACGAAGGTGTGATTTAAAACTTGAAAGAACCTAGAGTGAGCAAATTATATAATCACAAAGGAATTTTGATTCGATGATTTGTGAACAAATCAAACTTGAACTTAATGCTTGTTTAAAACTTGAAGTCTCACAATGGAATTTGGTTTCTTAAGTTTTAAGCATAGAGAACTTTCACAGCGGGAGTTGGTTAGTTCTAAGTTAGTGTTTTGAGTTCCAGAACTGGATTTTAAATTGATCCTAGCCAATTCATTGATTTGCATTTCCTGAATTCCTGAGAAGTTCCCTGAGCTTGACGTTTTTCTAATTGAATACAACAACTTTCATTTACTTTTCTGCATTATTTTCATTTATCACCTATTTTACTTAGCTTAATTCGAAACTAAATAATCTATTGTGAAATACTATGAGTCTCTGTGGATTCGACCCCTATATACTACAATTGCATATCTGTGCACTTGCGGTGTAGCTCTAGGGTTTAAAACTTTGAGCATATAAATCCCCAACCTCACCACACATAACAAGACTCAGGATAGAGCCACAGCCAAAGCCAGGATAATATCTCTTGCATCTAGTTGACCCAAGTCAAAATTGTATGATCAAATGATCCATGATCAATAATTCAATGATAAATTAGGTATATTGGGAGTAATGACCGAGACAATATTGATAAAAGTGGTTTGGATTGAAAATTTGGCAACCCTTGTTCCACTGATCGTTCCACCACCGTTCCATCACTGTGGAACACATGGAGGAGTGCCAAAGAACCTATTCGGCTCGATTAAACAAGCTAAGTTTGGATATTCACCTGTAAGTTAGTCATATTGGGAGTGTTCATCGAAGCAATTTTGGAAAAGGAAGTATGGATCACAACATTTGCAACATTTGTTCCATGGATCGTTCCACAGACGAGGATCGATTGTTCCACGGACGTATATTCATCGTTCCACAGACGAGGATCGACTGTTCAACGGACGTAGATTCATCATTCCACAGAAGAGGATCGACTGTTCCACGAACATAGATTCACTGTCCCACAGACGAGGATCGACCATTCCACAGCTGTTCCATAGACGCATAATCCAAGGAAATATGCCACAAATCGAATTGGCTCGATCAAATGATCTAAGATTGAATGTCCAATAATACGAGGATATTTCAGGAGTAATGATCAAGATTTTTTGGATGAAAATGGTTTGGAATCCCGAGATTCTCAACATCAACCAAATAGGCCGTACTATCCGACGAAAGTCGAAGTCGTCAGAATCATCCAAGATTCAATATTCACTGGTAAATTTGTCAACATCAAGATACGTAACACGAACCACCATAGCATTGGAAGTTTTTCTTTGCAGAAGTGATTTAGGAATCCATATCCTCGAGTAATATGAGTATTCTGGAGACAATGATTGAAAGAAAAATAGTCATAAATAGGCTAGATTTGAAGATTCACGACAAGACCCCCGCGGAACTATGTTTGTACCGAGATACTGAAGAGCTTCATGGAACCATTTTAGTTCCAAAACCTACCAAGTAAGTGATTCTCCATCACCTTATTGTCACTATAAACTATGCTATCATTGGGTTAGGTTGATGAAACAAACAAGGAAGAAACAACAAGGCAAGCTGAAGAAAGAAAGAAGAAGAAGCAACCGACCTCGGTCACACGGCCCGTGACCAAGGTCATGAAGAAGGCCAGCCCCGGTCACATGATTCGTGACCGAGGTCGTCGCGAAGGCCAGCCCCGGTCATGAGTTCCATGACCGAGGTCATCATGCCGAGTTCTGATTTTTGATTTCATCGATTCCGAGCCGTCTAAAACCTTTCCATCCATCGACACAAACCGTGAATGATGCAAAAGAGGATTGCCATCGTCCGTTATTCATAACCGTGCCCAAACAAATTCTTCCCGAAAAGAAATCCATGTTAGTTATCTGAAAAACCAAAATCACGTGATCCCCACAGGTAAGTTTTCTTTTTTCCCTCCCTTCTTAAAAAAGCCCGCCCTTTTTAGGTTAAAACAAGTTTTTAAACTAAAAAGTGGATTCATAAGATTCAATGAAGCCTTTGTCATCTCTCCAACTCCATTGGGGTATAGAACACTTTGAATCCATATTTTTGAAGTTTGGGGCATTATTAAATTGATTGGTGCTTTCAAATCCAAATCATTAGGAGAATTCAAATCTCTTATTACATTTATCACATAGCCAAGGTATGTTTCTAAATTTCTAATTTTCTCTTTGAACTTCAAAAGAGGTATTTCTAAACTCGCTTGATTCAATAGCTTTTGTTACTTGGAATTGATAGAGAACTTATAGATATGCTTTTAGGTTGTATACCCATCGATTTTGGTGTTATATTGTTGATGGAATTTGAGTTTTCCTATGCTAAAATTTTGTGCCCTAATTGGAAAATGAAATTGATGTTGCAAGTTGCTAGAAATAGATTCCTTAGACTCTATTCATCATAGTTATGAGAAATTAGATTGATTTTTCACATAAGAAGCATTGAATTATGAATTTGATTGCAATTTTTTGTGAAGGTCACATTGAATCCGAAAATTGAAACCTATGTTTTGATTTCTTGATTTGAAACTTTGAACATGCCTTAACTTGCCAAAATCAATCCTCTATGCCTACATCGTATGAAGAGGATTGATTTGTTTCTAATTATGCCACTTTGCTCACTTATTTAAACCTTTTTCCCAATTTTAGGTACCAAATCAGTGGAATCTAGAACAACAAGACGAAGCTCTCGCGCACCTACATTGGAACGCCCACCTCGTTGCTACATACCGCTTGATGAGGGGATTGATGAGAGAAGAACCAAGAGATTACATGATAGAGCAACAAGAGCAAACAAAGGCAAAGAAGTGCTGATTGAACAAGAGAAGTCAACAATAGCACAAGGATCAAGCTATGGTTCCGATGAAGACATTGGGGATGATACCGTTCTTTCATCACTACTTCCCCAACGCTTCTAAGCTGCCCTTACACGCCTTTAACGCCAACAAGATAAGAAGAAGGACCTTCCTATGATGCTTGTAGGACAGAAGATGAAGGACAATGTTGACTACCGCACACCACTCAATGGGTTTAAGGTCATACCCACTTTGAGAGTTGATTACACATCATTGCAAGCTCTTGGACTCGCAAGTGATGTTGGATGGATGTTGAACGCACTAGGACTCTGCAAGTTCATGGAGACCACTCGCCAAGAGATCTATGAAGAAGAGACACGACAATTCCTTGCAACTGTCACTCTAGCCTTTCCGCGCACACATGCACCTCTAGCGCGTGATGGAGTCTTCTTCTTTACAATTAATGGTGAGCATTACAACATCTCTATTACCCAGCTAGGACAAGCCCTTGGATTTGAGTATCAAGATGCTATTGATTTTGGACCCGAAGATACCAATGCGATATGGCAACGCTTTGGCCGAGATACTTTTGATGGTGGGAAGACCAAGGCATCTTCACTCTCTCACCCAACCATTAGATGCATTCACAAGCTCTTTGCCAACACCATCTTCTCACGTTCAGCTCAGAACAACGTCATTAGTGACAAGCTTCTTGTCCGCACTCATTGCCAACCGGTTGATCAAGATCAAGCATGATGCTTTCAAGTCTATCGAGAAACAAGAAACCATTATCTTTGGAGAAGTCATCACTACTATTCTAGAGACTGCTGGAGTTGCTCTCACACACAGCCCTTACACCTCCAAAGACAACCACATGAACTTAGAGAAGCTTGGTAAGATGATGATACTTGAAGGAGCAAGCATCAACCCCGACCAATTTGGATACAAGTACCACATTCCTCCTAGCATGATCTGTACCATACTGCTCCCTTGCCACACCATGCCACGCCTTAGTGATAGATTTACTAGCTGGAGCCCTTTACCGCATGAGTTCAACTCATCATGAGTCGAGGATCGACTTCCAATCACACTTTGCATCTTCATCAAGAAGAGGGCGATGGATTCTTTTGCTTCTCAGCATGTCACACAAGCCTCCACGGTACGTGACACAGCCACTTCCTCTTTTGAGACAGAGAGAGCACGGCGTATGGAGCTAGAGTAGGAGTTAGCCGAGCAGCGTGCTCTTATTGCGCAGCTGCAGAGGAGGACTTAGATCCAGGACACATTGATTCGTCCACCACCGAGTTCAGAACCTCCTGAGAAGTTGAAGGTTCACTCGTTCTATCTTTACTTTTATGCTTTGCTTTTTATTTTATTTTTATTTTTCCCATCCTTTCTAGATTTATTCACACTGGGGACAGTGTGATTTAAGTCTGGGGGATGTTTATCAGTTACTGAAATGCTTTTTATTTCTTTTGAGTCATTTTAATGTCTTTTTATTTAGTCTTATGATTTATTGAGTCAAAACTTTGTAGGAAATGATGACTCTATGATATGATGATTTCGACTTTATATATGTTCTGATTTATTTTCTAAGGACCAGTTTTACAGAATTCGTTAAAGAACGGACAACACCTAGAACCTCACTGCATGATCTCTCCCTTGATGTTTTATCTCACGGAGACTTGGTTGAATCTTATGTTAACTCCATTTTATTTGAACCCTAATACTGACCTTAATTATTTTTCATTAGAGGTATTAGATCAGGGAAACGAGCATCACATTCAGGACTTCTTATCCTTTTTACCACTCTTTGCTGATCCTAAATGGCCACTCATTTTTTAGTAGTTCCCACCCTTAACCAATAACCTTTCTTTTCAGACCTCACATTGTTCTCTTTTCCTTTCTTGTTTGGCAGATATGTCGTGGAAACGCGAGAGAGAAATTTCTGACACAGTTTTCCAGCCACTGAAGATGGAGGCTTTGGAAGAACTAAAAAGAGAATGTGACGATTTGGTCTAGAGACTACTCTTCCTTGGAATTCGACATAAAAGGTACCTATTTCGTGCTCATGAGATTAGTGTGAATATGTACCGTTTCCCCTTTCGAAAAAAAAATTAGAAAAGATGAAATGATTTTCTTTTGAATAAAGGAGTAGGAAAATTTCCAATGACCCTATTATTTTACTTTGAAAGAAATGATCACACGAAGGTTGGAAGCGAGGTTAGGAAAATTTCCCGTGATACCATTATTCACCTACACCTTTGATAAAAACAGAAAAGAGAAAAAGAAAAACGAAAGGAAAGGAAACGGTTACGAAATAAAAGAATCTCATAGCACAGGTATTCCCAAAGAAGATATATCGCTTTTAAAGAAGGTGTGGTGATGCGATCCTAGGAAGCACTAAGGAGCTGGAAGAGGAAATGGAAGCTTATGAATATAAGGCGATCCAACAAGGAGCAAAGGATGCATTGGAGGAGCAAATTGGAACGATTACTCGGGCTAGAACAAGAGAGTTTCACCAAAGATTTAGGGTCTCACTTCATGTGAGTACTTATATGGATCACTTGCGCTGTCATGAGGGTATCAAGACTTCATTGGTCAAGATACACACCCAAGAGACTTAGTAAATGGCCATGAGGACCATGCATACTCCTTTTCCCTTCTCCTCGGTTTTTCCCAAGTGGTTTTCCGGGAAAGGTTTTTAATGAGGTGCATTGGGTCTCATGTCCATCTTGCCATTTGCTGAGTTTGATCCACCTCCAGGCCCATTTACTTCATCATAGGTGTGGCCCATATCTCTTTTCTATCTCATTTGAATTTTGAATGTTGTGTTTAATTCTGCATGGTCATTGTGTGATTTACGAGGCATGTCTCGTAACTCCACACTCTTTATTGCTACTTCCTTCTCTTCTCTTAATATTCTGCATCTGAACCTCATTATATTTTATCAAACTCTTTTCATATTCTCAAAACTCTCTGGAACCTGTTTGATCATTCCTTGCTTATACTGATCGGATCTTCATCCTCACCAAAGCAAGTTCGAAAGTCTTAGGGTCTGTCACAACTCCTAGGAAGTTTCACTGCGATCCACCCCCTTGTTCATCACGTCTAGGGTCTTCACCCATGTACAGAACATGTCTGAAAGTCTAAAGGTTCACCATCCCTTTGGAAGTTTCGCATCGATCCATAAAACCCATCAGACCATACTCGCCATTTCACATCATTTCATCACTTCCGCATCACTAATCTCATCCCTCCGACCATCAAAACTTATTGGAGAGCATTCAGGGACTTGATCATCATCTAGGATCATATCAAGTGGTATCAGAGCTCGCTCCAACCCAGGTTGTGTCGATTCAAAACGTTTTTACCCTTTCATATTCTGCAGATCATCGGAATCGATTTGTCTGTTGATTGCTAGAATTTTCATAATTTTTTGGTGTCAGATAAAATCGTGAAATCAATCGAATCTGAACCTCGTTTGAGTCTAGTAATTGATAAAATTGTTTCTCGAATTTTTCGGCACGTTTTGATATTTCTTTTCTGACTGTTCAACTGCTAGTGTCGAATCCGGAATCACTGTCTGTCACACGTTTTGCTTGAATTTTCATAAACTATTGGCGTGTGATAAAAATTCGAAATTTGTTGTGTCTGAACCTTGAAAGAGTTTAGTTTCTAGAAAAATTGATTCTAGAATTTTTGATAATTTTTCGAGATTGATTTCGTCGAACAGTCGCAACTAGAGGTTCTCGGAATTTGAAAAGTTATTTTCGTGTTAACTTGCTAGAATTGTTTAAAATTATTGGTTAATCCTAAAATCGTGAAATCTGTTGCATTGAAACCTATATTGAGTCTAGTATTTCTTTGGCCCTCTAAATCACTTTTCCAGCCTCCTTTCAACTTCACAAGTGCCAAACTAGTCTAATTTCCTATGTTTTTGTACTTAGGAGAATTTGCACTAGCATTTGCATACATGTTGCATTTTGGAGCTAAAACAGGTACAACTTGGAGCATGGATGCTAGGACAGCTTGAGTCCCCACTCGAGCCCATACTCGCCACACCACTCGAGCCCTGCTCGAGGCTCTCCACTTGAGTCCCTACTCGACATCGCACCCCGACACCACGTCTTCCAGCTCGACAAACCTCGATCCTGTGCTCGACCTCCCACCTCGAGCCCGTGCTCGACCTCCCAGCTGGAGCCCGTGCTCAACCTCAGCTCCACCACGTACCCACTCGATGCTGCACTCGCCGTACCCACTCAATATTGCACTCGATGTACCACTCGTGTCATCACTCCACAACATCTACCTGTCTCAACTCGAAACCACCCAAGTGCTCGACGTGCAACACACTCGACCTCCCAACTCGAGTTGCACCACCCACGAAGACTCCGCTACTTCTTTTGTCTCTTTCCGTTTTAGGGTTTGCCGTATTTACTATAAATACCCAACAAGGGGACATGTCTTTTATTTTTAGGGTTTTTCTCTGCCTCCAAACCTTATTCTTGGTGTTCTTCATTTTGTAATTCAGATCTCTCTTAATCTAGTATTTAGTTTGCTTTGATTTTTTGCAGTCTTACTATTCTCATCCTAATCTATCTTTCTAAACTATTTTCAATGAATTCTGAGATGTTTGATTTTTCTGGGTTTATGTTTTTGATGATGATGATTTGTGTTCTTGAGTAGTGATTTAGGGTTTCTGAGGATGGGTTAGATCTGTGTAGGATTCTTGGTCTCCTTAAATGTTTGAACTTTAGATTGCATAGATCTCTTCTGGATTAGGTGTTCTTAATACTTAGTTAGCCAAGAAATTGGTAATTTTGATCTCATGCATTTCCCACTCAGAAGGTGTTGATGAAATGCTTGAACCATGTAATACCAGAGATCTATAGCTTTAACCCATGGCTTAAGAGGTTATAGCTGTATTTTGACGTTAATGAATTGGTTCTTAATGCTTGCCTATATTATGTTTCATTGATATCTGCTCTAAGTTTCCTTGTATCTTTGACTAGGTATTAAGATTAGGAAGTGGTATAGGCTTGTTGGTGTTTGTCACGAGAGTGAGGTCACCTTACCTTGATGTTCATTGTCTTGAGATAGCTTATGTGAAGTTTTGTTAAGCGCCTAGGAGAAACCAAGGAGAATCACATTTCGACCCCCCATCTTTGGACCCCTAGTTACATCTTCTTGCTTTATCATCTTGCTTTAAAGTCATTTACTTGTTTAATTGCACTTTGCCTCTCATCTCTCTCAACTCGGTCATGAACCCGATTGCATAGTTGTTTGTCGTTTTCAGGCTCCACTCGATCCCATTGACTCGTTCATAGTGGTCGAGTGCACCTTTTTGTCTTTTTCTGCATTGACTCGATCAATGAACCGTTCATCTCAAGAGTGGATCAGCTAGATCAAAACTATGCTCCAGGCAACCAGTGTGAATATGGTGAGACATTTCAATTATCAAACATAGAGTATGGCTATGAACGACAATATTCCTCCCAACTATCTGAAGAAGACGAGACTCACAACCTCATGCAGTTGATTTTGGAAGAACAAAAATGAGAGGCAGCTTGTTTTTCAGAAGAACCTATTGATCGAGTCAAGCCCTTTGTTGTGCAAGCACCAGAGATTTTCAACCTAAATCCACTCTTCTCAAATACCCCAACTGCACTCTCCAATGATATTGGTGAATATTTGGAGAAGACTGTACCACTGCTATGGAAGAATCCCCAAGAAGCTGAAGAGGTTACATAAGAGCTTGATTTGCTTTCTAAATACATAGTTGATGAGAAACCTTTGCTGAGGTACGAAGAATTGAGTTATTCAATCAAGAGCAGTGGGGAAGCAGCATGCATGGTTGGAAAGGCATTAGAACATCCTTGTGAAGGTGTCATTGTTATTGAATGCATATCTGAGGAGCATCTGGGTATAACATCCATCGATGAAGTGAGCATTGCTCAACCAAGGACGATACTCTTTGAGATGATCAGGATGAAAGAGTTTAGGGGATGGTTCTATGACGAATATGATCCAGGTGATACATGGATTCATTGCTAGACCCTAATGAAGGGATGAAAAGTCAAGCTCAGCGACTCAAAACAAGCTCACTTGGGAGGAAGTCCCATGGCTATCCTTTTTTATACATTCTCGCTTTCTAAGTTTCTTGTTATTTTCAATATGTTTTTCTAGATATGCTGATTATCAGGGCTACAGTTCTAGGATGGTGCAGCTGAGGTTAAGCAGTATGTGTTGGAAAAACCAGGGATACATTCGATCAATAGGACTCGAGCAAACAACTCGAGTCAGGAAATGAGCGGACCAGTCAAACGACTCGGGCACAACACTTGGTCAATAGACCGAGTTGAACCTCCATTAGCCCAGTAGCTCGATATCGGTCTTCGAGTACACCAGGGAAAGCATGGAGGTGCACACCACCTCCTTCTTCACCAACCTATGAGGTACCAACTCCATCACTTCCTTGCATTTCTAGTTTAAATTGTTATGTTTCTTGAATCTCTCAAACCTTCCCGTGAATTTTTATTACACAAGGGACTGTGTAATTTAAGTTTGGGGGAGTCCCAGGGTTTGAGATGTATTTGACATTGTTTTCTGTTTTCTTATTTCAAATTTTGCATACCATTAGTCATCATTTACTGCATATAAAAACCCATAAAAATTTGAATTTTTTTTGAAAATCATTCCATATAAACAGAGTGTCCATGTAGTTGCATTAACATCTTAGGATTGAGTCTACTTGCATTTCATTCAAGATTGATGCATCTGCATAGGGGATTTGAGTATAACCTTGTGAGCATGTTGATTCACTAGATAAAATCAATGTCCAATATTGCCTGATGCATATTGAGTGAGTTTGAAATTAAGACAGCACCAAGCTTTGAATAAATAACTTGACGTTCTTATCTTGATTGAAACATGCTGTGATCTGATGCCTTTCCCTATCTATTAGAATCTAAACATGACTTATAATTATCATGTTTATGCATTGAACTTGAACTCATGGATACCTATATACATACTTGGATATTCTTTCACCTTTTTACCACTCTTGCTATCCAAGTAGCTTATTCCCATCATTGGAACAGTTTCCCCCACCATGAACCTACCTTTCTTTCAAGCCAATATTATTCTGTGTGTGTGTGAGGCCTTTTATTGACTGAGCTTGGTAGAAAGTGTTAGGTTGGAGCCGACAAGGATAGATTCACATTTAGTTATAGTTCACGGTTTTCGGACTAGCTTGGACTAGGTGAGAATATGATTCTGGGTAGAAATGGAAATACGGATATCCAACTCTGGGTAGAGAACTCAACTAGGTAGACTCGGTCTCTTGCATCGAGTTATGCAGACCGAGTGGGTGGAAATTCTATTTGAGATGCAAACTCGATATGCTACACCGAGCTATGAAGGCGGAGTTATGGGAAATCATTGTGGGATGTGTTGAAAATGAAAAAGAGAAGAAAATGGGAAAGGGAAAGAAACTTCTAAGTAGAGGGATGTGTATGATTAAAGCTCTAGTAAAGGATTTGGTAGTAAAGAAAGAAAAAAAAATATATGTATAGGCTCAGGAAAAGAAAAAAAAAAGAAAAACCTGTATGAGTTGCATAAGAGATAGAGCCTCAGATAAAAAACCTCCCCCGCTAGAGTAATCAAAAGAAAAGGAACCCCTTAGAACACAAAGAAAAAGAAAAAGATTGATCAAAGAGATTCAAGGCAAAAAGTGCCAAAGGGTAGTAATAGGATCATTTCTGGGTTTAGATTTAGGGGTTTGGGTTTGATTATGTATATGGATGGGTAGACGGGAGTCTATCCTTGTATGCATCGGTTGGCCCTGACCTTTAGCCTTCTCCTAAAGCTCCCTCTTTTCTTGAGTGTCCTCTGAGTAAGAAAGAGTTTTAACCAGTTACACGAAGGGACCATCTTTGTCTTTGAACCTTGCCTTAGCCAAATGAGTTCATTGGACATGCATAGCTTGATTCATAGTTTCTGCTTAATGAATGTTAAAGGGATTGGTAGATTTGAATGCATGTGTAGGTTAAGAGTGAAGGTTAGGTTGTGTTGTGAATAGCATGGCTAAGGTTTTTGAAGTAGAGCTCGCTTGCATTGCATCATTGAGCTATTAAATAAGATATTGGTTTTATCCTGTTTATTGGCATTGCTTAGGTTCTGAATCCCCACTTTCAAACCTCTCTTCCTGCTTATTATTTGTTTGTTTGAGGGCAAACAAAGACTAAGTTTGGGGGAGTTGATGTCTCTGTATTTTAGCATGTTTTAGCATGCATTTAACATCACTTAGGTGTAGTTTCATCATATGTTTCACCTCATTTAGAGTCCTTTTCACTCATTTAGCATTCTTATTAGGATTTGCATTAGATTTGCATACATATTGCATGTTTGGAATGCTTCTAAGTGTTTTGGAGGCATTTGGAGAAATTTGGAGTCATGGAGCAAAGTAGGATGTGATGTTCATCCGACACGTTGGAAAGATGCGGCTGGACGAGGACTTTGAGGCTGGATTTAGCCTCAACAGCCTTCATAAAGGTTGTAGAAGAGTGAGTTATCTTTCAAATGAAGGTAGTCTTGCATCATTCTGATGAGTATTGAAGGAGTTATGACCGAATTACTGCAACTCAGTCAGGCCTAACGACGGACTCGACCAACAGGCTGACGGACTCGACCAACAAGCTAACAGACTCGACCAACTCCACCACTCGAGTCACCACTCAACAACATTGACCCGTCTGCCACCCGAGTCCACACTCAATGCCACTTGAGCTCCGCAAATCGAGCTGCCACACTAACTGCGACCACACAATGCGACCACCACTCGAGCTGGACCACAAGATGCCATCTAGAAGACAACACCACTCGATCATTTCATTTAATCAAGTGATCGAGTCCGCACCAAAGGAGCCAACTTTGAAGACACCACTCGATGTTACCACTCGACCAAAGTAATCGAGTCTGGTACTCAATCTGACGGCTTTGAGTCACTCCAGAATCCGCAGACCCCACTCGAGTTCACCACTCGGTTTGGGGTCGAGTCAAGCATTTCTGGAAGTCCCAGATCACCACTCGGGTTTCCAACTCGAGCTCATCACCCGAGTCATCATCTTTGGCCCTCTAAATCACTTTTCCAGCATCGTTTCAACTTCACAAGTGCCAAACAAGTCCAATTTCCTATGTTTTTGCACTTAGGAGAATTTGCACTAGCATTTGCATACATGTTGCATTTTGGAGCTAAAACAGGTACAACTTGGAGCATGGATGCTAGGACAGCTCGAGTCCCCACTCGAGCCCTGCCGTCGAGGCTCTCCACCCGAGTCCCTACATGATATCGCACCCCGACACCACGTCTTCCAGCTCGACAAACCACTTGACCACCTCGAGCCCGTGCTGGACCTCCCCCCTCAAGCTTGTGCTCGACCTCCCAGCTGGAGCCCGTGGTCAACCTCAGCTCCACCACGTACCCACTCGATGCTGCACTCACCGTACCCACTCAATATTGCACTCGACGTACCACTCGTGTCACCACTCAACAACATCTACCCGTCTCAACTCGAAACCACCCAAGTGCTTGATGTCGAACACACTAGACTTCCCAACTTGAGCTGCACCACCCGCGAAGACTCAGCAACTTCTTTTGTCTTTTTCCGTTTTAGGGTTTTCCCTATTTACTATAAATACCACTGTTGGGTATTATCCAGGGGACATGTCTTTTATTTTTAGGGTTTTTCTCTGCCTCCAAACCTTGTTCTTGGTGTTCTTCATTTTGTAATTCAGATCCCTCTTAATCTAGTATTTAGTTTGCTTTGATTCTTTGCAGTCTTACTATTCTCATCCTAATCTATCTTTCTAAACTATTTTTAATGAATTCTGAGATGTTTGATTTTTCTGGGTTTAAGTTCTTGATGATGATGATTTATGTTCTTAAGTAGTGATTTAGGGTTTCTGAGGATGGGTTAGATCTGTGTAGGATTCTTGGTTTCCTTAGATGTTTGAACTTTAGATTGCATAGATCTCTTCTGGATTAGGTGTTCTTAATGCTTAGTTAGCCAAGAATTGGTAATTTTGATCTCAGGCATTTCCCACTCAGAAGGTGTTGATGAAATGCTTGAACCAACTAATACTAGAGATCTATAGCTTTAACTCATGGCTTAAGAGGTTGTAGCTGTATTTTGACGTTAATGAATTGGTTCTTAATGCTTGCCTATATTAAATTTCATTGATATCTGCTCTAAGTTTCCTTGTATCTTTGACTAGGTATTAAGATTAGGAAGTGGTATAGGCTTGTTGGTGTTTGTCACGAGAGTGGAGTCACCTTACCTTGATGTTCATTATCTAGAGATAGCTTATGTGAAGTTTTGTTAAGCACCTAGGAGAAACCAAGGAGAATCACATTTCGACCCCCCCCATCCTTAGACCCCTATTTACATATTCTTGCTTTATCATCTTGCTTTAAAGTCATTTACTGTTTAATTGCACTTTGCCTCTCATCTCTCTTAACTCGGTCTTGAACCCGAGTGCATAGTTGTTTGTCGTTTTCAGGCTCCACTCGATCCTATTGACTCGTTCAGAGTGGTCGAGTGCACCTTTTTATCATTTTTCTGCATTGACTCGATCACTTGACTCGGTCTAGGACTCGAGTCAAGCACCCATCTTACTGCATTTCGTTTTTATTTCACTTAGGTTGTTAGATAAACATTTCCTTTCTATCTGGCTTGACTTAGTTGTATCTGATCACATCGTGATTGCTAGCATCACACCCAATTGGATTGACACCTTAGTATTACAATGACAATGCTAGGGAATTTATACATCCTTCTGCATACACTAACAAAAAAGTTACATTGTTTTTACTTGGGGATTGAATAACTGACAGAGGATTTACATCCCGTAGGACAAGTTCCTACTGCTAGATTTCCATTGCCCATAGAAGTAGTCCCTGAGTAAAAACACTACTATCACGGGCCGCGTAAAAACAAAAGCCAAATAAGAAAGAAAAGAACAGAAAAGGAAGACTAAGTAGCGGACCTTCCTTAGGATAGGATCACGGCCCAATACTCTCTCTACTAGTCGTGGATGTTTCCAAGTGACGAGTATTCGGCTAGGCCATGATGCACCGGTGCTCAATGCCTCATTAAAAACCTCCCCGACAAACCACTTTAGGATAAACCCGGGGTAGGGAAAAAAAGTACAAATCTACCGAAATCTTAGGGTGGCGTATTCATCCCATCATGATGAAGATGTCAAGGGTCTTGCCTCGTACCTCTTTGGTTGCCTTGGCACCGTGTCCGGGTCGGTAGTCCTTAGCTTCTAGCCCTAAGGCTTCTTCCACGAATGCATTGAACTTGGCTCTGTAGAGTTTAGTCTTGCTCCTCTTGACGCATTATGGGGGTAGGTTAGGAGCCTGGTTCCTTTGGTCTTGATTGGCTTGACTTGGTGGTGTCTCATCCGGCTGCTCGTTCGGATAACTAGGCGGAACCTCATCAAACTTTCTTCAAAATTTGCTGCCAGCTTTGAACCACATATTTCTGAAAAGCTAAATCTTGACTCAAATCATCGGGTTCCTAAGGCATTGGTCTCTCAAAAGCAATGCGTAGAGTTGTAATGGGGGTGGATGTTGAAGATGTGGATCGCTTACACTTCCGAGAGGAGGGTGGTCAGAAATCGAAGGGCAGCTAGAGTGGATAGAGAAGTGAAAATGTACATCCAACTACCGGTTAGCATACATGTGTGCTTCAAATATGCTTTACCCAACAAATCGTTCTTGGAGATGACTTGTGCAGACTCAAGGTTGATCTCACAATGCTGAAATATCGGAGTGAACAAGCTTCATATCGTCCTTTTCTTCCTTTTGTTCGTGAAGGGCTTCCGCTGCAAACCTACGAGATGATGAGCAAAAACAGCAACAAAGTTTACATCATGCTTAGCTGGGAAGGCAATGGACTATTCATGCTCCGTAAGGTTACCCACTGCATAATGGAGCATGATTAACTTCTGAAGTCTCATCTTGGCCACCTCAGATTTGCAAAAGAGCGTGCTACCAATGAGCTTAGCAAGGTAACAAAGCATGGGATGACGTATATCAGACTGCTTTGATGTCTTGGAATCATAATATCCAGTGCATAAAATGCCCCAAAAGACCCGCTGATCAGGCAAATCACTCGGAATTGCTACCCCTGTAGCATTCTCTCTGAACATGTAGATGCGGCACAATGTGGGGAAAGGTATCCTGTAGCGCCTCCCATGAAGCATGAAAGTGATAGTGCCTTGCTGAATAGTCTTGTTAGCAGCATTTTCATAGTAGACACGAACTGTGCCGAGGAATTGGTGAACCAAGTCTGGATAGAGCTTGTAGTACGTGGTTCCCATAATCCTTAATCCCATCGGCTTCAAACAAAGCTTAACTTTACCAGTAATCCCCATGCTTGTCAATTTTTTTCATACAAATGACTCGAGTTGGTTAAACATCCACTGTCAACCAAGCATTGCAGAACAACTCCTCCCATATATCGAGGAGCAGATGATCAACGCACTCAAAGGATAATATCTCAACGGCGGGCACGGCATCCAAAATTTGGGTCAGTTTGATCACCGTACCCTTAATTCTTGGCCATGGAAGATGAGGTGGCTCTGTTGGTTCTGAAGCTAGTTTAGTGACAACTTGATTTGTGCGCTTAGACCGTCTCGGAGTAGTCATCTACAGTTTTAAACAGAAGCAAAGCAACTGCAAGGTATTAAAATCAACACCAATTGATTGTAACTACATCCCAATTCGCGTTTCTATTCTACAAGTTAAACAAAATCTCCATTGAAGAACATGGTTATGCAAACTTGTAAAATAACACTAGATATCACAAATCAATGATGGATTTATCCTCTAACAACCTAAATAAGTGAGATTTAGTCAATGAATTGAGCTAAAAAAGGCATAAATTGAAAATCCAACCTTAGGGTTCAAAACAAAAATTGGGAGATTTGAAAAACATACCTTGGATTTGGAGCGAATGAATTGTAGATATGAATTAAGCACGAAAATCCAATGAACTTAGCATTTTAAATCACTCAAATCGGTAAAGAAAAAAGGATTTTGATGACTTAGGGGTGGGTTTTATGGAGGTTTTCGCTAAATATGAATTCGGGAAGAGGAAGAAGAAGAAGGGTTTTTATAGCACTTACCTCGTGGCGGTTGCTGTGGACCGACACAAGGCGTGGTGTTGATCGAAACCAACACCGTAAGTCGGTCATTCATCTGCTGTCCATGGGTGTCGATCGACACCATCGACCATCATGGTCGACAAAGAACTCCTTTTTCTGCTTTTCATGACTCGAAACATGCAAAAACGAAAAACCAAACAAAGACAAGACTTAAATTAATGTATATACAGACTTACCAGTGGGTTGCCTCCCACTCAATGCTTGTTTAACGTCACGAGCTTAACTGCACTACGCTCATGCACCAGGTGCAACTTGTAGATTCATCACGTGTCCCAAAGGAATCTCAGCTTTTTCCCAATAGTATTGAAGGTTATCGATCCCACAGAGAGTAATAGCTACGCGGAATTAAATCAAAGAAGAAATCAAACTAAGACAAAATATGAAAAGGGTTTTGTTTTGGGTTTTCTAATGATTAATGCAATGAAACAAGAGAGCAATAAATTAAAATTGGTTTTAAACTTATAAATGAAAGCGTTGGGCATTGATATGATCCTAGGTGAGGATCAACGTCCCTGAATGTCTCCAAGGGTTGTGATGAGTAGGATGATTGGATATGAGTGCGGAAGTGATGATATTGGCGAGAGGGTGATGATGCGGATTGAATGAGTGATGTTCCAAAGGAGATGAATGGCCTTTGAACACTCAGGATTGCTCCACGAGTGGGTGAAGACCGAACTCGGCAAGAGCAAGGGATGGATCGATGTGAAACTTCAATGGACTATGAAGCGATCCAAAGATTTCAAAAACTTGTCAAGCTGTGGATGATGATCCTTTACACCATAGAACAAGGCGATCAAACAAGGAAAAGAGTTCTGAAAATAAGATGTTTGATAATTAGAATGAAGAGTTTAGATTAGAATATAAAGGGGGAGAAGGAGAAGATGAGGAGGTGGTCATCAAGACATGCCTCGAAACACCACTCCTCGGAACACAACAAAAATAAATACAAAGTTTGAATAAAACATAGAATTAAAAGATAGAGTTTGGGTCTGGTTTTATCAAGAGGCTGGGGTAGAGTAATCGGGCCTTACCTCATTAAAAACCTTGTTGGTAAACCCATTGGGAAAAACCCAACAAGGGAAAAAGAGTAGAAGTCTGATTACCTCTCTTGATAAAAGTCTAGGTGGCTTGGATCACAACCAGGGTGGTTGGATTAGCACACACTAGACAGCCCTGGATAGTGTTGAGAAGATGTTGCAAAGATGTCTTGAATTGTTAAAGTGATCCTCTTAATATTCCCTGATCAAACGTTGTTGTTGAGCTAATCCATTTCTTCTTAGCTTCCTCGGCTACAAGCTGCTCCGGTTCAAGCTGCTCCTTCATTGTGCTTGGCATGATCACATCATCCTCTCCCACTTGAAAAGGATTTGACCTCAAATCCGAACAATCTGCAATGAAAGGAAGAAGAGAATAAGTAACTTTGAATAAGGAAATTTCTTTATACTTACCTCTGAGAAAGGTGTTGTTGCCATTGATCCTTTTGATGATTGTGAATAGGCCTTCAATCTTTGGTGCTGGGTTGAACCTCCCTTCAGCCGGAACTCGTTCTTTTCCCCAATAATTTCTCACGGATTCTCCAATTTCAAAGATCATTTGGAAATAATCAAGGGGTTTGTTGTCCTTCATGAAAACATCTCCAATTCCAGTCCTTGCAAAGAAATTAAATGAGATAACATTTACGTCCGGTGGCTCCTCTTTTGTACCTGAAAATTTATCAACACTTTTGGAAAAGAGCAAGCATGTTATCACAGTCATGGACTCACAATAAACAAGTAAACATATCTCAGCTTGAGTCAAAAAATTATCCTTATCATGTTTCTCTTTTACTTGTGATTTACAACAATGATTTGATTCCAAATATTCCTTGAATAAATCTAAATTTTTCTCAATGATTTCTGGAGATAACAAACTCATACTCACAGACCTTAAATCATGGGAAACAAATCAAGTTAAAGAGATACTTACCTGGATAGGATCCTTGTCAACAAATGTCGAGCATACAACGATGCCGCCCGTTTTCATTTCATGGAAGTCCCCGGCAGAGGAAAGGGAGTGTTCGGTGCTCCAAATTATCTCGGTAAATGAAAGCGGTCTTGGATCCGGGGGCTCTTCTTTGATCAAAAAATTGTTGGTGAGAATGCTTTCCACTCTAGAGGTTAACTTGCACAATGAGAACGCTCCTGGTCACCATTGATCATTTTGGAATGAACAAAATGATGAAAAATCCATTTTAGGTTCTACGGAGAACATGTGAAATGAAGAGGTCCAAATCTCGTGGAGTAAGAGTCTTGAACGTCCTAGATAGTGTCCAGCTCTCCAAATGTGGTTATGAGATGCATCACAGATGGGTGGTAGTCCAATGGGGTCATCCACTGGAAACACGTTCTTATGATTCTGCAAAAGACACATCATCTCACTCGGCAGCACCGGTGCAAGGTTAGATACACAAGATAATTTATCTAAAGAGACAAATATTTTATGATCCAAATATACAGCATCATTAACCTTACTAACCATAGCAAAAATATTAACTTTCGTACCTTGCTGTTGATTCCCTTTGAGTTTAATTTTGTCAAGGTAAAACTCAGGAGCCGGCAATGGCACAAGAGTAGTTTTCTTTTCTTGAAAAGGTTTTGAACTCAAAATTGTACAATCTGCGCCAAGAGAGAGCAAGTTAGCTTTCATTCATTTTTGAGAGTCTAGATAATTACCTCGGGTTTTTATTTGTGGTGAGGCATCTGGTGGTTTCTCCTTGATCACAATGATGTGTTCAGTTCTTGTTACTCTCTCTGATGGATCCATTGTTAAGCTCCGTGTGGATGTGATTCCGCCTAAGCCATTGCACACATCTAAGGTACATGTATCTTTCTTGGTACTTAAGGGAAAAATCAAGTGCATTATACTTGAAATTTCAACATTCAAAACAGGTTGTTTGAAGCTACGAGTGAAAATAAAATTATTCCAATATCGAATAAACTCGCAAGCTAAACTTACCTGAGTACCTTGTAAGATGTTACCAAACATTTCAGCTCGACAAGCTTGTGAATGGGTTGACACCGCAGTAGGTAATTGATCGTAGACCAGAACTGCTGCAGCTTGAGTGAACCCTTTTAACACACGTATTGTTGCTTCTCTAGGTGATTCTTGGAGTTTAACTTCTTGTGGTGATCCTGGTGGTTCTTCTTTGTTCAAGATGGTGTTGATGACATCTTCACAATCTTTATTGGCTTTGGTATCAGCTTTGGTCTTCAACTGAATATGATCTTCATAAACTGCCTGAGGTGTCATCGGAACTAACACAATCTTTCTTCCTTGATGTTCAAACAAATAACGGTTTCTAAAGCCTTCATGCTGTACTCTTCTGTCTAATTGTCACGGTCTTCCAAGGAGAATATGACTTGTTTCCATAGGTAGAACATCGCACAATACTTCATCTTCGTATTTCCCTATGGACAGAGGCACAAGGACCTGGTTCTTGACATCCAGCTCTTCCTCATAATTAAGCAATTGCAGCTTATAAGGCTTAGCTCTCTTAATGACCGCTAGTCTGAGTTTTTCAACCATGGACTCACTCGCAACATTGGTGTAGCTACCCCAATCAATTACTAGACGGCAAACCCTTTCCTTCACTAGACAACGGGTGTGGAATAAATCAACACTTATCTTAGTCTCTTCCGAATTTTGTTTTTGTGTTGCCGGTTTAGTCATTCCTTGACTTTCAAATGGCATGTCTTTAGTAACTTGAAACTGGGATCCATCAAATGGAATTCTAGCTTGACCAGAAGTTGCTTGTTGGAGTTGGAAGACTCTTGTTTATCATGGCTGGTTTCCACCATGGTTCCTGATATGATCCTAGATGAGGATCAAGTCCCTGAATGCCCTCCAAGAGGTTGTGATGGATTGAGTGATGATGAGTGATGCGGAAGAGATGAAAAGATGTTGACACAAGGGGTAAGATCCGAGGGATCTTGGGGATTGTTGCAAAACTTCCAAAGGGATGGTGAACCTTAAGACTTTCAGACTTGTTTTGTATGTGGGTGAAGACCCTAGACGTGATGTACAAGGGGTGGATCGAAGTGAAACTTCCTAGGAGTTCTGACAGACCCTAAGACTATCGAACTTGCTTTGGTGAGGATGAAGATCCCGATCACTATAAGCAAGGAATGATCAAACAGATTTCAGAGAGTTTTGAGAATATGAAAAGAGTTTGATAACTTAGAAATGAAGCCTTACATGAGTTTAAATCGGCAAATGAGTAAAGGAAAAATCTCCAAAATAACATAGCATTAAAACAAAGTTTGAACATAAAAATGACTCTTCAAGTCTTCCATTTTCGGCTGAATCTTCTTGGACTTGGGCTTCTTTATTTCGTGATAAGGGATAGAAGTGGGCTTAGGGTTTATCAAGAGGCTGATGAGTGAGTGATATGGCTTACCTCATTAAAAACCTTATTTGGAAAACCCAATGGGACAAAACCAAATAAAGGGAAAAAAAGTGTAAGTCATATCACCTCTCTTGATAAATGTTTAGGTGGCTTGGATCACAACCAGTGTAGCTGGATTAGCACACACTAAACTGCCCGAGATGGTGTTGAGAAGATGTTGCAAAGTGGTCTTGAGCTTCTCTTGTTTAGACCGAGTGATAGGACCCGGAGAAATGCATAAGTCTTAAGTTCCTTGTAACTCCGGTTCAAGCTGCTTTCTTTGCTCCTCATTGTCGTCTCCATGTTGCATTGGTTCCTCCTCTTTGGTAGCCATAGTCACATCATCCTCCCCCTCTTGAAAAGGATTTGACCTCAAATCTGTTTCTTCTGCAAAACAAGGAACCAAATCAGCAATATTAAAACTCGGACTTACATGGTACTTACGTTGGAGATCAAGCTGGTAGGCGTTGTTGTTGATTTTCTTGATGATTTTGAATGGACCATCAATCCTGGGCATAAGCTTGGATTTTATCTCGTTAGGGAACCTTTCTTTTCTCAAATGAACCCACACCAAGTCCCCTTCTTTAAATTCCATAAACTTCCGGCATTTGTTTGCATGCTTAGCGTACAACTTGGTCTTGTGCTCTGTGTTGTTTCGAGCCTTCTCATGGATCTGTTTCACAAGCTCAGCCTTTTTCTTACCATCAAGACTTATCCTTTCATTCACGGGTAAAGGCATTAGATCCAAAGGTGAGATGGGATTGAACCCATAAACAATTTCAAATGGTGAATACTTAGATGCGGAATGTCTAGCATGATTGTCAGAAAATTCACCATGAGGTAGACATTCTTCCCAAGTCCTAAGGTTCTTTTTAATTATAGCACGCAACAAAGTGGATAAGGTTCTATTGACTACTTCGGTTTGGCCATCGGATTGTGGGTGACATGTGGTGGAGAAACAAAGCTTGGTTCCTAGCTTTGACCAAAGGGTTTTCCAAAAATAACTAAGAAATTTGGTATCCCTATGCAATACAATAGTTCTAGGTATTCCATGCAACCTAACAACTTCTTTAAAGAACAACCCAGCTACATTAACAGCATCATCGGTTTTATGGCAAGGTATGAAGTGAGCCATTTTAGAGAATCTATCAACTACCACAAATACAGAATCCTTTCCAGTCTTAGTCCTAGGTAATCCAACTACAAAGTCCATGGATAAGTCATGCCAAGGATGCAAGAGAATAGGAAGAGGGGTATACAAACCGTGATTCTGGATTGTCGATTTAGCTTGCTTACACGTTATACATCTTTGACAATATTTCTCAATGTCACTTTGCATGTGCGGCCAAAAGAAATGCTCACGTAACACGCTTGACGTCTTTGCCACGCCAAAATGTCCCATGAGTCCACCTGCATGAGCTTCTTGGACAAACAAATCTCGCAAGGAGGAGTTAGGTACACATAGGCGATTATCATAGAACAGAAATCCATCACTCCTAAAATATTTTCCAACACCAAATTTTTCACAAGCAGCATAGGTTTCCTTGAAGTCAACATCACTATCATACAGTTCTTTGATTTGTTCAAATCCTAATAACTTAACCTCAAGAGAATTCAAAAGAACGTACCTCCGAGAAAGAGCATCGGCTACTACATTCTCCTTACCTTTCTTGTATTTAATGACGTACGGAAACGTCTCAATGAATCCAACCCACTTGGCGTGTCTCTTGTTCAGCTTTTGTTGTCCCTTGAGATGCTTGAGTGATTCGTGGTCAGTGTGTATGACAAAATCTTTGGGCCAAAGGTAGTGTTGCCATGTTTGTAGAGCTCGGACGAGTGCATAAAGCTCTTTATCATATGTAGGGTAATTGAGTGTGGCACCTCCAAGCTTTTCACTAAAATAAGCTATGGGCTTCATCTCCTGGATAAGAACAGCACCAATACAAACTCCTGAGGCATCACATTCAATTTCAATGTTTTTATCGAAGTTAGGAAGAGATAAAACCGGGGCATGTGTTAGCTTCTCTTTCAAGGTTTGAAATGCATTCTCTTGAGCTTGTTCCCACTTGAATCCGACATTCTTCTTGATAACCTCCGTGAGTGGGGCGGCTAAAGTGCTGAAGTCTTTAACAAACCTCCTATAGAAACCGGCTAAACCATGGAAGCTTCTTACTTTACTAACAGTCTTTGGACTCGGCCAATCTTTAATAGCTCTTATCTTCTCTTCATCGACCTTGATACCATCTGTACTCACAACAAAGCCTAAAAAGATAAGGTTATCCGTTCCAAAAGTACATTTATTAAGATTAACGTACAAGGTTTCCTTCCTAAGCACTTCTAAAACTTTTCTAAGATGCTCAACATGTTCATCTAAGCTTCGGCTATAGATTAAAATGTCATCAAAGTATACCACCACAAAACGACCTATGAATGATCTAAGAACGTGGTTCATTAGTCTCATGAAAGTACTAGGTGCGTTTGTTAACCCAAAAGGCATGACTAACCATTCATAAAGGCCATGCTTAGTTTTAAATGCAGTTTTCCATTCATCCCCTTCTTGCATTCTAATTTGATAGTATCCACTTTTAAGATCTACCTTAGAAAAGATGCTAGAACCATGCAATTCATCAAGCATATCATCTAATATAGGTATGGGATGTCGATACTTTACAGTGATATTGTTGATAGCACGGCAATCGACACACATCCTCCAGCTACCATCTTTCTTCGGGACAAGCAAAATGGGTACGGCACATGGACTCATGCTTTCGCGGATATGACCTTTTTCCATGAGCTCGGTGACTTGTTGTTGAAGTTCCTTAGTTTCTAGAGGGTTGGTTTTGTAAGCTGGTTTGTTGGGAAGAGACACTTCAGGTATTAAATCGATTTGGTGTTCAATGCTACGGATTGGCAGCAAACCTTGGGGAGGTTCTTCCGGGAAAACATCTTGGAACTCCTGTAAAAGAAATTGAATTTTGCTAGGAATTTCATGCACAGTTTGGTTAGTATTTAAGCATTCTTTAAACACAAAAGGGAGGGATGAGGAATAACTCCCTTGTCGAGGCGTGATCATAAGGTTGGCCGGTTCTTTGAGCTTGGCTTCGGAAGTGGGCTTACTTTTCTTCAAGGCCATTTGATCTAGATGAACTTCTTGAGGAGTTAAAGGTACAAGGATGTTCTTTCTGCCCTTAAACTCAAATGAATATATGTTGGTAAATCCATCATGCATTACTTTCCGATCAGATTGCCAAGGTCATCCAAGCAAAATATGTCCAGCATCCATTGGTAAAATATCACATAAGACCTCATCTTCATATTTCTCTATAGACAAAGGAACTATGACATGGTTCTTGACTTCCAATTCTCCCTCATCATTAAGCCATTGCAACTTATAAGGCTTAGCTCTCTTAGTGATTGTGAGTCCAAGCTTATCAACCATAGATTGGCTGGCAACGTTGGTACAGCTACCGCCATCAATCACTAGGCTGCAAACTTTGTTTTGAACAAGGCAACGAGTGTGGAAGAGGTTTTCTCTTTGCTCATTTTTCTCGGCCTGAGTGTGCAAGTTAAGGGTTCTTCTAGTGACCAAAAGTTGTCCGAACTCCGGCATTCTAAGTGGTTCCTCTAAAGGTTCATCCTCTGAACGGTCATCTTCCGACTCTACCTCTCCACTAGCCAGAATAAAGATGGTTCTCTTATTGGTACAAGCATTAGAATAATGACCAAAACCCTTACACTTAAAACACTGAATTTCTCTAACTTTGGTGCTTGAACCTCGATCAATTCCCTTGAGCGGAGACTCGTCTATCTTGGGTTTGGTAAGCGGTTTGTAATCCCTAGGCTTGTAATCCTTGCTGAACTTGGTAGAGTTGTATCCGGTCCTAGAGCTCTTCCTCTTAAGTTGTTTTTCAAACATGATAGCTTTGTGGAGAAGCTCTTCCAGCTCGACATAATGATGTACTTCCAGTTTTTCAATGATATCTTTGTCAAGACCTCCCATGAATCTGGCCATAGTAGCTTCATTGTCTTCTTGAATATCGGAACAAGGTTTCCATTTCTTTGAAATAATCTTCAACGGATCTACTTCCTTGAGACAAATTCCAAAGCTTAAGGTGAAGTTCTCTGTGGTAATGACTAGGTACGAACCTTTTCCTCATAATGATCTTTAGTTGGGTCCAAGTCTCAACCGGTATATCTCCAGCCCTTCTTCTAGACGTTACCAACTGATCCCACCAACTTAGAGCATAATCCTTGAATGCGGTTGGGGCGGGTCTGACCTTAGTCTCCTGAGTAAACTCCCGGCAATCAAAGATAATTTCAACCCTCTTTTCCCACTCAAGATATTCTTCAGGGTTACTGGTTCCATGGAAAAACGGAATTTCTATGTTCACACCGGCTAAAGGATCTCGAGTAATGGGTTGGTTATTTCTAACGGTTTGATCTTCTCTTGGCTGTCTTCTTCGAGAATGATTTGATCGAGAAGTCTGACTATAGTAATGCTCAGCATCAGAAGATCGTAGGTTCCTCCCAAGTTGTTCTTCCATAACAGGTTGTTGATGTTCTCGGAATCGGTTGTTGATGGACCTTTCTAAATCGGCTTTCATAGTGGCCATACTCTCAACCATCATAGCTTTGAAGGAGTCCATAAGTTGCTTGTTGGAGTTGGCAGACTCTTGTTCATCATGGCTGGTTTCCGCCATGGTACCTGTTCAGATCCCAACAAGTAAACAAGTAAAAATGTTCAAACACAACAAGGAAAAATTCGGCAAGACCCTAAACGACAGCTTGACCTGATCAAACAGACTAAAATATCAAATCACGTTCAACAATTCCAGAGACAATTTTAACAAATACTAGACTCAATCTAGGTTTCAATGCAACAGATTTCACGATTTTAGGATTAAACAATGATTTTAAACAATTCTAGCAAGTTAACACGAAAATAACTTTTCAAACTCCGATAAGCTCTAGTTGTGACTGTTCGACGAAATCATCCTCCAAAAATTATCAAAACATGTTCCAAAATTCTAGAATCAATTTTAACAAATACTAGACTCTTTTTTGAAGCAGATTCAACAGGTCTCGAGATTTTATCAGACAAAATGAATTTATGAAATTTCCAACAGTCAGCAGATAAAACAGATCGGAATGTAAAGAGGTGTACTAGATCGGAAAGATACAACCTTGCGTGGAGTCAGCTCTGATACTACTTGATATGATCCTAGATGAGGATCAAGTCCCTGAATGCTCTCCAAGAGGTTGTGATGGATTGAGTGATGATGAGTGATGCGGAAGTGATGAAAAGATGTTGACACAAGGGGTAAGATCCGAGGGATCTTGGGGATTGTTGCGAAACTTCCAAAGGAATGGTGAACCTTAAGACTTTCAGACTTGTTCTGTACGTGGGTGAAGACCCTAGCCGTGATGAACAAGGGGTGGATCAAAGTGAAACTTCCTAGGAGTTGTGATAGACCCTAAGACTATCGAACTTGCTTTGGTGAGGATGAAGATCCGATCACTATAAGCAAGCAATGATCAAACAGATTTCAGAGAGTTTTGAGATTATGAAAAGAGTTTGATAACTTAGAAATGAAGCCTTACATGAGTTTAAATCAGCAAATGAGTAAAGGAAAAATCTCGAAAATAACATAGCATTAAAACAAAGTTTGAACATAAAAATGACTCTTCAAGTCTTCCATTTTCAGCTGAATCTTCTTGGACTTGGGATTCTTTATTTCGTGATAAGGGATAGAAGTGGGCTTAGGCTTTATCAAGAGGCTGATGAGTGAGTGATATGGCTTACCTCATTAAAAACCTTATTTGGAAAACCCAATGGGACAAAACCAAATGAAGAGAAAAAAAGTATAAGTCATATCACCTCTCTTGATAAATGTTTAGGTGGCTTGGATCACAACCAGTGTAGCTGGATTAGCACACACTAAACTGCCCGAGATGGTGTTGAGAAGATGTTGCACAGTGGTCTTGAGCTTCTCTTGTTTAGAAAGAGTGATAGGACCCAGAGAAATGCATAAGTCTTCAGTTCCTTGTAACTCCGGTTCAAGCTGCTTCCTTTGCTCCTCATTGTCGTCTCCTTGTTGCATTGGTTCCTCCTCTTTGCTAGCCATAGTCACATCAGTTCCTGTTCAAATCCCCACAAGTAAACAAGTAAAATGCTCAAACACAACGAGGAAAAACTTGGCAAGAAACCTAAACGACAGTTTGACCTGATTAAACAGAATAAAATATCAAATAACGTTCAACAATTCCAGAGAAAATTTTAACAACCATTAGACTCAATCTAGGTTTCAATGCAACAGATTTCACGGTTTTAGGGTTAACCAATGATTTTAAACAATTATAGCAAGTTAACACGAAAATAACTTTTCAAATTCCGAGAACCTCTATTTGCAACTGTTCAACGAAATCAACCTCGAAAAATTATCAAAACATATTCAAAAATTCGAGAATCAATTTTAACAAATACTATACTCGTTTTCGAAACAGATTCAACAGATCTCACGATTTTATCAGACGAAATGAATTTATGAAAATTCTAGCAATCATCAGATATAATCGATTCAAATGATCTGTGGAATATCAAAGGGTAAAACGTTTTGAATCGATACAACCTGGGTTGGAGTGAGCTCTGATACCACTTGATTTGATCATAGGTGAGGATCAACATCCCTGAATGTCTCCAAGGGTTGTGATGAGTAGGATGATCAGATATGAGTGCGGAAGTGATGAAATTGGCGAGAGGGTGATGATGCTCATGCATCAGGTGAAACTTCTAGATTCATCACGTGTCCCAAAGGAATCTCAGCTTTTGCCCAGCAGTATTTAAGGTTATCGATCCCACAGAGAGTAATAGCTACGTGGAATGAAATCAAAGAAGAAATCAAACTAAGACAAAATATGAAAATGGTTTTGTTTTGGGTTTTCTAATGATTAATGCAATGAAACAAGAAAGCAATAAATTAAAATTGGTTTTAAACTTATAATTGAAAGCGTTGGGCATTGATATGATCCTAGGTGAGGATCAACGTCCCTGAATGTCTCCAAGGGTTGTGATGAGTAGGATGATCGGATATGAGTGCGGAAGTGATGAAATTGGCGAGAGGGTGATGATGCGGATTGAATGAGTGATGTTCCAAAGGAGATGAATGGCCTTTGAACACTCAGGCTTGCTCCACGAGTGGGTTAAGACCGAACTCGGCAAGCGCAAGGGATGGATCGATGTGAAACGTCAATGGACTATGAATCGATCCAAAGATTTCAAAAACTTGTCAAGCTGTGGATGATGATCCTTTACACCATAGAACAAGGCGATCAAACAAGGAAAAGAGTTCTGAAAATAAGATGATTGATAATTAGAATGTAGAGTTTATATCAGAATATAAAGGGGGAGAAGGAGAAGACGAGGAGGTGGTCATCAAGACATGCCTCGAAACACCACTCCTCGGAACACAACAAAAATAAATACAAAGTTTGAATAAAACATAGAATTAAAAGATAGAGTTTGGGTCTGGTTTTATCAAGAGGCTGGGGTAGAGTAACCGGGCTTTACCTCATTAAAAACCTTGTTGGTAAACCCATTGGGAAAAACCCAACAAGTGAAAAAGAGTATAAGTCCGATTACCTCTCCTGATAAAAGTCTAGGTGGCTGGGATCACAACCAGGGTGGTTGGATTAGCACACACTAAACTGCCCTGGATAGTGTTGATAAGATGTTGCAAAGATGTCTTGAATTGTTGAAGTTCAACTACGAACACGGATAAACAAAAAAGCTATAGTTCATATAATGAATGTCTAAAGTCTCAGCACCCCGTTACTCAACTTTCGCAGGCAACGGCATACATCAACCAGAAAGCTAAACAAGTTTGATAAGTTCAGAAAGCCCCATAACTCAACTCCCGCAGGTTTGAGATGTAGGTTTACGCGGTTAGCGCTCCTATTCTCTTAGATCAGTGCTTGGTGATCAATTCAAGCAACATGCTTTAAGTAAAAGATATCCCAAGAGAACTCTAATAGCAAACAAAAATCAGATCTACCAACCTAGATGAATGAACCATGAAATCCCCTTGAATCACCCCATAAAACCCAACAAAGAAAACTACTCGCTCATGATGCAAAGAAACGCAATAGATATCATAAATAACATCACAAACGATTCAATAAATCAAAGGGGATTCAAAGAAAACTTCTCCAGATGTCACAGAAGATAACTTGTCTCCCCAAAAGCAAATAAGAGTAGAGACAGAGGAGAACCAATGAAGAACAAGGATGAAACTTCAAAGTGGCAACTTCTAGGGTTAGAGGCGACGAAGGAGGCTCTGTAGAGACGTCCTAGGGTTTCTGATGGCGAGGCTGGAGAGGCACAGAGGTTCACCGAAGAAGCACACACTAAAAAATTAGGTTAAAAGGGTATTTATAGGCCATGGGCTGTGGAAAGTCGGTTTTATGGGTTTTAGAGCAAAACTCGGCGTTTTAGGCAAGGATGAATGAAGTCTTCTGGCCTAGGTCACGGGTCTCCTACCCAAGGTGGTGAAGAAGGCTGGCGTCGGTCACGGGTGCCATGAACGAGGTGGATAGAGCTTCACTCTTGGTGTTATATCTTCTAAAAGACTGAATGGATTGCTTTGATTCTTGTCCCAGGTGCAACTTGACTCTTCTAGCTTTCCATAGACACCAAGATATCTGGATTTTCTTGAAGGGAAGGTCTTCAACGAATGCCAAATTTCTGATGGTCTGAAACTGCCTTTAAACGGATTTTTCTCCACTTTGTGTCCTTTTTGCTCCAAAACTTCTAAAAGTCTCCAAGAAGTGAAATTGGTAGTAAATGACCTTGAAGTATCCATAATCACTTGTTTCTTCATTAAAAACCTAATAAAAATACATAAAAAGTGGGCGAAAATACGATGTTATCAACTCCGCCAGACTTAGACTTTGCTTGTCCTCATGCAAACAAGAAAGCTAAACCGGTGGAGAAGTTTGAAAATCACGGAAACTCTCCTATGATCAGAGACCATACTCCAATAGATAACCTGCGAACTTATTAATACAAAGATTCACATCAGAACATTCTCACGATAGACTCACAACATTCTCAACTCTTGTCCGTCCATCTTAAACCTACAAAAGAACTCAAAATTCATTTTAGTTAACTCCCTACATTCATTAAGCGTTGCGTGAGCTTTCTCATCAGAAGGTATCATTCAGGGTTGACGAAGTTTGGTAAGAAAGGGCTTTTTGATGTTTTAATTGTCGAGTTATAGAGTTTAAGGCTTACCAATGAGTCAAAAGTGCAGCGTATGTCGCAAAACCTGCAAGAGAGTATGAACCCACTGATGTTCAAAGTTTCCAACCACTTCTTCGTATAACATCTCACTTCTTTTCTTCTTTTCTTCCTTTAGTTCCCCCAAATTTTTCTGCGGAGTTCTTTGCAAACAACTCCATATGTTTTTAAAAAGTGATCTATCTTCCTTGGGATTACCTGTGCTATGAGATTCTTTTATTTCGTAACCGTTTCCTTTCCTTTTGTTTCTCTTTTTTTTTTATCAAAGGTGTAGGCGAATACTGGTATAACGGGAAATTTTCCTAACCTCGCTTCCAACCTTCGTGTGATCATTCCTTTCAAAGTAAAATAATGGGGTCATTGAAAATTTTCCTACCCCTTTACTCAAAAGAAAATCATTTCATCTTTTTTTTTTTTTTGAAAAGGGAAACGGTACGTATTCACACAAGTCTCATAAGCACGAAATATATACCTTTTTATATCGAATTCCACTGTAGAATAATCTCTAAACCAAATAGTCACATTCTCTTTTCAGTTCTTCCAAAGCCTCCGTCTTTAGTGGCTGGAAAACTATGTTGGAAATTTCTCTCTCGCGTTTCTACGACATATCTGCCAAACGAGAAAGAAAAAGAGAACAATATGAGGTCATAAAAGAAAGGTTATGGTTTAAGGGTGGGAACCACTAAAATGAGTGGCCATTCAGGATCAGCAAAGAGTGGTAGAAAGGATAAGAAGTCCTGAATGTGCTGCTCGTTTCCCTGATTTAATACCTCTAATGAGAAAGAATTAAAATCAGTATTAGGGTTCAAATAAAACGGAGTTAACATAAGTTTCAACCAAGTCTCCGTAAAATGAAACTTCAGGGGAGAGGTCCTGCAGTGAAGTTATAGGTGTTGTCCATTCTTTAGCGAATTCAGCAAAACTTGTCCTCAGGAAATAAATCAAAACATATATAAGGTCGAAATCATCATATCATAGGATACACATTTCCTACAAAGTTTTGACTCAATAAAACATAAAACTCAATAAAAAGACATTAAAATAACTCAAAAGAAATAAAAATGCGTAATGAAATGGAGAAGCATCCCCCCAGACTTAAATCACACTATCCCCAGTGTGAATAAATCTAGAAAAGACGAGAAAAATAAAATAAAATAAAAGCTTAAAAGTAAAGATAGAACGAGTGAACCTTCAACTTCTCAGGAGGTTCTGGTGCTCGGTGGTCGACTAATTGGTATGTCTTGGATCTAAGCTCTCCTCTACAGCTGCGCAATAAGAGCGCGCTGCTCGGCTAACTCCTCCTCTAGCTCCATATGCCATGCTGTCTCTGTCTCAAAGGAGGAAGTGGCTGTGTCACGTACCGTGGAAGCTTGTGTGACACGCTGAGAGGCAAAAGAAACAATTGCTTTCTTCTTGAAGAAGATGCCAAGTGTGAGTGGAAATCGATCCTCGACTCGTGATGAGTAGAACTCAAGCGGTAAAGGGCTCCAGCTCGTGAATCCATCACTAAGGCATGGCATGGTGCGGATCATGCTACGAGGAATGTGGTACTTGTATCCAAATTGGTCCGGGTTGATGGTTCTCTAAGTCCATGTGGTTGTCCTTGGACGTGTAAGGGCTATGTCTAAGATCAACTCCAGCTGTCTATAGGATGGTAGTGATGACTCCTCAAAAGCTAATTGTTGCTTGTTTCTCGCTAGACTTGAAAGCATCGTGCTTGATCTTGATCACCCGCTTGGCAATGAGTGCGGCATAGTTGATTTTTCTTGAGAAATCTACAAATGGAATCGTCAAGACAAGAAGCTCATCACTAATGATGTTGTTTTGAGCTGAGCGTGAGAAGATGGTGTTTGCGAGGAGCTTGTGAATGCATCTAATGGCTGGGTGAGAGAGTGAAGATGCCTTGGTTTTCCCACCATCATAAGTATCATGGCCAAAGCATTGCCATATCGCATTGGTATCTTCGGATCCAAAATCTATAGCATCATGATACTCAAATCCAAGGGCTTGTCCGAGCTGGGTAATGGAGATGTTGTAGTGCTCACCGTTGATTGTGAAGAAGAGCACTCCTGATGAGGACATCAATACAAGTCTAGACAAGTCTGGTGAACTCTGGCAGAACAAGTCTGGTGTTGGTGAAGTTTGTCTAGACAAGTCTGATGAACTCTGACAGAACAAGTCTTGTGAATCTACCAACATAGCAACCACAGATCAAATACCAAGAACAAGTTCAGGAACCAAACGCTTGAGAGAAAAGTTCAACACATCCGTAGAAAGTCTCATCACACTCATAGAGCGTGAAGAAC
This sequence comes from Cardamine occulta, assembly GCA_028015245.1. Classification (NCBI taxonomy): domain Eukaryota; kingdom Viridiplantae; phylum Streptophyta; class Magnoliopsida; order Brassicales; family Brassicaceae; genus Cardamine; species Cardamine occulta. Next base: position 15,376,379 of record CM051376.1, on the reverse strand, counting down.
TCCAAGAAGATGAGATCAACAAGGAAATATGAGAAGACGCTCAAGGGAAATGAAAGACACCAACAAATCTATTTTTGCCGGTCTTTCAAGGAATTAAGGAAGTTGTGTTGTTCACCATTTCAAGTGAAGATCAAGCTGCTTAGATCATCCATGGAGAACACATTTATTTAAGGTATGTTTTCAATTTGAATAAATAACGGCTCTTTTCTAGTTTTGCAGGAATATTAGCGTTGGTTTTTATTTAAGAGTCTTTATTTTTAAGTCCTTTTCGAGTCAGTTGTTTTTGCAAGTTTAGTCCTTTATTTGTAATAATTTTTGACCCTAGAAGGTCACCTGCTGCTGGACTATTTATAGTCCCTTCTCAGCTTGTAAGACTCAGTTTTTGATGAACTAAAAACCTAGTTTTCTTCTAATGAAGAACCAAAACGTCTCAGCCTTCTTGTGTGTGAATCCTTTAAGCTTGAGTGTTCTAGACTTATCACAGATCTTCCATCCACTGTGTGGCGTCTCTCGATCCCCCCTGTTACAAATCTATCCATAAATCATCCACTAGATTCATCAAAGAGTGACCTTAGTCCTATTGAAGAGTCTCCATCGAATCCACTCTATTTCATCACAATTCACTTGGATCTGTTGAGTGTGACTTTAGTCGAGCAACAGTTCCACCATCATTCATCCCCTTCTTGATCTATCATCATGTTTCTGTGCCTGCATCATATGGTATCAGAGCCAAAAGGTTCATTTTCAGGTTTACCTATCCCTATTTTCGTTTCTGTTTTTCACTCATCGTCTCTTGTTTGATTCACTTGTTTTTTCGTTTCAATATGTTTTAGTTTCGTCCCTTATTGTCTGTTCATCTTCCAAAACGAAAAACTCATAAAAATATCACCTAAAACTGTTTTGTTTGCTTAATTTCGTGTAGATCTTTTCGACTTCTCCTTCTTTTAGATCTGTTCGATTTTTATTTGTTTCTATTTTTGTCTTTCAACTTCCTTTGCACTTGATCTATTTGTTGTGTGTGCTGAAAGATAACCATCATGGGAGAACAAGGAAACGTGGATATGGCTCAGCTACTCATTAATATTCAAACACAGCTCCAGACCCTTGGAGAGCTCATGACTCGAATTGAACAGCCGCCTGCACCAAGAGCCCTAGTTCACCGAGTAAACAACCCTAGAGCAAATCAAGAAGAATATGATATGTTTAACTTTGAAGATGAGCAACAAGAATTCCATCAAAACAAGAGACCTAGGAGAAAACACCACAGAGAAAGTGGCCAAGACGTAGGTAACATCAGAGAAGGAGGCTGAGATCTCAAAATCAATGCTCCAACCTTTGCTGGAAGAGTCAATCGCGAAGCATATATTGATTGGGAAAGGCGCATGGAGTATATCTTTGACTACTACAATTACTAAGATCAAAGAAAGGTATCTCTAGGTACTGCTCAACTAACAGTTAATGCTCTAGCTTGATGGGACAGAGATTTGTCAGAAAGAAGAAGAGATAGACATGTGGCTATAACAACTTGGGAGGATATGAGGTTTCAGTTACGAAAAAGATATATCCCCGCCTACTATCATAGAGAGCTACAAAATAAATTTTGTAAGTTTACTCGAGGGGGTAAATCTGTGGAGGAATATTTTGAAGAGTTTGAATCTCTCAAGAACAGATTGAAGGTTGAAGAATCTGAAAAAAAATTGATGGCACCATTTATAGACGGCCTTCACGATCGGATTGCTAGAAAGGTAGAAAGGCAGACTTATCATGATCTTGATGAGTTGTTGCATTTAGCGGTTCAGGCTGAACATCACACCAAGAGAAAGACTGCCTCCACCAACCACACAAAGACCCCATGGTCACCACTACCTCAAAAAGCTATAGACAAGGGAAAGTCTGTTGAAGTAGACCAAAGGTTCAAGAAAATACCAACAGAAACATCAAAAGGAACTAGACCTGAGCAAGGTAAGTCTACAAACCAACGAGCTCGTGACATTACTTGTTTTAAATGTCAGGGAAAAGGGCATTACGCAAGGGACTGTCCAAATCAGCGAGTAATGATCTGTAAGTCTAATGGAGAGTATGAATCACAAGATGAGGAAAAGGAAGACAAAGTTGAATCTGAAGATGATGTTACAGATTATCCAGAGACAGGAGAGCTTCTAGTCATAAGAAGAGCTCTTACAACACTTTATGAACCTGAAACAGTTCAACGAGAAAATATCTTCCACTCTCGATGTTTTATAAACTCCAAGGTATGTTGTTTGATTATTGATGGTGGTTCATGTACTAATGTGGCTAGCAAGTATTTGGTTGCAAAACTAGGTCTACAAAACACAAAGCACCCCAGGCCATACCGACTTAGGTGGCTCAATGATCAGACTGAGCTAAAGATCTCCGCGCAAGTCACTGTACCCTTCACCATAAGAAAGTACATGGATCAAGTTGTGTGTGATGATGTTCCAATGCAAGCAGGTCACCTACTCCTAGGACGACCTTGGCAATTTGATAAAGCGGCTTTACACAACGGGAGAACTAATGACTACACTTTCCCACACAACAACAAGAAGCAGACGTTAGCTCCTCTCACTCCTCAAGAAGTTCATGAAATGCAAAAGACCATGTCAAAGGGAGAAAAGCTACCCAAAACTAACCTTTATGCTTCACCTCCTACTGTTTTGAAATCTCTTGATTCACAAGACAAGGTGCTACTAATGATCTTTAAGGAAGTCTTACTTTCAGGCCAAGAGGAAAAAGAGCTACCACCGGAAGTGCTGAAAGTTTTAGAAAAGTTCAAAATGGTTTTTTCCGAGGAGATACCACCCGGATTACAACCTGTAAGAGGAATTGAGCATCAGATTGATCTTGTTCCGAGAGCACCACTACGTAATAGACCAGCATACCGAGTCAACCCCGAAGAAGCAAAGGAATCGGAAAAGCAAGTTTAAGATCTAATGTCAAAGGGTTAAATCCGAGAAAGCTTGAGCCCATGTGTCGTGCCTGTTCTTCTAGTACCCAAAAAGGATGGAACATGGAGAATGTGTGTTGACTGTTGCGCAATTAACAACATCACCGTTAAATATAGAATTCCCATTCCTCGACTTGATGACATGCTAGATGAGCTCAACAGAGCCACTATCTTTTCGAAAATTGATTTGAGAAGCGGATACTATAAGGTAAGAATGAAAGAAGGTGATGAATGGAAGATGGCTTTCAAGACTAAGCAAGGGCTGTATGAGTGGCTAGTCATGCAATTTGAACTCACCAACGCTCCAAGCACATTCATGAGGCTCAAGAACCACGTCATATACTTTGCTGATATTTTGATCATGCGAAAAGACAGGTTTCCCAAAGAAAGAAAGTCCAAGTTGTCACCAAGAGGAGATAGACCATTTTGAGTTTTAGAGAAAATAAATGACAATGCCTACAAGCTTGAACTTCCAGGTGAGTTAACTATTTCTCCTACATTCAATATTTCTGATTTTTCTCCTTTCCATGCAGATGAACCAGTTCTAGAGGAAAAACTTTCTCAAGATGGAGGGAATGATGAGGACATCGATACAAATCTAGACATGTCTGGTGAACTCTGGCAGAACAAGTCTTGTGTTGGTGAAGTTTGTCTAGACTAGTCTGGTTAACTCTGACAGAACAAGTCTGGTGAACTCTGGCAGAACAAGTCTGGTGAATCTACCAACATAGCAACCATAGATGAAATACCAAGAACAAGGTCAGGAACCAAACACTTGAGAGAAAAGTTCAACACATCCATAGAAAGTCTCATCACACTCATAGAGCATGCAGAACTCCAAGAAGATGAGATCAACAAGGAAATACGAGAAAATGCTCAAGGTAAATGCAAGACGCTAGCAAATCTATTTTTACCGGTCTTTCAAGGATTTAAGGAAGTTGCGTTGTTCACCATTTCAAGCGAAGATCAAGCTGCATAGATTATCCATGGAGAACACATTTATTTAAGGTATGTTTTCAATTTGAATAAATAACGGCTCTTTTCTTGTTTTGCAGGAATATTACGTTGGGTTTTATTTAAGAATCTTTATTTTTAAGTCCTTTTCGAGTCTGTTTTTTTTCCAAGTTTAGTCCTTTATTTGTAATAATTTTTGACCCTAGAAGGTCACCTGCTGCTGGACTATTTATAGTCTCTTCTCAGCTTGTAAGACTTAGTTTTTGATGAAATAAAAACCTAGTTTTCTTCTAATGAAGAACCACAACGTCTCAGCCTTCTTGCGTGTGAATCCTTGACGCTTGAGTGTTCTAGACTTATCACAGATCTTCCATCCTCTGTGTGGTGTCTCTCAATCCCCCCTGATACAAATCTATCCATAAATCACCCACTAGATTCTTCAAAGAGTGACCTTAGTCTAGTTGAAGAGTCTCCATTGAATCCACTCTATTTCATCACCATTCACTTGGATCTATTGAGAGTGACTTTAGTCCAGCAACAGCTCCACCATCGTTCATCCCCTTCTTGATCTGTCATCACGTTTTTGTGCCTGCATCAACTCCATCGCGCGCTAGTGGTGCTTGTGTGCGCGGATAGGCTAGTGTGGCGATGGCAAGGTATTGTCGTGCCTCTTCTTCATAGATTTCTTGGCGAGTGGTCTCCATGAACTTGTGGAGTTCTAGTGCGTTCAACATCCATTCAACATCACTTGCAAGTCCAAGAACTTACAATGCGGTGTAATCAACTCTCAAGGTGGGTATAACCTTAAACCCATTGAGTGGTGTACGGTAATCAACATTGTCCTTCATCTTCTGTCCTACAAGCATCATAGGAAGCTCCTTCTTCTTAGCTTGTTGGCGTGAAAGGCGTGTAAGGGATCTTCGAATCGTTGGGGAAGTAGTGATGAAAGAATGGTATCATCCCCAATGTCTTCATCGGAACCATAGCTTGCTCCTTGTGCTGCTGTTGACTTATCCTTTTCAATCATCACTTCTTTGCCTTTGTTTTCTCTTGTTGCTCTATCATGTAACCTCTTTATTCTTCTCTCATCAATCCCCTCATCAAGCAATGCGTAGCAAAGAGGTGGGCGTTCCAATTTAGGTGCGCGAGAGCTTCGTCTTGATGTTCTAGATTCCATTGGTTTGGTACCTAAAATTAGATAAGGGGTTTATATAAGTGAGCAAAGTGGCATAATTAGAAACAAATGTCAATCCTTCTCATAGGATGTGGGCACATAGGATTGATTTTGGCAAGTTAAGGCATGTTCAAGTTATAAATCAAGAAATCAAAACATATGTTTCAATTTCCGGATTCAATGAGACGTTCACAAAAATTTGCAATCAAATTCACAATTCAATGCTTCTTATGTGAAAAATCAATCTAATTTCTCATAACCATGATGAATAAAGTCTAAGAAATCAATTTCTCGCAATTTGCATCATCAATTTCGTTTTCCAATTAGGGCACAAAATTTTAGCATAGCAAAACTCAAATTCCATCAACAATATAACACCAAAATCGATGGGAATAGAACCTAGAAGCATATATATAAGTTATCTATCAATTCCGTGTAATAAAAGCTATTGAATCAAGAGAATTTAGAAATACCTCTTTTGAAGTTCAAAGAGAAAATTAGAAATTTAGAAACATACCTTGGCTGTGTGATGAATGTAATAAGAGATTTGAATTCTCCTAATGATCTGGATTTGAAAGCACGAATCAATTTAATAAAGCCCCAAATTTGAAAAATATGGATTCAAAGTGTTATATCTCCCAATAGAGTTGGAGAGATGACAAAGGCTCCTTTGAATCTTATGAATCTACTTTTTAGTTTAAAAACTTGTTTTAACCTAAAAAGGGTGGGCTTTGTTAAGAAGGGAGGGAAAAAGAAAAACATACCTGTGGAGACTACGTGATTTTGTTTTTTCTGAATTTCTTTCTGAGAAGAATTTGATCAGGCATGGTTCTGAATAACAGACGATGGCAATGCTCTTTTGCATCGTTCACGGTTTGTGTCAATGGACAGAAAGGTTTCAGAGTGCTCGGAATCAAAGATATAAAAAATTGGAAGGTTGTATGATGACCTCGGTCACGGAACTCGTGACCGGGGCTAGCCCTCGTGACAACCTCGGTCACGGCTCGTGTGACCGGGGCTGGATGCTTCCTCTTCTTTCTTTCTTCAGCTGGCCTTGTTGTTTCTTCCTTGTTTGTTTCATCAACCTAACCCAATGATAGCATAGTTTATAGTGACACTAAGGTGTTGGGGAGTCACTTACCTGATAGATTTTGGAACTAAAATGGTTCCATGAAATTCTTCAATATCTCGGTACGAACATGGTTCCGCGGGGGTCTTGTTGAGAATCTTCAAATCAAGCCCGTTCATGGCTATTTTTCTTTCGATCATTGACTCCAGAATACTCATATTACTTGAGGATATGGATTCCTAAATCACTTCTGCAACGAAAAACTTCCAATGGTATGGTGGTTCGTGTTACATACCTCGATGTTGATGATCTCTTAAACTGCTCCGATCACGGGCTGGATTTCTTTGGGCATTGTCTTCTGAGCAATGACATTACCAGCAGATATTGAATCTTGGATGATTCTGATGACTTCGACTTTCATCGGAAGGTACGACCTATTTAGTTGATGCTGAGAATCTCGGGATTCCAAACCTTTTTTATCAAAACTTTCTCGATCATTACTTCTGAAATATCCTCATATCATTGGACATTGAATCTTAGATCATTGGACATTGAATCTTAGATCATTTGATCGAGCCAGTTCGATTTATGGCACATTTCCTTGGATTCTGCGGTTGTTGAACGGCTGTGGAATGGTCGATCCTCGTCTATGGAACAGTTGATCTACGTCCGTGGAAGAGTGGATCTTTGTCTGTGGAACGATCAATCTACGTCCGTGGAATGATCAATCTTCAAGACCTAGGTCACGGCTCCTGTGACCTAGGTTGGTTCCTTCTTGCCTCTTTCTCTTTTTCTTCTTTTCTATTTTCTTCTTTTCTATTTTCTTTTTATATTTTTACGAAATACCTGAAATAAAACATGAAAACATCAAAAGCAAAAAGAAATTAAAAGTAAAAAATGAAATGAAAACTTACAAGTGGGTTACCTCCCACTAAGCGCACTTGTTTAACGTCGTTGGCTCGACCTTGGTAGCTGGTTAAGCTTAAGAAGAAGTAGCCTCGGGAATTGTTGTTCCTTAGGTTCCTTTGATATCTTGATAGTTTTCTTCCTAACGCTCTTAATTCCGATCTCGGTTTTGTCGATATAAGGATCCATTGATTCTTCATCAAACGGTGGGGCTTGAGGTGTTGTCAATGAAACTCCTAAATTGTAAACCTTCTTATTGATGTTGGTGAATGTTTTTCTCTTGGTATTGTGGTCTATGATAGCACCAACTGTTGCAAGGAACGGTCTTCCCAAAATCAAAGGTCTCTTGGTCCTTTAATCTATCTCTAAGATGTGAAAATCTGTAGGGACTATGCAGTCCTCTATGACTAGTTGCATGTCACACACTATTCCATCAAGGGTTTTTTGTGATAAATCTCCAAAGACAAGACTTAAGATGGACGGAGACAAGTCTCTAAGTCCAAGTCTTTAAGCAACATTTCTTGACATAACATTAACATTAGCACCAGAATCACAAAGAGTTAGAGAATTCGATGCCTGTTATGGAGCTTGGAGTCTAGATCTACGGAGCAGCTTAGACCTGAGAAGTTTGGAGTCAGAATGCAGTTTGAAACCGAGGAGCTTGGAACTAAGGAGCAGCTAGAGGATGAAGAGATTGGAGCTGAAGAGGAAATACTCCAGATTGGGAGCTGCCTTAAACAAGAAGCTTAGCCAGCCATATTGTTTGTGATTCAAGCTGCATGATTTCAACAAATGGGTAAGGTGAGCAATTATACTCTTTTTTCCCTTGACAAGTTTTGTCCCACTAGGTTTTCTTGTCAAGGTTTTTAATGAGGTAGTTGTTCATCTCGCTAACCCCATTTGTTGGACCAAGACCGGCCGGAAGCTTCTACACCTTCCGCTGCCTGTTTTTATCTTATCTTTTATTATTATGTCATTTCAGTTTGGGCCTATCTGTTTGGGCCTTCAAAACGTGTTAGGGTTTTTCCTTTCTCAGTGTCCTATTTAAACTCATGTAAACCTCAGTTTTATTTATCTAGCTTTCTTTTCTCAAACTCTCTGAATCTAGATCCAAAGCGGTAAATCAAAGGAGTTTCATTCCCTTTGTGTGACCCATCGATCCATCGGTAAATCTAAGGAATTCTGCAGCCTTAGAGTGACCACTACACTCCACTGTTACTCGAATCCACCCGATCTATCTCATCTCCACGTCGAGTTTATCTGTGCTTGCTTCTGAAGTGACGATTTTGGAGTAGAATCATATTAAGTGGTATCAGAGCCACTTCGGAAGTTAAGTGTTTTTGTTCTCGATTCGTTTGTTAAATCTGGGTTAAACCGATCATATCTTGTTATTCAGAGTCTTATCTTTCAGATTTGCTGTCGAATCGTCTTGTTCTAGGCCGTATTCTGATAGTTATACCTGTTTGAATTCTGGATCTTGAGAAAAAATCGATTTCGAACTGTTTTCGCGAATCGTTTTTGTTTCATTTGTTTAAACTGAATAAAACTACCCAGATCGTGTTATTTAGTGTCTCAACTATAAGATCGACCTTTGAATCGTATTTTTCTAAAAGTTTTCTCTGAGTTATAGTTGTTTCAATTTTGGATCTGCAGAAAAAAATGATTTTTGAACTGATTTTGCGAAATTGTGTGTTCAACTTCTATTACTTGTTCTAAATTTCTGTTTTCAATTGATTTTGTCACTAAACTGCTTCTACTTATGGTGAAAATTGGTTCTGGAATTTTAGGAATCGATTTGATATTTTAAAGTGCCTGTTCGGTTGCTATTGTCGAAACTGTTGTTTGATCTGTTTCAGTGTGTTAACTTGCTAGAATTGTTTATAACCATTGTTTAACCCTAAAATCGTGAGATCTGTTGCATTGGAACCTAGATCAAGTCTAGTTTTTGTTAAAATTAGTTCTAGAATTTTGGACACGTTTTGATATTTTTTTTTATGTCCGATCTACTTCCCCTGTCACAATTGAGTTCTAGGCGATCTTGCGTTTAATACCAACAGTCATTTGTGTTTTTTGTGTGTGCGATCGATTTGCTTTCAAAAGAACATGCTACTGGGTTTGTTTTGTGTTGTTTTCAGGCAGATATGGCTGATCATTAAAGAAGAATCCAGTACAGCAATGACTACTCACGAAGGAAAGGATTTGTTCTACACTAGGTATCATGTTCAAGGCAAAACATGCAGCCTCATGATCGATGAAAGGATTTAAAACAACGTGACAAGTGAGTATATGGTCCAGAAGCTTGGATTAAAGGTGAAGCAGCACCCATGGCTCGATGATAATTACAACTTAAGAGTGAGCCATCAAGTGACGATTTCTATACGCATTGGAAAATATGAAGACGAGGTTTTGTGTGATGTTCAACCGATGGAATCATGTCACATCCTCCTTGGAAAACCGTGGCAAAACAAATATCAAGCGATCCATGAGTATTCTGGTTCAAAAATTCTTCTTCTTCTTCTTCTTCTTCTTCTTCTTTTTCTTCTTCTTCTTCTTCTTCTTCTTCTTCTTCTTCTTTTAATTTTTTTTCTTCTAAAATGAGAAATTAATTCGGTGAGAAGAAGGAATGATATATAAAAACAAAATTCCGACGGATATATCCATCGGAATTACGTCGGAACTGGAGAAAAAAATAATATTTGCCGGTGTTTTTCGAAAATATTTGGAACATTCGCGCCTATATTTTTTGCTATCCATCGGAAATCCGTCAGAAATTTCCGACGGATTTCTGACGGATAGCAAAAAATTGAAACAAATTTAATTCACGCGGGCAATTTACGCGGTCAAATTTTCATTTTCCGTCGGAAGTCAGTCGGAAATTTCCGACGGATTTCCGACGGAAAATGAAAATTTGAAATTAAACTCATATGCAACATATTTAACACATTTGATATATAGTATCCGTCGGAAATCCGTCGGGATTTTCTGACGGATTTCCTACGGGTTTGTGGTTTCGTTGTCGTTTACGATCCGTTTCTCTTGAAATCTGTTTGTAATATGACTTGTTACTCATTTCAATGATAAAATACTATCCAATACCTTGTTACATATTAAATATACGAAAAGTAGAAAATTTTATTTGTTATGTTTATAAATCATCGCTTAAGTATATGTATCATTGTCTAACATGTAAACATGATTGTATGAATTTTTCTAATTTTGGTATATATTATATATAACAAGGTTTTTGGTATTATATTATGATTGAAATGAGTAACATAGCATAATACAAACATATTTCAAGTTAAACGGATCGTAAAATACCACGAAACCACAAAACCGTCGGAAATTACCGACGGATTTCCGATGGTTTTGTAGTTTCACGTGTCGCGTTCTAAGGTTTAGTCTGACATATGACTAGACAAGCTGAAAGAAACAAATTCCGTCAAAAATCCGTCAGAAATCCATCTGAAATCCATTTGAAATCCGTCTAAAATCCGTCTGAAATCCGTCTGAAAATTTCAGATGGATTTCCGATGGAATCGTCAATTTCAGACAGATTTCCGACGGAATATAAATCCGTCGGAAATTACAGACAGATTTCAGACAGATTTTCGACGGAATCATCAATTTTCATGTCTATCGGAAATGCATCGTAAATCCGTCGGAATTTTCTGACGGATTTATATTCCATCAGAAATTCCATCGGTTTTGCGGTAAATTTCTTGTAGTGTTAGCAGGATTTCAGAACTGTCGTCCCTAGAAAGAAGTCTATTGACTTGCTACTTCCAATCTGTGATATAAAACGTCTTATTCCCTTTGAACCAGAAGCAAACATTGAGACAAATCCTTGTGACTTCCGAAATAAGCCAGGTAAGGAAATTATTGTGGCTGATGCAATAATTCCAAGGTATGTGTTGCTTTTTGCTCGTGAAGTTAGGTTACTGGAAGTTGAAATCATTAAGAGGTTTTATGATTTAAATGATAATTTTAAAAATGTGTTTCCATCTTGCGAGGAGTTTGAGCATAAGAAATTCTTTAGGCATGGAGGATTTTTGTTTGATAAAACGTGTGAACCTAATAGAAATTCTATGCTCATGGATATTGCCAGTTTCTCTAACTCATCTAGTCCTTCACATAATGCTGAATCACTCTTTGGAGAAAATTTTTACTTTTTTAGCACTATGAATTTTAGTAAACAGTTAGATGATCATGTTGAGAATTTGAAATTTTTTTTAGATGATCTAAGTGGAAAACTGTTTGCTATTCAAAATGAGTATATCCTTTGCACCAATGATCTTTTGTCTCGAGTCTTTGCTGTGAGTATACAGGATATACAGGATGGAGAGCTGAACTTGCATGCACAAAAAACGTGGCTCTATCATGTGTGGCTTAAGAAAATTCTTGTTCAAGCTGTTCATGGACTAATGGAGTGTTTGCAAAACAAACAGCATCAAACGCAAGCAAACAAAGCGGAAAGGAACGTGGTTCGTGAGCCTGGATATCAGTTCTGGATTCGCATGAAGGAGAAATGATTTTCAGCCCAAAATAAGCTCAAGCTGATGCTAAAAGGATACTTTTCCTTCCGAGTCATAGAACAGATCAATGTCTATAAAATCTGTTTGCAAGGTGAGCATATTCTGATTTTAAACCTCAATAATTTTAACTTAGTTCTTATTCTTGCAGATTGTTCGGATTTGAGGTCAAATCCTTTTCAAGTGGGAGAGGATGATATGATCCTGGAAAGCTTGGAGTCTAGATCTACGGAGCAGCTTAGACCTGAGAAGTTTGGAGTCATAATGCAGTTTGAAACCGAGGAGCTTGGAACTAAGGAGCAGCTAGAGGATGAAGAGAATGGAGCTGAAGAGGAAATACTCCAGATTGGGAGCTGCCTTAAACAAGAAGCATATCCAGCCATATTGTTTGTGATTCAAGCTGCATGATTTCAACAAATGGGTAAGGTGAGCAATTATACTCTTTTTCCCTTGACAAGTTTTGTCCCATTGGGTTCTCTTGTCAAGGTTTTTAATAAGGTAGTTGTTCATCTCGCTAACCCCATTTGTTGGACCAAGACCGGCCGGAAGCCTCTACACCTTCCGCTGCCTGTTTTTATCTTATCTTTTATTATTATGTCATTTCAGTTTGGGCCTATCTGTTTGGGCCTTAAAAACGTGTTAGGGTTTTTCCTTTCTCAGTTTCCTATTTAAACTCATGTAAACATCAGTTTTATTTATCTAGCTTTCTTTTCTCAAACTCTCTGAATCTAGATCCAAAACCGGTAAATCAAAGGAGTTTCATTCCCTTTGTGTGACCCATCGATCCATCGGTAAATCTAAGAATTCCGCAGCCTTAGTGTGACCACTACACTCCACTGTTACTCGAATCCACCCGATCTATCTCATTTCCACGTCGAGTTTATCTGTGCTTGCTTCTAAAGTAACGATTTTGGAGTAGAATCATATTACGTACGTTCCTTTGATATCTTGATAGTTTTCTTCCTAACACTCTTGATTCCGATCTCGGTTTTGTCGATATAAGGATCAATTGATTCTTCATCAAACGGTGGGGCTTGAGGTGTTGTCAGTGAAACTCCTAAATTGTAAACCTTCTTATTGATGGTGGTGAATGTTTTTCTCTTGGTATTGTGGTATATGATAGCACCAATAGTTGCAAGGAACGGTCTTCCCAAAATCAAAGGTCTCTCGGTCCTTTCATCCATCTCTAAGATGTGAAAATCCGTAGGGACTATGCAGTCCTCTATGACTAGTTGCATATCACACACTATTCCATCAAGGGTTTTTTGTGATGAATCTCCAAAGACAAGACTTAAGATGGATGGAGACAAGTCTCTAAGTCCAAGTCTTTAAGCAACATTTCTTGACATAACATTAACATTAGCACCAGAATCACAAAGAGTTAGAGAATTCGATGCCTGTTATGGAGCAAGAGCAGACAAAGCGTCCAGGGTCTTCTGCTTTCGTTAGTCTCCTTAGAGGGTATTGCTTTGGCTTGTCTTCATCCTTGGTTCGTGTCATACGGACCATGTCTTCATGAGGATCAAAGAGTGGTACCAATGGCTCGGCTACACATCTAGTGAGGGCTGGTACAGTTGAGATGACATTACAATACGCTTTAGGATTCTCCTCAGGCTTTCTATAACACCCGTGCTTCGGGCAATGGAGTTCTCAAAATGTGCAGTGTACCGGTCAAGTAAAATTTGGCCGAGGTGAAGTAACCGAGCGGTACAGGAAGTGTCGGGTGGTGTCGGGTACACTACCGAGAAGCCATTACGGGCGACCGCTCGTTGCGATTGAGAATTTGTGGATCGGGAAATGGGGTTTTGTCAGATTTTGGACATTTGTTGTCAGGAAATGGAGTTTGGTCTGGATTCGGACAAGGTTGGTCGAGAAATGAGGATTGGTCAGGATCCAGACAAGGTTGGTCGGCAAATGCGGTTTCGGTCGGAAATGGGACCAGAGTGGTCCAAAAAATGAAAATGGTCGGCAGCCGACCAGGGCTGTCAGATTAACTTGTGTTCAGAAAATAAATGAGCAGGGTCGGAGTGGATTTGGGCCGGGATTTCCAGAATTCCGAGCCGGACCAGGAATTGATACCAATAGGCGAGATCCACGATTTGGATAGGTCGGTGGGCATTGGGCCAATTGGACCGTGCATTTTAAATTCTGTTTCGATACATAGTTTTATTTTTGGATTTAATTTATTTGGGTCAAGCCAGATTTTGGATTAAAGGACTTTGACCGAGCCTTGGGTAGGCATGTGAGTCGGTTTCACCAGGTTGGGTCGGTTTGTGACCATAATCGATTTGGACTGGGTAATTGGAGATTTTCCGTGACCCAATGTCTTATTTTATGACTAAGTATGGAATAAGTCGGTGCTGCAGTGGCCGAGCCAAGGAAGAAGTTTTGGGCCAAAAAACATGGAAATTTGTGGATAAATTATAAGACTTGAGGCCTGAGTTGTAACCCCAACTCTTAGGGGCGGCTATATATAAGAGTTTTAAGGTTCTGGAGCCTCATAACTCAGGGAAATCGGAGCAATAACACGAAACCCTAGCAGACTTTGGAGATTGTGTGTTTGTGCCGAGAATTGAGAAATCGCTAAAGGGTAAGCTTTTCCTTCGTGGATTTTTAGATGTTTTGCGATAGAAGACTCTTATTTGAGTTTTTAATGTTTCTGCTCCAGAGATTTGAGGAAAGCACGAGTGGGTTAAGAAGTTGGTAGCTTAGATCACACGGAATTCTTCTCCGTAAGGTATTACCATTGGATCCGTGAGTTGGTTTAGTTTTGGGTGAGATCGGACGTACTGATATGATATTTGTGTGTTCTGTGGGTTAATTGAAGGTTCACCTAGAACATAAGGTGAGTGCGTGACTATGGTTTGTGTTTGTGGTGATTTGGTTGTGTTGGTTGTCTTGTTAATGTTAAGGGTATTGCATTTGATGTTTTGACAGTTTGGTTCCATTTGTTGTGTTGTATGTACTTTGGCATATGCGTTCGAGGGAACTGTTTCTTTACATTGACTTAACTTGATTAATCATGCACATATATTGAATTGTCTTGACACTAAAACCTGGTAGACGGGACGATCGCTTCACTAGGCAATTCTTTTGCTTACGCATCAACTCGTTGATGCAGGTAATAAAGATTAAGGAGGAGCTCGTGAGACCTGGAGGCGTTGGATGGGACGGATGGTTTTATTGGGAGTTTGAGATTAGTTGATTTTATTATTTTGTGCTTTGAGTTTGATGTTTAGTTGCTTAAGAACCATGTTAGCGAGTATTTAAGATATTTGAGTTATTGAATTATTGAGGAATTCTTTTGTTGAGATTTGGTTAGTTGAATGGAATTTATTTTAGAAATTTGGAGATTCGCTTGCATGACTTAAGTGTTGTAGTTTCGCTGTGCATATAAACTTTGAATTTGAGGAAATTCTGGTGTTCACTCTAGTGATGGGAATGGAGCCGCGAGAGCCGGCGAGAATGCGGCTGTTGATGGCGCGGATAACTTGTGATTTTTCCGTTTGTTTATTTTTGTGTGTGTGGTTATTTTGGGGTTCCTTAGTAGTAAAGAATTGTGTAGGGACCTTAAGCATGGGTGGAATAGAGACCCATGTTTTGTTTGACTCGGGAGCTTCACATTGTTTTTTTACCCCGGAGTTGATTGGTAAAGGCGGCTTATGGAAGGAACCGGGAAGCCATAATGGATGGGTTAGAGCAGGTGGCGGTCAACTCATGAGGACCTTGGGAAGGGTCAGGGACATGCCTACTTGGATTGGCGGAGTTGATATGCGAGCCGACCTAGTAATATGTCCGGTAGAGTTTTATGATGTGATCCTAGGCATGGATTGGCTTGGGAAGTATAAGGCCTATTTGATTGTTTCAGGGGTCGGGTGAAATTTGAGATGGGTAAGCGGATGTTGGTTTATCAGGAAGTTAGACCCACGTCCGGAAGTTTAATTGTGTCGGCCGTTCAAGTGGAGCGGTTGTTAAAGAAGGGATGCGAGGCTTATCTAGCTACCATCACTACGGCAGAGGAGGGTAGCGGGATACAGCTGAAGGACATTAAGTTTGTCCAAGAATTAGAGGATGTATTTTGTGAGATCTCCGGATTGCCACCATCACGGTCGGATCCGTTTACAGACCTGGGATGGCTCCAATCTTAAAGGCGCCTTATCATATGGAAACTTAAAAAGCAGTTGGGAGAACATATGGAAAAGAACTTATAAGGGCTAGTAGTTCACCTTGGGGAGCTCCGGTTTTATTTGTAAAGAAAAAGGATGGAACCTTTAGACTTTGCATAGATTACCGATGATTGAATCGGGTGACGATTAAAAATCGGTATCCATTACCGAGAATTGATGAATTGTTGGATAAACTCAGGGGAGCTACATGGTTTTCTAAGATTGATTTGGCATCAGGTTACCATCAAATTCCGATTGATGAGATGGATGTTCGTAAGACGGCGTTTAGGACGCGTAATGGGCATTATGAATTTGTTGTGATGCCGTTTGGTTTAACCAGTACCCCAGCAACATTTATGAAGTTAATGAATAATGTGTTTTGGGAACGTTTAGATGAGTTTGTGATGGTGTTCATTGGTGACATTTTTGTTTATTCCAAGACTCCCGAGGATAACGAGCGTCATCTAAGGGCCGTGATGAGTAAACTTCGGGAATATAAGTTGTTTGCTAAAATGAGTAACTGTAGCTTTTGGCAACGAGAAATAGGGTTTTTAGGTCATGTGGTCTCGGATAAGGGAGTATCCATGGACGCGGAAAAGATTAAGGCCATAGCGGATTGGCCGAGGCTGAGAAACACCACCGAGATCCAAAGTTTCTTAGGTTTGGCTGGCTATTACAATAGGTTTGTTAAGGGCTTTGTGCGTATGGCTAACTCGTTGACTAAGCTAACCGGGAAGGATGTACCATTTGTTTGGTCCAAGGATTGCGAGACAAGCTTTTGTAAGCTTGAGGACATGCTTACTGATGTGATCCTAGGAAGCACTAAGGAGCTGGAAGAGGAAATGGAAGCTTATGAAGATGAGGAAATCCAACAAGGAGCAAAGGATGCATTGGAACAGGTTGAACCAGAGCAGCTTGTAGCCGAGGAAGCTAAGAAAAAATGGATTAGCTCAACAACAACGTTTGATCCGGGATTGATCACTTGAACTTTGGAGGTTGTATCAGGTCCACATTGGTCATGATAAACGTTCGAGAAAGCTAGTGCATGGCCATATGATCTACTTGCACACTTTTTCCCTTATCTCGGTTTTCTCCCATTGGGTTTTCCGAGTAAGGTTTTTAATGAGGCTTGTGGCTCATATGTTCAACTTTTTCATTGCCTATTTTTGATACATCAAGGCCCATTTAGATGGCATTTTGAGCGTCACTATCTCGTCTTTTTCTATTTATTTGAATTCAAACTTTCTCTTTTAATTCTGCATGGTTTTTGTGTGAGTTTACGAGGCATGTCTCGTAACTCTACACCATTTAAGTCTCTTCTCTGCTTCTCTTCATCTCCTTCTCTTTATATTCTGATCTGAACTCATTGTATCGATCATCAAAATTTTATTCTAAAACTCTTTTAACTTGTTTGATCATTTCTTGCTTAAAGTGTCGGGTCTTCATTCCTTCACACCTAGCGAGCCGATAGTCTAAGGATCAGTCATAGTCCTTAAGAAGTATCACTCACTTCCACCCCTTGTTCGAAGTATTGGGTCTTTACCCTCTCCTGGACAATCTTGAAGTCTAAAGGTCTTTCACAACCTTTGGAAGTTTCGCATCGATCCATAAAACTCATCAGACCATACTCGCCGTTCACATCATTTCATGACTTCCGCATCCATCATCTCTTCACTCCGACCATCACAACCTCTTGGAGAGCATTCAGGGACGTGATCCTCATCAGGATCATATCAAGTGGTATCAGAGCAGACTCCACGCCAGGTTGTGTCTTTTCAAATCAATCACACCCTTTTATATTTCATAGATCATTTGAATCGATTCTGTCTGTCGATTGCTAGAATTTTCATAATCGTTTGGTGAAAGATAAAATCGTGAAATCAGTTTCTAAGGCACCTATTACGAGTCTAGTTTCTGTGAAAATTGATTTCGGAATTTTTGGAGACGATTTGATATTTTCATCTAACCGATCATCTTCAAGTGTTTTCAAAAAAAGGATTTCTGCGATTTTCAGTGTTTTGATTTTAATAAATCTGTTTTAAATGCAAAAATTGTGAGATCGGTTGGATCTGTTTTGAAAAAGAGTCTAGTATTTTAGAAAATTGTTTTTAAATTATTTTAACGTGTTTTGATAATTTATTCTGTTCGATCAATTCAAATAGTCGTTTCGATTTCTAGAAAGCTTGCCGAGTTCTTTTGTTGTGTTATCTTTGGGCATCTTTACTTGTTTACTTGTTTGGATTTGAACAGGTACCATGGTGGAAAACCAGCAATGATGAAAAGGAATCCTCAAACTCCAACAAACAACTCCTTCATTCCCTTAGGGCCATAATGAATGAGAGTATGACAACCATTAGAGCAGAGTTGAGAGCTGAACTAGAAAGATCCATCAATGATGCTGAACAAGAACGATTTGAGGCAGCTATGATGGCTAAGAGGGCTCATAAGTTGTGTGAAAGATTAACAGCCAGGAACCGATGATTTGAAGAAGTAAATCCACAACGGCATGGTCGTCTAAAAGAAAAACCAAGGAGAGAGCCATGGAGAGACAAGCCGAGACAACAAAGAGAAGAAGCAGCCTGATGGTAAATCATCTCATGACAGTCAAACAAAGCCTAGAAGTGTGAAGGAAGGCAGAGGAGAACACAGCTACAAATTTGGAGATACGTCACTCTAGATGTTGTAGCCAAGATCGAAGCCAACCTTGCAAAAACTAAACCAAAGGTCCCGATCATCAAATCAACCGAGGGAGGAAATTTTCTTCGACTAACCATGCATAAAGAAGATTCTAGTCAAGCTAGAATTCCATTTGATGGATCCCAGTTTCAAGTTACTAAAGACTTGCCATTTGAAAGTCAAGGAATGACTAAACCGGCAACACAAAAACAAAATCCGGAAGAGACTAAGATAAGTGTTGATTTATTCCACACCCGGTGTCTAGTGAAGGAAAGGGTTTGCAGTCTAGTAATCGATGGGGGTAGCTGCACCAATGTTGCGAGTGAGTCCATGGTTGAAAAACTCGGACTAGCGGTCATTAAGAGAGCTAAGCCTTATAAGCTGCAATGGCTTAATTATGAGGGAGAGCTGGAATTCAAGAACCAGGTCCTAGTACCTCTGTCCATAGGGAAATACGAAGATGAAGTATTGTGCGATGTTCTACCTATGGAATCAAGTCATATTCTCCTTGGAAGACCGTGGCAATTAGACAGAAGAGTACAACATGAAGGCTTCAGAAACCGTTATTTGTTTGAACATCAAGGAAGAAAGATTGTGTTAGTTCTGATGACACCTCAGGCAATTTATGAAGATCATATTCAGTTGAAGACCAAAGCTGATACTGATGTGATTCTCCTACCACCCGAGATAACATATGTGCCTTGTTCAGATCAAATGAAGTCCAAGCTCAATTTTCACATTTGAACAACCCCTTGGAATATAATTTCAACTCATCAGAGGTTCACATCGAAGTGGAATCGGTCCAATCCGAGTTCAGGTGAAGAAGTTATTCAACTTCCAAGTCAAGTGATTCCCAGCTTACGCGATTCAGACATACGTGCGTTCAATAATTATTTCCAACCAAACCAGCAGGAATCAAGTTATGAAACAAATTATTCTGGAATCTTGATTCATCATAGAATCTGGGAAAATTGTATTCACCACAACACTGGTTCAGACTTGGGAGTTAAGAATTTTACAAGTCAATGGATCTGCTTCATGCCCTATTGCACGATGGAGCCAAAGATTATGATGCACAGACCAACTAAGGTACGATCTTGACGTAAAGCCAATTGGATAACCTTACTAGATCTCTTAGGTTTCCAACAAGCCCAAGAACAGAAGAAATGGATATCGGACCACAAAGTTATTGCTCATTTCCCTAAATGGGTCAACCTGGTGCTGTCTTTGAAGAACTCCAAGTCCAGTGTGTGTAAGAGCTTACAAAATCATGTTTGGCATCCTGGAACATCTACTAAGCCCTTAAGAAGGTTTTCTTGGCCCAAAAAGAAGTCCATTTCGTAGGATTGAAGTTCAAGAAGCTCAAGAGATAATTTTCATTTTTGGTTTTAATACTTTTAGTTAATTCAGCAATTAATATTGCTTAGATATTTTACACTTCTTTTTGCTATTTAAACAATGCCAAGTTCATGAATAAAATAATCCAGCTTTTTTATTTTCAAACTTTGAGAGTGATTCTCTTTAGTTCTTTTAGAACTTTTCGATTGTTTGGTGTGTAATATCCAACGATCAAATCGATTCGTCTCGGTGTGTCATATCCGAGGAATCAAACCTTGTCTTGACTAGGTGTGTCAAATCCTAGGAGGCATTGAGGTATATCAGGAGCTATTCCGCATCTCCTGTGCGACCATTCGATCCATTTTTCTATCCATCTATCCTTTCTTTTTGTTTTACCCCTCGAAAGTGTCGATTCTAGGGAGGATCATATCAGATACCAAAGCCAATAAAGATTGTCAAGATGTCATAAGCACCATCTTGAACAAAGAAGAACCACCAGGATCACCACAAGAAGTTAAACTCCAAAAATTACCTAGAGAAGCAACAACACGTGTGTTAAAAGGGTTCACTCAAGCTGAAGCAGTTCTGGTCTACGATCAATTACCTACTGCGGGTCACAGTATTCAGACTAAGGAGAAACCACCAGATGTTTCACCACCAATCAAAACCCGAGGTAACTATCTTGACTCCCAAAGGCGAATGAAAGCTAACCTACTTTCTCTTGGTGCAGATTGTACAATTTTGAGTCCAATCAAGAAGACTACTGATCCAGAAATATTCACTACTAATCGGAGACAATCAAGAGATCAATATGAAGTTTATCCAGATCAACTTTGGTTAAAGCACAAGGAGGAACACATAGACAAGCAATCAAATTTCTTTAATAGGGCTGGTTAGGTTAATCAAAACTTTTTTTCAAAACAGCCAATATTATTGTTTGTTTATAAGAAAGCTCTCATGAGCTTGACTGACCTTACACCGGTGCTGCCGAGTGAGATGATGTTCCTTTTGCAGGATCCTGAGATCATGTTTCAAGTGGATAACCCCATAGGACTACCACCCATTTGTGATGCATCTCATAACCACATTTGGAGACCTGGAGACTATCTAGGACGTTCAAGACACTTACCCCACGAGATTTGGACCTCTTCACTTCACATGTTTCCCGTAGAGCCTAAAATTAATTTTTCATCATTTTGTTCATTCCAAACTTATCAATGGCGACCAGGAGAGCTCTCATTGTGTAAGATAACCGCAAGATTCGATGGTTTTCTCACCAACAATTTTCTGATCTAAGAAGAGCCCCCGGAGCTAAGACCGCTTTCATTTACCGAGATAATTTTGAGCACCGAACACTCCAAGTATCTTATTCAGGTAAGTATTTATTTTTCTCGATTTGTTTCTCATGATTTAAGGGCTGTGAGTATGAATATATTATCTCCAGAAATCATTGAGAAAAATTTAGGTTTATTCAAAGATTATTCGGAATAGAAATCTTGTCTTAGAATGCAAGAAAAAGGACTTGACAAGAATAATGCTTTGATACAATCTGATACATGTTTTCCTATTTATTGTGAGTCCATGACTGTTATAATATGCTTGCTCTTTGCCAAAAGTGTTGACAACTTTTCAGGAACAAAAGAGGAGCCACCAGACTTAAAAGTTATCTCATCAAGTTGTTTTGCGAGGACTGGAATCGGAGATATTTTCATGCAGCATAAGAAAACCATTAATTATTTTAGGATGATCTTTGAGGTTGGAGAACGAGTATGGACACCAATGATTGATGGTTTATTTCACATAACAAGAAGAATCATCAACAATGCCCATCGACTTGATCTCCAAGGTAAGTTTCCCATGATGTAACTCTTTGATGGTTCTAACTTAGTGTTGTTTGTGGTAGGTCAAACAGATTTGAGGACAAATCCTTTTCAACTGGGGGAGGATGATATGATCCTAGGAAGCACTAAGGAGCTGGAAGAGGAAATGAAAGCTTATGAAGATGAGGAAATCCAACAAGGAGCAAAGGATGCATTGGAACAGCTTGAACCGGAGCAGCTTGTAGCCGAGGAAGCTAAGAAGAAATGGATTAGCTCAACAACAACGTTTGATCCGGGAATATTAAGAGGATCTCTTGAACTTTGGAGGTTGTATCAGGTCCACATTGGTCATGAGACACGTTTGAGAAAGCTAGTGCATGGCCATATGATCTACTTGCACTCTTTTTCCCTTATCTCGGTTTTGTCCCATTGGGTTTTCTCAGTAAGGTTTTTAATGAGGCTTGTGGCTCATATGTTCATCTTTGTCATTGCCTAGTTCTGATCCATCAAGGCCCATTTAGATGGCATTTTGGGCGTCCCTATCTCTTCTTTTTCTATCTATTTGAATTCAAACTTTCTCTTTTAATTTTGCATGGTTTTTGTGTGAGTTTACGAGGCATGTCTCGTAACTCTACACCATTTAAGTCCCTTCTCCTCTTCTCTTCGCCTCCTTCTCTTTATAGTCTGATCTGAACTCATTGTATCCATCATCAAACTTTTATTCTAAAACTCTTTTAACTTGTTTGATCATTTCTTGCTTAAAGTGTCGGGTCTTCATTCCTTCACACCTAGCAAGCAGATAGTCTAAGGATCAGTCATAGTCCTTAAGAAGTATCACTCACTTCCTAATCTTGTTCGAAGTATTGGGGATTTACCCTCTCTTGGACAAGCTTGAAGTCTAAAGGTCTTTCACAACCTTTGAATGTTTCGCATCGATCCATAAAACTCATCGGACTATACTCGCCGTTCACATCATTTCATCATTTCCGCATCCATCATCTCTTCACTCCGACTATCACAACCTCTTGGAGAGCATTCAGGGATGTGATCCTCACCAGGATCATATAACTTACCAATACGCCAGTTTTAGCATTACCCAAGCCGGGTGTGCCGTATGGGGAGAAGGTGCAAGTATTTACGGATCATAAAATTTAAAGTTCATGTTCACTCAACTGGAGTTCAATCTTAGAAAGAGGAGATGGATGGAATTCGTAGCCGATTACGATCTAGATATAGCTTACCAAGAAAGACATGGAGAGTCTTATTGGAATGATTGGTACATTGAAGCTGAACGTTTTGACTGAGAAATCAGAACCATTGGGCTTGGGAGCCGCGGATCAAGCTGATTTGTTTACCAGGGTACGGATTGCCCAACAAAAGGATGAGAACTTGAAGAGGGTGGCACAGAATGATAAGACCGAGTATCAGATTTCGAATAATCTTACCATTCTGGTTAAGGGTCGTGTGTGTGTTTCTAATGAGAAGGGTTTAAGGGAAGAAATCTTAAGGGAAGCGCATCAATCCAAATTGTCGATACATCTAGGTACCACTAAGATGTATCACGACCTGAAGCGTTATTACCATTGGAACGGTATGAAACGAGCTGTTGGTGAGTGGGTTGCGAGTTGCACAACTTGTCAGAGAGTTAAGGTTGAACATCAAGTTCCGGGTGGGTTATTAAGGAGCCTGCCAATTCCCGAGTGGAAGTGGGATCGAATTACTATGGATTTTGTGACTGGGTTACCAGCGTGTGACAAGAGGGATTCGATTTGGGTAGTCGGAGACCGATTGACTAAGGTAGCACACTTCCTTCCGATGTTTAAAAAGGATAGTGCGGAGAGGCTGGCCGAGTTGTATATTAAGGAAATCGTACACTTACATGGAGTGCCGGCTAGCAGAGTATTGAATAGAGACTCCAAGTTTGCTGGTATGTTTTGGAGAGAACTCCAAAAGAAGTTTGGCACTAAAGTGCACATGAGCACGGCACATCATCCGCTGACCGATGGACAGTCTGAGCGCACCATCCAAATGCTCGAGGATTTGTTAGGGGCGTGTGTGTTAGATTGGGGTGAGCATTGGACATATCATTTGAGCCTAGCAGAATTTGCATACAATAATAGCTATCATGCGAGCATTGGTATGTCACCTTTTAAAGCCTTATACGGATGACCTTGTTGCAAACCCATCTGTTGGACCCAGGTGGGGGAGCGTAGCATTTTGGGCCGAGACTTTATTTAAGAAACAACTGAATGGAATAAGGTTTTGAAGTCTAAGATGAAAGAGGCTCAGGATAGACATAAGACTTATGCGGATAAACACCGTAGAGAGTTAGATTTTCCCGTGGGGGATCTTGTGTATCTTAAGATGATCACTTATAAAGGAAAGAATCCGGCAAAGATGAGTTCTAAGTTGTCATCGAGGTACATAGGACCGTACAAGATTTTGGAGAAAATCGGACCGGTTGCCTATAAGTTGGAGTTGCTGCCGGAAATGTTTACTTTTCATAAGGTATTTCATGTTTTTATGCTGAAAAGTGCATAACCTCGAGAGACACGGTGTTGCCTGGTTTGCCTTTGGACTTACAGGCTAACATGGCAATTGCGGGTAGGCCGGTTAGAGTGATAGGCAAGAAAAGCAAGGTCTTGAAGAAAAAGACCATAAAAATGTTGAACGTGGTTTGGGACCATGACGGAGAGGAAGAAGTCACGTGGGAACCTGAGGAAGTAATGAAGGTCAACTTTAAGAAGTGGTTTGGTAAGCAAGTAAATACCAAAGATGACCATGGATCCGAGGACGAATCCATTTTGGGTGGGGGAGAATTACCCATGCTTCGGGCAATGGAATGTACCGGTCAAGCAAAGTTTGGCTGAGGTGAAGTAACCGAGCAGTACGGGAAGTGCCGAGTGTTGTCAGGTACACTACCGAGAAGCCGGTACGGGCGATCGGTCGGTGCGATTGAGAATTTATGGATCGGGAAATGGGGTTTGGTCTGATTTTGGACATATGTTATCAGGAAATGGAGTTTGGTCTGGATTCGGAAAAGGTTGGTCGGGAAATGAGGATTGGTCGGGATCCGGACAGGTTCTATCCGAAAATGCGGTTTCGGTCAGAAATGTGACCAGAGTTGTCCGAAAAATGAAAATGGTCAGGAGCCGACCAGGACGGTCGGATTCACTTGTGTTCAGGAAATAAATCAGTTGGGTCGGAGTGGATTTAGGCCATGATTTCTAGAATTCCTAGCCGGACCAGGAATAGATACCGATATGCGAGATTTAAACAAGTATTTTACTAGTTTGAGAACAGGATGTCAATTTCCTATTTCTCTAAACATGTCATGGTAGTGCAATAGGTATCAATCCAAATGGGTGCATTGTTAACAATCAAGATGTGATCAAATTTAGTTAAGTCAAGCCAAATCAGAAGGGTGTTTGTCACTAACAACCTAAACGGAATAAAAAATGCAAAAAATAATTTACTGGCTATGGACTCGGTCAGATTTGGCCGAGTGGTAGTGAAAATACAGAAAATAGCAAGAAATAATATGGAGAAGAAAGGTCCTGAGAGTGGTTGGTATTTGATCATGCTGTCTTCCATAGTCTACCGTAGGTGTCTAATATGACATCACATAAGCTAATCCCTAGACGTTGATCATCAAAGCTATGGCGATCCCACTGTCGTGGTGACCCCCAACAATCCTAAACATTTCCTAGGACCCAATACCTTCCCCCTGAGAACAGACCTCAATTGTATTGGCGGAACATAGAAAAGGACAGCAATAAGACCCAAATCAACAATGTCAAAGTATAATCTAACCCAGTGTCCTAGCGAAAAGCTATAGATCTCTGGCATTAGGGGATCAGGATCTCTACATGCACCTGTCGGGCGAGAGAAACCTCAGATCTCGCCCCTAGATTTTGCCAAACGAGCTAGCCTTAAGAACATCTAATCTAGAAGGGATAAAATCAAATTTAAAGCTTAGACATCTACAAGGACTAAGGACTCGGGCAGATCTACCACATCTCAGACATTTAAGAATCCTAGTTTCACTACTCAGACATGCAAATTGAAAACGTAGAAATCAAAGTAAAGGACATGTTCATAAAAAAATGATGATTAACTTAAGAAAACGAATTCAATAAAAAGGTTGAGATTACAGAATCGAAAATAGCAGAATCGAGATTCAGATTCAAAGACAAAAGTTGTTCAGCTCCCCTCTTCGCTTCCGCAGCTCGGGTTTATATAAGACCCTTACATATTAAACCTAATTCTAGAAAAGGAAACTAAGTCAGTCGGTTGCAGGACTCGGTCAGAATGACCGAGTGCTCTTGGTCGAGTCATGTTGTCTTTGGTTTTTGTCCCATACTCGGTCAGAAAAGAGGTCGAGTTCTGATATGATCCTAGGTGAGGATCAAGTCCCTGAATGCTCTCCAATAGGTTGTGATGATCGGTGATGAGGTCAGTGATACGGAAGAGATGAAAGGTGTAAGAACAGCGAGTAGGATCCGATGGATCTTGGGGAATTGTTGCGAAACTTCCAAAGGGGATGGTGAACCTTCAGACTTTCAGACTTCTTTTGTACGTGGGTGAAGACCCTAGACGTGGTGAACAAGGGGTGGATCGAAGTGAAACTTCCTAGGAGTTGTGAAAGACCCTAAGGCTATCGAACTTGCTTTGGGTGAGGATGAAGATCCGATCACAATAAGCAAGGAATGATCAAACAGGTTCCAGATAGTTTGAGAATATGAAAAGAGTTTGATAAACCACAAATGAAGCATTACAAGAGTTTAAATCAGCCAAAGAGTAAAGGAGAGAATTTCGAGAATTACATAGCATCAAAACCAAAGTTTCAACAAAGAAAATGACTCTTCATGTCTTGGGGGTTCGGCTGAATCTTCTTATTGGACTTGGGCTGCTTAACTTGGATAAGAGATAGAGGTGTGCTTAGGCTTTATCAAGAGGCTGATGAGTGAGTGATATGGCTTACCTCATTAAAAACCTTATTTGGAAAACCCAATGGGACAAAACCAAATGAAGGGAAAAAGAGTGTAAGTCATATCACATCTCTTGATAAATGTTTAGGTGGCTTGGATCACAACCAGTGTAGCTGGATTAGCACACACTAAACTGCCCGAGATGGTGTTGAGGAGATGTTGCAAAGTGGTCTTGAGCTTCTCTTGTTTAGACCGAGTGATAGGACCCAGAGAAATGCATAAATCTTCAGCTCCTTGTAGCTCCGGTTCAAGCTGCTTCCTTTGATCCTTATTATCGTCTCCATGTTGCATTGGTTCCTCCTCCTTGATAGCCATAGTCATATCATCCTCCCCGTCTTGAAAAGGATTTGACCTCAAATATGTTTCTTCTGCAAAATAAGGAACCAAATCAGTAATATTAAAACTCGAACTCACATGGTACTTACCTTGGAGATCAAGCTGGTAGGCGTTGTCATTGATTTTCTTGATGATTTGGAATGGACCATCAAACCTGGGCATAAGCTTAGATTTTCTCTCTTTAGGGAACCTTTCTTTTCTCAAATGAACCAACACCATGTCCCCTTCTTTAAATTCCATAAACTTCCAGCCTTTGTTTGCATGCTTAGCGTACAACTTGGTCTTGTACTCTATGTTGTTTTGAGCCTTCTCGTGGATCTGTTTTACAAGCTCAGCCTTTTTCTTACCATCAAGACTTATCCTTTCATTCACGGGTAAAGGCATTAGATCTAAAGGTGAGATGGGATTGAACCCATAAACAATTTCAAATGGTGAATACTTAGATGCGGAATGTCTAGCATGATTGTAACCAAATTCAACATGAGGTAGACATTCTTCCCAAGTCCTAAGGTTCTTTTTAATTATAGCACGCAACAAAATGGATAAGGTTCTATTGACTATTTCGGTTTGGCCATCGGATTGTTGGTGATATGTGGTGGAGAAACAAAGCTTGGTTCCTAACTTAGACCAAAGGGTTTTCCAAAAATAACTACCACAAATACCGAATCCTTTCCAGTCTTAGTCCTAGGTAATCCAACTACAAAGTCCATGGATAAGTCATGCCAAGGATGCAAGGGAATAGGAAGAGGGGTATACACACCGTGATTCTGGATTGTCGATTTAGCTTGCTTACACGTTATACATCTTTGACAACATTTCTCAACGTCACTTTGCATGTGCGGCCAAAAGAAGTGCTCACGTAACACGCTTGACGTCTTTGCCACGCCAAAATGTTCCATAAGTCCACCTGCATGAGCTTCTTGGACAAAAAAATCTCGCAAGGAGGAATTAGGTACACATAGGCGATTATCGTAGAATAAAAATCCATCACTCCTAAAATATTTTCCAACGCCAAATTTTTCACAAGCAGCATAGGTTTCTTTGAAGTCAACATCACTATGATACAGTTCTTTGATTTGTTCAAATCCTAGTAACTTAACCTCAAGAGAATGCAAAAGAACGTACCTCCGAGAAAGAGCATCGGCTACTACATTCTCCTTACCTTTCTTGTACTTAATGACGTACGGAAATGTCTCAATGAATTCAACCCACTTGGCATGTCTCTTATTCAGCTTTTGTTGTCCCTTGAGATGCTTGAGAGACTCATGATCTGTGTGTATAACAAACTCCTTGGGCCAAAGATAATGTTGCCAAGTTTGCAAAACCCTAACAAGCGCATAGAGCTCTTTGTCGTAAGTCGGGTAATTGAGTGTGGCACCTCCAAGCTTTTCACTAAAGTAGGCTATGGGCTTCATCTCCTGCATAAGAACAGCACCAATACCAATTCCTGAGGCATCACATTCAATTTCAAAGTTTTTATCGAAATTAGGAAGAGATAAAACCAGGGCATGTGTTAGCTTCTCTTTCAAAGTTTGAAATGCATTCTCTTGAGCTTGTTCCCACTTGAATCCGACATTCTTCTTGATAACCTCCGTGAGTGGGGCGGCTAAAGTGCTGAAGTCTTTAAAAAACCTCCTGTAGAAACCAGCTAAACCATGGAAGCTTCTTACTTCTTACTGCATTACTCTGTAATAGCTCTTATCTTCTCTTCGTCAAGCTTGATACGATCGTTACGCACAACAAAGCTGAAAAAGACAAGGTTATCCGGTCCAAAAGGACATGTATTAAGAGTACGGTACAAGGGTTCCTTCCTAAGCACTTCTAAAACTTTTCTAAGATGCTCCAATGTTCATCTAATTATAGATTAAAATGTCATCAAAATATACCACCACAAAACGACCTATAAATGATCTAAGAATGTGGTTCATTAGTCTCATGAAAGTACTAGGTGCGTTTGTTAACCCAAAAGGCATGACTAACCATTCATAAAGACCATGCTTAGTTTTAAATGCAGTTTTCCATTCATCCCCTTCTTGCATTCTAATTTGATGGTATCCACTTTTAAGATCTACCTTAGAAAAGATGTTAGAACCATGCAATTCATCAAGCATATCATCTAATCTAGGTATGGGATGTCAATACTTTACAGTGATATTGTTGATAGCACGGCAATCGACACACATCCTCCAGCTACCATCTTTCTTTGGAACAAGCAAAACGGGTACGGCACATGGACTCATGCTTTCGCGGATATGTCCTTTCTCCATGAGCTCGGTGACTTGTTGTTGAAGCTCCTTAGTTTCTAGAGGGTTGGTTCTGTAGGCTGGTTTAGTGGGAAGAGACGCTCCGGGTATGAAATCAATTTGGTGTTCAATGCGACGGATTGGCGGCAAACCTTGGGGAGGTTCTTCCGGGAAAACATCTTGGAATTCCTGTAAAAGAAACTGAATTTTGCTAGGAATTTCTTGCACACTTTGGTTAGTATTAAAGCATTCGTTAAACACAAAAAGGAGGGATGAGGAATAAGTCCCTTGTCGAGGCGTGATCATAAGGTTGGCCGGTTCTTTGAGCTCGGCTTCGGAAGTGGGTTTACTTTTCTTCAAGGCCATTTGATCTAGATGAACTTCTTCAGGAGTTAAAGGTACAAGGATGTTCTTTCTGCCCTTAAACTCGAATGAATATCTGTTGGTAAATCTATCATGCATTACTCTCCGATCAGATTGCCAAGGTCTTCCAAGCAAAATATGTCCAGCATCCATTGGTAAAATATCACATAAGACCTCATCTTCATATTTCCCTTTAGACAAAGGAACTATGACCTGGTTCTTGACTTCCAATTCTCCCTCATCATTAAGCCACTGCAACTTATACGGCTTAGCTCTCTTAGTGATTGTGAGTCCGAGCTTATCAACCATAGACTGGCTGGCAACGTCGGTACAGCTACCACGATCAATCACTAGGCTGCAGACTTTGTTTTGAACTAGGCAACGAGTGTGGAAGAGGTTTTCTCTTTGCTCTTTTTTCTCGGCCTGAATGTGTAAGCTAAGGGTTCTTCTAGTGACCAAAAGTTGTCCGAACTCCGGCATTCTAAGTGGTTCCTCTAAAGGTTCAGGTTCCGAATGATCTTCTTCTGAGTCTATCTCGCCGTTGTTCCTAATAACTATGGTTCTCTGATTGGAGCACGAACGGGAGTAGTGACCGAAACCTTTGCACTTAAAACACTGAATTTCTCTAGCTTTGGTGCTTGATCCTTGATCAATTCCCTTGAGTGGAGACTCGTCTATCTTGGGTTTGGTAAGCGGTTTGTAATCCTTAGGCTTGTAATCCTTGCTGAACTTGGTAGAGTTGTATCCGGTCGTAGAGCTTTTCCTCTTAAGTTGTTTTTCAAACATGATAGCTTTGTGGAGAAGCTCTTCTAGCTCGACATAATGATGTACCTCCAGTTTTTCAATGATATCTTTTTCAAGACCTCCCATGAATCTGGCCATAGTAGCTTCATTGTCTTCTTGAATATCGGCTCTAAGTAACAAGGTTTCCATTTCTTTGAAATAATCTTCAACGGATCTACTTCCTTGAGACAAATTCCAAAGCCTAAGGTGAAGTTCTCTGTGGTAGGGACTAGGTACGAACCTTTTCCTCATAATGATCTTTAGTTGGGTCCAAGTCTCAACCGGTATATCTCCAACCCTTCTTCTAGACGTCACCAACTGATCCCACCAACTTAGAGCATAATCCTTGAATGCGGTTGGGGCGAGTCTGACCTTAGTCTCTTGAGTAAACTCCCGGCAATCAAAGATAATTTCAACCCTCTTTTCCCACTCAAGATATTCTTCATGGTTACTGGTTTCATGGAAAAATGGAATTTCTATCTTCACACCGGCTAAAGGATCTCGAGTAATGGGTTGGTTATATCTAGCGGTTTGATCTTCTCTTGGCTGTCTTCTTCGAGGACGATTTGACCGAAAAGTCTGACTGTAGTAATGCTCAGCATCAGAAGATCGTAGGTTCCTCCCAAGTTGTTCTTCCATAACAGGATGTTGATGGACCTCTCTAAATCGGCTTTCATATTGGCCATACTCTCAACCATCATTGCTTTGAAGGATTCCATAAGTTGCTTGTTGGAGTTGGAAAACTCTTGTTCATCATGGCTAGTCCCCGCCATGGTACCTGTTCAGATCCCAACAAGTAAACTAGTAAAATGCTCAAACACAACAAGAAACACAAAACTTGGCAAGAAACCCTAATCGACAGTTTGACTTGATCAATCAGAATAAAATGTCAAATCACGTTTCATGGTTTCAATGCAACAAATTTAACGATTTTAGGATTAACCAATGATTTTAAACAATTCTAGAAAGTTAACACAACAATAACTTTTCAAATTCCGATAATCTCTAGTTGTGACTGTTCGACGAAATCAACCTCGAAAAATTATCAAAACATGTTCAAAAATTCTAGAATAAATTTTAACAAATACTATACTCTTTTTAGAAACAGATTAAACAGATCTCACGATTTTATCAGACAAAATGAATTTAAGAAAATTCCAACAGTCAGCAGACAAAACAGATCGGAATGTCAAAAGGTATAACAGATCGGAAAAGATACAACCTGGTGTGGAGTCAGCTCTGATACCACTTGATATGATCCTAGGTGAGGATCAAGTCCCTGAATGCTCTCCAAGAGGTTGTGATGATCGGTGATGAGGTGAGTGATGCGGAAGAGATGAAAGGTGTAAGAACAGCGAGTAGGATCCAATGGATCTTGGGGGATTGTTGCGAAACTTCCAAAGGGGATGGTGAACCTTTGGACTTTCAGACTTGTTCTGTACGTGGGTGAAGACCCTAGACGTGGTGAACAAGGGGTGGATCGAAGTGAAACTTCCTAGGAGTTGTGAAAGACCCTAAGACTATCGAACTTGCTTTGGGTGAGGATGAAGATCCGATCACAATAAGCAAGGAATGATCAAACAGGTTCCAGAGAGTTTGAGAATATGAAAAGAGTTTGATAAACCACAAATGAAGCATTACAAGAGTTTAAATCAGCCAAAGAGTAAAGGAAAGAATCTCGAGAATTACATAGCATTAAAACCAAAGTTTGAACAAAGAAAATGACTCTTCATGTCTTGGGGTTTCGGCTGAATCTTCTTATTGGACTTGGGCTGCTTCACTTGGATAAGAGATAGAGTTGGACTTAGGCTTTATCAAGAGGATGATGAGTGAGTGATATGGCTTACCTCATTAAAAACCTTATTTAGAAAACCCTATGGGACAAAACCAAATGAAGGGAAAAAGAGTGTAAGTCATATCACCTCTCTTGATAAATGTTTAGGTGGCTTGGATCACAACCAGTGTAGCTGGATTAGCACACACTAAACTGCCTGAGATGGTGTTGAGGAGTTGTTGCAACATGGTCTTGAGCTTCTCTTGTTTAGACCGAGTGATAGGACCCGGAGAAATGCATAAATCTTCAGCTCCTTGTAGCTCCGGTTCAAGCTGCTTCCTTTGATCCTCATTGTCATCTCCATGTTGCATTGGTTCCTCCTCCTTGCTAGCCATAGTCATATCAAAGATAAAAGTTGAGATTACAGAATCGAAAATAGCAGAATCGAGATTCAGATTCAAAGATAAAAGTTGTTCAGCTCCCCTCTTCGCTTCCGCAGCTTGGGTTTCTATAAGACCCTTCCATATTAAACCTAATTCTAGAAAAGGAAACTAAGTCAGTCGGTTGCAGAACTCGGTCAGAATGACCGAGTGCTCTTGGTCGAGTCGTGTTGTGTTTGGTTTTTGTCCCATACTCGGTCAGAAAAGAGGTCGAGTTCTCTTCGTCGAGTGCGTGGACTCGGTCTGTCAAGTCGAGTCCCTTGTCCGAGTGATGAAGTCTTCTGTCCGTGCATTGCATTCTGTTTGAGTACATCGAGTGATTGATCGAGTGGTGAAGTCCTTTGTAGCAGAATCGATCAGTTGCCCGAGTTTATCCCATCAAGTTAGTCCAAACCATTCTTCCTTTGCTCCAACAAGCATCCGTTTTCCCTGAAACTAACTCCAAAATGCAATATGTATGCAATGCCTATGCAAAACTACTAAGTATGCAAAATGGACAAAAAGAACTATAAATGATATAAACAACGGGGCAAATCAATGCTAAAATGGACTTAGATATAGGCTAAAAATGGGTAAAATGTGGAGACCTCAAAGATCCACGTTTTGGCTAGGTCGGTGGGTATTGGGCCAATTGAACCATGCATTTTAAATTCTGTTTCGGTACATAATATTATTTTTGGATTTAATTTATTTGGGTCGAGCCAGATTAAAGGACTTTGACCGAGCCTTGGGTAGGCATGTGAGTCGGTTTCACCGGGTTTCTGTTGGTTTGTGACCATAATTGATTTGGACCGGGCAATTGGAGATTTGCCATGACCCAAAGTCTTATTTTGATGACTAAGTATGGAATAAGTCGGTGCTGCAGTGGCCGAGCCAAGAAAGAAGTTTTGGGCCACAAAACATGGCAATTTGTGGATAACTTATAACGCTGAAGGCCCGAGTTGTAACCCCAACTCTAAGAGGCGGCTATATATAAGAGTTTTCAGGTTCTGGAGCCTCATAACTCAGGGAAATCGCAGCAATGACACGACACCCTAGCAGACTTTGGAGATTGTGTGTTTTTGCTGAGAATTGAGAAATCGCTAAAGGGTAAGCGTTTCATTCGTGGATTTTGAGATGTTTTCTGATAGAAGACTCATATTTGAGTTGTTTCATGTTTCTGCCCCAGAGATTTGCAGAAAGTGTGAGTGGGTTAAGAAGTTGGTAGCTTAGATCACACGAAATTCTTCTCGGTAAGGTGTTACCATTGGATCCGTGAGTTGGTTTAGTTTTGGGTGAGATCGGACATATTGATCTGATATTTGTATGTTCTGTAGGTTAATTGAAGGTTCAACTAAAACATAAGGTGAGTGTGTGACTGTGGTTTGTGTTTATGTTGATTTGGTTGTGTTAGTTGTCTTGTTTATGGTAAGGGTATTGCGTTTGATGTCTTGACAGTTTGGTTCCATTTGTTGTGTTGTATGTGCTTCGGCATATGCGTTTGAGGGAACCGTTGCTTTACATTGACTTAACTTGATTAATCATGCACATATATTGAATTGTCTTGACACTAAAACTTGGTAGACGGGACGATTGCTTCACTAGGCAATTCTTTTGCTTACGCATTCACTCGTTGATGCAGGTAATAAATATTAAGGAGGAGCTCGCGAGACCTGGAGGCATTGGATGGGACGGTTGGTTTTATTGGGAGGTTGAGTTTAGTTGATTTTATTATTTTTTGCTTTGAGTTTGATGGTTAGTTGCTTAAGAACCATGTTAGAGAGTATTTGAGATATTTGAGTTATTAAATTATTGAGGAATTATTTTGTTGAGATTTGGTTAGTTGAATGGAATTTATTTTAGAAATTTGGAGACTCGCTTGCGTGACTTAAGTGTTGTAGTTCCAATGTGCATATAAACTTTGAATCTGAGGAAATCCAGAAATCTCGTTTGAGACTTAGAGTTTTATCAAGAAAAGTTTTGAGGTATACTGGTTAACACCATTGTTAGGGCAGATTTTACGGATAGGGTGTTACACTTTCCCTGAAGTATACCGGCTGGTCTAGCGACAGCATTCGCAGTTTGAGCGACTTGAGTTTCCAGCTTCTAGTAAAATGTAGATAGGCTTTCGAAATTTCCATTCAATTCACCATAGATATTGTCTATCTTCGCGTTGATAACCCTTGTTGCTTATTGATGAGAAACATGTATTTACTGCATCAATTTCTCATTGTTGTTACCTTGAGGTTGAGGCGGCTGAGCTGGTCCAGTTTGGACGTTCGGAAAGCGTATCTTGTTGTTGAAAGGAGGACGTGGCTGGAAGTTGTTGTTGCCACCAAAGTCTATGGTGAATTGAAAGGAGCTCGCGAGACCTGGAGCTAAAATGCTAAAATGGACTTAGATATAGGCTAAAAACGGGTAAAATAAGGAGACATCAACACCCCCAAACTAAGTTTTTGCTTGCCCTCAAGCAAACAAATTGTAAAGAGGGAGAGTTGGGTTGAAAACGTGAACTCTGAACCAAAACATGCTGATAAGAAGTATACAATCAATGTCTCAGATACAATGCAAGTGAGTTCTATCCACAACACAGTCTAACTTTCAGCCTCAACCTACACATGCATTCAAAAATACCAGACCCTTTAACATTCATTAATTTCACACCATGAATTAGACCATGCACATCCAATGAACTCATTTGGTTAAGGTAAAAGCATTTTTAGAACAAGGATCTCTCAGTAAAATGGAATGAGCTTTAGAAGAATGCTAAAGGTAAGATTGCCAACAGATGCATACAAGGATAGAATCCCATCTACCCAAGTAAACACAAGTGAAAATCCCTCCTACTTCTAAACCCGGAGCTTGATCCTATCTACCCTTTTTCCCTTAGGGCGTTTTCTTTTGCTTTCATTCTAAGGAGAAGGTTTTTCTTTTTGCACAGCTAAACTCTAGTGGATTGGGTTACTTAATCACTTAGGCTCTCTCTTTTTCTTTTTTTTTCGCTCAAGATCTTCTAATACAGAGCCTAAACCTCATGAAATTTTTTTTTTTCCTTTTCCCTAAATCCTTTACTAGGTAGCATTCTTTTTCTTTTTATTTCTCTTCTCCTAAGAATCTCTTTACCCTTTTCTTTCTTCCCCTTTTCGTCACGGCCCATAAAATCAGACATCACTAGACTCAACATGATGGACTCGGGCAAACACATCGAGTTGCCTCCTACAGTCTAAACCCAAAAATGAAGTTTTCTTCCTAGTTCTATCTGATCCATAAGGGGCGAACCAGAACTACATGAGATACCATCCTTGTCGGCACAAATCTAACACTTTCTACCTAGCTCATTCCGAAATAAGGCCTCACACACACACAGCAAATATCAGTGGCCTGAAAAGAAGTTTTGTTCAAGGTATGGTGAACTGTTCCAAAGATGGGAATCAGCTACTTGGATTAGCAAGGGTGGAAAAATGTGAAAGAAAATCGAAGTATGTATGTAGTATCCATGCGTTCAAATTCGATACATGGACATGATAATTAACATTCAAATTCAGTTCAAATTGATAGGGAAAGATATAAAATCACAACATGCTTCAATCAAGACTAGAAAGGACTTTTGAACATCACTTGAAATGCAGTAGACAACTACTGAATCAGCATGCTTACAAGGTTGGTTTCAACATAATCCCCTATGCAATGCAACAGCCCTAAACGAAATGCAACTAGACTCAATCTTAAAATGCATATGCAACTACATGAACACTCTGTTTTTTTTTTATGGAAAATTTTTGATTTTTTCAAATTTTTATGGGTTTTCTATGCATATAAATGAATGCAGACTCAAGTATGAAAATTTGAAATAAGAAAACAGAAAACATGATTAAATACATCTCAAACTCTCCCCCAAACTTGATTTACACAGTCCCTTGTGTAATAAAAATCTTAAGGTGAGTTCAAGAAAAAAAATAAGAAAACTAAACTAGATGCAATGGTGTTTACAATGAAATGGTTTGGAGTTACCTCATTGGTTGGTGAAGAATTGGGTGGTGTACTCGTCCATTCTATCCCGAGTGTAGTCCGGAACTGCACCCAAGCTTGTGGGTATTTCAGTGTAGAACTCGGGCTGGCATCGACACTAAACTCGGTCTGGTGACCAAGTCCTCTGGTCGAGCTCTCTCAACCGAGTTCGTACCTGGACCTTATGCTATGCTTAACTCGAGTCACGTTTAGCCATGTTAGCGAGTATTTGAGATATTTCAGTTATTGAATTATTGAGGAATTCTTTTGTTGAGATTTGGTTAGTTGAATGGAATTTATTTTAGAAATTTGGAGACTCGCTTGCATGACTTAAGTGTTGTAGTTCCGTTGTGCATATAAACTTTGAATTTGAGGAAATCCGGAAACCTCATTTGAGACTTGGAGTTTTATCGAGAAAATTTTTGAGGTCTACCGGTTAACACCATTGTTAGGGCAGATTTTATGGATTGGGGTGTTACACTTTCCCCGAAGTACACCGGCTAGTCTAGCAACAGCATTCGCAGTTTGAGCGACTTGAGTTTCCAGCTTCTAGTAAAACGTAGATAGGCTTTCGAACTTTCCATTCAATTCACCATAGATATTATCTATCTTCGCGTTGATATCCTTTGTTGCTTGCTGATGAGAAACAAGTATTTCCTTCATCAATTTCTCAATGTTGTTACCTTGAGGTTGAAGCACCTGAGCTGG
Source organism: Cardamine occulta (assembly GCA_028015245.1). Classification (NCBI taxonomy): domain Eukaryota; kingdom Viridiplantae; phylum Streptophyta; class Magnoliopsida; order Brassicales; family Brassicaceae; genus Cardamine; species Cardamine occulta. Next base: position 15,339,154 of record CM051376.1, on the reverse strand, counting down.
TCCGGTTTGGACGTTCGGAAAGCGTATCTTGTTGTTGAAAGGAGGACGTGGCTGGAAGTTGTTGTTGCCACCAAAGTTGTTGTTCTGAAAGCGGTTCTGAAACGGCTTTGATTATTGCGGATAGTTCTGATCTTGAGGGTTCTCCACATTCGGGTTCCTGTAGGTAAGGTTAGAAGTGTTCCAGAAGTTGTTGTAGAAGTTGTTGTTGTATCCACAGTTCTGGTAGAAGCCTTGAGTACCAACATAGTTAACATCTTCTTCTTGATCGAATGAATCATCAAACTCTTGTAAAGCATCAGTGTTTCCATGTTCCATTGCCTCGTAAGCATTGATTGCGTGTTGTTGGTTCCTCAGAAGTTGGCTCATCATGTTCTTGAGCTCGGTGATCTGCTTAGCATCAGAATAACTAGAACGGATTGTTGTATCAAAGTCGGTGCAAGTGTTACTACTACTTGCAGCAAGGTTGTTAATGAGAGCTCGTCCTTCAAGAATGGTTTTAAGAGTGAAGTCTCAATTGCTGGCCGTGTCGAGTGAAAGCTGAAACTTAGAATGTAAACCTCTATAAAAAGTACTTAGAAGATTACCTTGACTGAAGCATGGTGTTGACAATCATGTTCGTAGTCCTTAAAGCGTTCCCATGCTTAATAGAAAGATTCGACAGGACCTTGTTGAAAGCTTTGGAGCTTCTTTGATGAGGACATCGATACAAGTCTAGACAAGTCTGGTGAACTCTGGCAGAACAAGTCTGGTGTTGGTGAAGTTTGTCTTGACAAGTCTGGTGAACTCTGGCAGAACAAGTCTGGTGAATCTACCAACATAGCAACCATAGATCAAATACCTAGAACAAGGTCAGGAACCAAACGCTTGAGAGAAAAGTTCAACACATCCGTAGAAAGTCTCATCACACTCATAGAGCATGAAGAACTCCAAGAAGATGAGATAAACAAGGAAATACGAGAAGACGCTCAAGGGAAATGCAAGACGCTAACAAATCTATTTTTGTCAGTCTTTCAAGGAATTAAGGAAGTTGCGTTTTTCACCATTTCAAGCGAAGAACAAGCTGCTTAGATCATCCATAGAGAACACATTTATTTAAGGTATGTTTTCAATTTGAATAAATAACGGCTCTTTTCTTGTTTTGCAGGAATATTACCGTTGGGTTTTATTTAAGAGTCTTTATTTTTAAGTCCGTTTCGAGTCTGTTGTTTTTGCAAGTTTAGTCCTTTATTTGTAATAATTTTCGACCCTAGAAGGTGACCTGTTGCTGGACTATTTATAGTCTCTTCTCAGCTTGTAAGACACTAATGAAGGACCAAAACGTCTCAGCCTTCTTGTTGTGAATCCTTGAGGCTTGAGTGTTCTAGACTTATCACAGATCGTCCATCATCTGTGTGGCGTCTCTCGATCCTCCCCTGTTACAAATCTATCCATAAATCATCAACTAGATTCTTCAAAGAGTGAGCTTAGTCCAGTTGAAGAGTCTCCATCGAATCCACTCTATTTTATCACCATTCACTTGGATCTGTTGAGAGTGACCTTAGTCCAGCAAATGCTCCACCATCGTTCATCCCCTTCTAGATCTAACATCACGTTTCTGTGCCTGCATCATATGGTATCAGAGCCGAAAGGTTCATTTGCAGGTTTATCTATCCATATTTTCGTTTCTATTTTTTTCACTCATCATCTCTTGCTTGATTCACTTGTTTCTTCGTATCAATCTATTTTAGTTTCGTTCCTTATTGTCTGTCCATCTTCCAAAATGAAAAAACTCATAAAAATATCACCTAAAACTGTTTTGTTTGCTTAATTTCATGTAGAACTGTTGTTGGTTGTTGCTTTTTCGACTTCTCCTTCTTTTAGATCAGTTCGATTTTTATTTTTTTCTAATTTTGTCTTTTCAACTTCTATTGCACTTGATCTAATTGTTTGTGTGTGCTGAAAGATAATCATCATGAGAGAACAAGGAAATGTGGATATAGCTCAGCTAATCATTAATATTCAAACACAGCTGCAGACCCTTGGAGAGCAGCGCATGAATCGAATCGAAGAGCCGCCTGCACCAAGAGCCCCAGTTCACCGAGTAAACAACCCTAGAGCGAATCAAGAAGAATATGATATGTTTAACTCGGAAGATGAGCAACAAGAACTCCATCAAAACATGAGACCTAGGAGACAATACCACCGAGAAAGAGGCCAAGATGAAGGTAACATGAGAGAAGGAGGCCGAGATCTCAAAATAAATGCTCTAACCTTTGCTGGAAGAGTCAATCCCGAAGCATATATTGATTGGGAAAGGCGCATGGTGTATATCTTTGACTACTACAATTACTCAGATCAAAGAAAGGTATCTCTAGCTGCTGCTCAACTAACAGATAATGCTCTAGCTTGGTGGGATAGAGATGTGTCAGAAAGAAGAAGACATAGACATGTGGCTATAACAACTTGGGAGGATATGAGGTTTCAGTTACGAAAAAGATATATCTCCGCCTACTATCATAGAGAGCTACAAAAGAAATTCTGTAAGCTTCCTCAAGGGAGTAAATCTGTGGAGGTATATTTTGAAGAGTTTGAATCTCTCAAGAACAGATTGGAGGTTGAAGAATTTGAAGAAAATTTGAAGAAAATTTGATGGCACAATTTATAGACGGCCTTCACGATCGGATTGCTAGAAAGGTAGAAAGGCAGACTTATCATGATCTTGAAGAGTTGTTGCATTTAGCTGTTCAGGCTGAACATCACATCAAGAGAAAGACTGCCTCCACCAACCGCAGAAAGACCCCATGGTCACCACAACCTCAAAAAGCTATAGACAAGGGAAAGTCTGTTGAAGTAGACCAAAGGTTCAAGAAAATACAACCAGAAACATCAAAAGGAACCAGACCTGAGCAAGGTAAGTCTACTAACCAACGAGCTTGTGACATTACTTGTTTTAAATGTCAGGGAAAAGGGCATTACGCAAGGGACTGTCCAAATCAGCGAGTAATGATCCTTAAGTCTAATGGAGAGTATGAATCACAAGATGAGGAAGAGGAAGAGAAGGTTGAATCTGAAGATGATGTTACAGATTTTCTGGAGACAGGAAAGCTTCTAGTCATAAGAAGAGCTCTTACAACACTTTATGAACCTGAAACAGTTCAACGAGAAAATATCTTCCACTCTCGATGCTCTATAAACTACAAGGTATGTAGTTTGATTATTGATGGTGGTTCATGTACTAATGTGGCTAGCAAATATTTGGTTGACAAACTAGGTCTCCAAAAGACAAAGCACCCCAGGCCATACCGACTTAGGTGGCTCAATGATCAGACCAAGCTAAAGGTATTCGAGCAAGTCATTGTACCCTTCACCATAGGCAAGTACACGGATCAAGTTGTGTGTGATGTTGTTCCAATGCAAGCAGGTCACCTACTCCTAGGACGACCTTGGCAATTTGATAAAGCGGCTTTACACAATGGGAGAACTAATGACTACACCTTCTCGCACAACAAGAAGAAGCATACGTTAGCTCCTCTCACTCCTCAAGAAGTTCATGAAATGCAAAAGACCATGTCAAAGGGAGAAAAACTATGCAAAACTAACCTTTATGTTTCACCTTCAACTGTTTTGAAATCTCTTGATTCACAAGACAAGGTACTACTAATGATCTTTAAGGAATACTTTCAGGCCAAGAGGAAAAAGAGCTACCACCGGAAGTGCTGAATGTTTTAGAAAAGTTCAAAATTGTTTTTCCCGAGGAGATACCACTAGGATTACCACCAATAGGAGAAATTGAGCACCAGATTGATCTTGTTCCGGAAGCACTACTGCCTAATAGACCAGCATATCGAGTCAACCCCGAAGAAGCAACGGAACTGGAAAAACAATTTCAAGATCTAATGTCAAAAGGTTACATCCGAGAAAGCTTAAGTCCTTGTGTCGTACATGTTCTTCTAGTACCCAAAAAGGATGGAATATGGAGAATGTGTGTTGACTGCTGCACAATTAACAACATCACCATCAAATATAAATATCCCATTCCTCGACTTGATGACATGCTAGATGAGCTCAACGGAGCTACGACCTCTTCGAAAATTGATTTTTGAAGCGGATACCATCAGGTAAGAATGAAAGAAGGTGATGAATGGAAGATGGCTTTCAAGACTAAGCAAGGGTTGTATGAGTGGCTAGTCATGCCATTTGGTCTCACCAACGCTCCAAGCACATTCATGAGGCTCATGAATCACGTCCTAAGGGATTATATCTGTAAGTTTATTCTCGTATACTTCGATGATATTTTGATCTATAGTACAAACCTTGCAGATCACGTAAAGCATCTTGAATTTGTTGTCAAAACTCTCAAGGCTGAAAACCTCTATGCTAATCTTAAGAAATGCACCTTTTGCACTGATCAAGTTGTGTTTTTAGGATTTGTTGTAAGATTTCAGAGATTGAAGGTTGATGAGGAAAAGATCAAAGCGATACAAGATTGGCCGACACCAACTACCATTGGGCATATTAGAAGTTTTCATTGTCTGGCCAGCTTCTATCGAAGATTTGTTAAAGATTTTAGTACGATTGCTGCACCACTGGCTTTGGTGATCAAGAAGCATGTTGCTTTTCATTGGGGACAAGCTCAAGAAGACGCATTCACCACGCTCAAGGACCGTTTGACTCATGCTCCAATTCTAGTCCTTCTTAACTTTGAGCTAACCTTTGAAATTGAGTGTGATGCTTCATGAACAGGTATAGGAGTTTTCCTAACTCAAGGCGGAAAACCCGTAGCCTATTTCAGTGAGAAACTCAATGGAGCTTCACTTAATTATCCTACATATGACAAGGAGCTCTACGCGCTGGTAAGATCTCTTGAAACTTGGCAACATTATTTGTTATCCAAAGAGTTTGTTATTCATACAGATCACGAGACACTAAAGCATCTAAGAGGACAAACTACACTCAAGAAGAGACATGCGAGGTGGCTGGAATTCATTGAAACATTTCCGTATGTGATCACATATAAAAAGGGCAACAAGAATGTGGTAGCAGATGCTCTCTCTAGAAGGCACGCCTTAATTTGCATCATGGAGGCTAAGGTCATGGGATTCAAACATGTTAAAGGCTTATATGGAGAAGATCCAGATTTTAAAGAAGCTTTTAAAGAGACTAGCAAAGCTGCTTATGGTTCGTTTTATCTACATGATGGATTTCTTTTCAAAGACAAAAGACTTTGCATTCCACAAGGGTCCACGAGAGAGTTACTAATAAGAGAAGCACATGGAGGTGGGCTAATGGGAAATTTTGGAAGAGACAAAACTCTAAGTGTCATCATGGAGCATTTTTATTGGCCACATTTGAGAAGAGATGTAGAAAGGTTCTGCGCAAAATCCAGGTCACATCCTTATGGTTTATATATGCCTTTGCCTATTCCTAAGCTACCTTGGGTAGATGTTTCTATGGATTTTGTTCTAGGGCTGGCCAAGTTCAGCAACAAGGACTCTATCTTTGTAGTCGTGGACAGATTCTCAAAAATGGCTCATTTCATTCCATGTACCAAGACGAATGATGCGACTCAAACCGCTGATCTTTTCTTTAAGAAAGTTGTACGTCTACATGGCATTCCAAGGACCATTGTCTCAGACCGGGACTCAAAATTTCTAAGTCACTTTTGGAAGACTTTGTGGAAGAAACTCTGAACTAAGTTACTTTTTTCTACTACTTGTCATCCACAGACCGACGGTCACACAGAGGTAGTTAATCGTACTCTCTCCACCTTATTGAGAGCTATGGTGGGTAAGAATCTTCGCAACTGGTTGTCTTGTTTACCTTACATTGAGTTTGCTTATAATCATGCTATGCATTCTGGAACTAAACTTTCTCCATTTGAAGTTGTCTATGGTTTTAATCCTCTAACCCCATTGGATATTGCTCCTCTACCTCAAGATGTCTATTCTAGTACAGAAGGAGTCACAAAAGCAGAGTTTGTAAAGAAATTCCACCTAAAGGTCAAGGAAAACTTAGAGAAGAAGAACGAGAAGAATATGCAAGAAGCTAACAAACACCGCAAGGAGGTTACATTTGAACCAGGAGATTGGGTTTGTTTGCACATGCGAAATGAAAGGTTTCCCAAGGAAAGAAAGTCCAACTTGTCACCATTTCGAGTTTTAGAGAAAATAAATGACAATGCCTACAAGCTTGAACTTCCATGTGAGTTAACTATTTCTCCTACATTCAATATTTCTGATTTGTCTCCTTTCCATGCAGATAAACCAGTTCTAGAGGAAGAACTTTCTCAAGAGGGAGGGAATGATGAGGACATCGATACAAGTGTAGACAAGTCTAGACAAGTCTGGTGAACTCTGGCAGAACAAGTCTGGTGTTGGTGAAGTTTGTCGAGACAAGTCTGGTGAACTCTAGAAGAACATGTCTGGTGAACTCTGGCAGAACAAGTCTGGTGAATCTACCAACATAGCAACCATAGATCAAATACCAAGAACAAGGTCAGGAACCAAACGCTTGAGAGAAAAGTTCAACACATCCGTAGAAAGCTTCATCACACTCATAGAGCATGAAGAACTCCAAGAAAATGAGATCAACAAGGAAATATGAGAAGACGCTCAAGGGAAATGCAAGACGCCACCAAATCTTTTTTTGCCGGTCTTTCAAGGAATTAAGGAACTTGCGTTGTTCACTATTTCAAGCAAAAATCAAGCTGCTTATCTAAGGTATGTTTTCAATTTGAATAAATAACGGCTCTTTTCTTGTTTTGCAAGTCCTTTTTGAGTCTGTTGTTTTTGCAAGTTGAGTCCTTTATTTGTAATAATTTTTAACCCTAGAAGGTCACCTGCTGCTCGACTATTTATAAAGTCCCTTCTCAGCTTGTATGACTCAGTTTTTGATGAAATAAAAACCTAGTTTTCTTCTAATGAAGAACCAAAACGTCTCAGCTTTCTTGTGTGTGAATCTTTGAAGCTTGAGTGTTTTAGACTTATCACAGATCGTCCATCATCTGTGTGACATCTCTCAATCCCCCCTGTTACAAATCTATCCATAAATCATCCACTAGATTCTTCAAAGAGTGACCTTAGTCCTGTTGAAGAGTCTCCATCGAATCCACTCTATTTCATCATCATTCACTTGGATCTGTTGAAAGTGACATTAGTCCAGCAATAGCTCCACCATCGTTCATCCCCATCTAGATCTAACATCATGTTTCTGTGCCTGCATCATTGTTCCTAAGAGAGTTGGATCTCAACTTCGTGTAAAAGTAGTTAAGAAAGGCTTAAACACTATAACTCCACCATTTAAACACCAAAAAGCCCTTTCATACCAAGCACCGTCCACCCTGAATGATACTTTCTGATGAGAAAGCTCACGCAACTCTTAATGAATGTAGGGAATTAACTAAAGTGAATTCTGAGTTCTTTTGTAGTTTTGAGATGGACGGACAAGAGTTGAGAATGTTGTGAGTCTATAGTGAGAATGTTCTGATGTGAATCTTTGTACTAATAAGTTTGCAGGTTATCTATTGGAGCATGGTCTCTGATCATAGGAGAGTTTCGGCAATTTTCAAACATCTCCACCGGTTTAGCTTTCTTGTTTGCTTGAGGACAAGCAAAGTCTAAGTCTGGGGGAGTTGATAACATCGTATTTTCGCCCACTTTTTATATGTTGTTATTAGGTTTTTAATGAAAAAACAAGTGATTATGGACACTTCAAGGCCATTATCCATGAATTTCACTTCTTGGAGACTTTTAGAAGTTTTGGAGCAAAAAGGACACAAAGTGGAGCAAAACCCGTTTTAGGGCAATTTCAGAGCATCAGAAGTTTGGCATTCGTTGAAGACTTTCCCGTGCAGAAAATCAGAGATCTTGGTGTCTATGGAAAGCTAGAAGAGTCACGTTTCACCTAGGATAAGAATCGAAGCAATCCATTCAGCCGTTTGGAAGATATGAGCCACAGAGTAAAGCCATGTCAACCTCGGTGACAAGGAGTCTGACCGAGATCAAGCTCCTTATCCACCTCGGTCATGGCACCCGTAACCGAGGCCAGCCTTCTTCAGCACTCCGGGTGGGAGACCCATGACCTAGTCCAGAAGATTTCATCCATCCTTCCCTAAAACGCCGAGTTTTGCCCTAAAAACCCTAAAACCAACTTTCCACACCCCCAAGCCCTATAAATACTCATTTAACCTAATATTTTGGGGTGTGCTTCTTCGGTGAACCTCTGTGACTCTCCAACCCTAGAAGTCACCACTTTGAAGTTTCATCCTTGTTCTTCATTGTTTCTCCTCTCTCTCTACTCTTATTTGCTTTTGGGGAGACAAGTTATCTTCAGTGACATCTAGAGAAGTTTTCTTTGAACCCCCTTTGATTATTTTAATCGTTTATGATGTTATTTTCTATGATATCTATTGTGTTTCTTTGCATCATGAGCGAGTAGTTCTCTTTGTTGGGTTTTATGGGGTGATTCAAGGGGAATTCATGGTTAAACTCATCTAGGTTGTTAGATCTAATTTTCGTTTGTTATTAGAGTTCTCTTGGGGCATCTTTTACTTAATGCATGTTGCTTGGATTGATCACCAATCACTGATCAAAGAGGATAGGAGTGTTATTCACGTAAACCTACTCCTCGGACTTAGTGCTACTGAAGCCTCGCACCATAGCCTGCGTAAGTTGAGTTATGGGGCTTTGTGAACTTATTGAACTTGTTTAGCTTGATGGTTGATGTATGTCGTTGCCTGCGTAAGTTGAGTAACGGGGTGCTAAAATTTTAGACGTTCATTCTATGAACTATAGCTTGTTTGTTTATCCGTGTTTGTAGTTAAGAACCTAGAACGAAAAACATATGCATACTATCTTTCACTTGATTTGTTGAGAACCATGGAAACCCTAAGATGATTCCCTAAATGCCCAACGCCTTCATTCATAAGCTTAAAACCGATTTTAGTTTATTGCTTTCTTATTTCATTGCATTAATCATTAGAAAACCCAAAACAAAACCCTTTCATATTTTGTTTTAGTTAGATTTCTTCTTTCAATTCATTCAGTGTAGTTATTACTCTCTGTGGGATCGATAACCTTAAATACTATAACCTATTTACTGTGTACTTGTAGTTTAGAAGTTGTGATATTAAAGTAAAACTTTTTACTTCATTACAATAATCACACATCAGTCCACCACTCGAGGTACAAGCCGAGTCACATGTCAGGAAAAAACTCTTGGAAGATCACCACTCGATCAGAAAACTTGACTATGTGACCGAGTTGAAGCCTGAAAACCCCAAGCCACTCGGTCTAACCATTCGACTTCAGACCGAGTTCTCTGACCGCCTTAATCAGATTTAGTCATTTTGTCTTTTTGTGTTTTAGGGCTTCCTATATAAAGCCTTCCCACGAAAAACCCTAGTTATCATCTCTTAATCTTGTCTTTTAGTTTTATGCTTTTCTCTGTAGCCACCTGAACATTTTCTGATTTTGTTTCTTAGATCTACTATTTTCCTTTAATCTTTTGCATTTAATTTTTGCACAATCCTTCTATTCTCATCATCCTGAATCTGAATATGCACTTTATTTCATTTATTGGGTTGGAGCATTTTAGGATGATTTCTGAGTAGTGAACTAGGGCTTCTGAGGAATGGTTTGATCTGTGTAGGAATCTTAATCTCAATAGATGCTTGAGCTTGAATTTGATTAGATCCCTTCTGGATTACGTGTTCTTAATGATATTCCTTGCTGATCCCTTGGAATTAGATCTTAGGATTTCACACCCGGAAGGTGCTTGTTAAAATGCCTGACCTACTGATGCTAGAGATCTATGGCTTTTCACCGAGACATTGGTAGGCAAAGCTGTATTTTGACATTGATGATCTCGTGTCTAATGCTTTCCTTTGCTATATTTCATTAGTGTATGTTCTTTGTTCTCTTAGAATAGCATTAAGATTAGGAAGTGGCTTAGGTCTGTTGGTGTCTACCACGGCAGTGGATTCACCATTCTATGATGTTCATCGTCTAGGGATAGCTTCTATGAAGATTGATTAAGCATCTAGGATAGATTAGGATGAATCAGAGATCACTGAACCATTTCCATTGAATTAGGAACATCTGATCATATCCTTATTGCATAACATCTCACCCATTTGGATTGACACCTCATCTGCTACCATGACATGATAGCATTGAGGAATTGAAAACCTGTGTAACAGCGTGTTATCAATTTGGCACTGTTGCCAATTGGGTGTTTACTTGTTAGATTTAGGATTTCAGATCTCTTGAGATCAAGTTCGTTTTAATTTTATTTCAGTTTTTAACTTTCTGGGTTTACTCTGTTTCAGGTACCACTCGACCTACAACTCGAGTTCTACAACTCGACATACTGATCGGGTCTTATCTTCATGCAAGGCACAACTCAGCTACACTACTCGGTCACCACATCAAGTTATGTAACTCGCCCTCTTCAACCGAGTCCTATACCGAGTTCAACCTTTGTTTGCCTTAGCACTCGGTTTGTTTCCTCAAGTTTTTCCACCCGAGTCTACGTCTCTTGTATGCACACATGATCGCAAGGCAACCAGAACCTCCTTCGTTACCTCGACAACATCCACAGGCTGCATAGTGATCTTCGAGAACAGAAACACAGAGTAAGAGCAGATTCATTAGACTCAGTGACTATGGAGAACTAACCAGAACAGAACCAAGCACCAGTTGCTTTGGTGTAGAGGAGGCCAAGATCTATAGCAGCTGGTGATGCACCTTACACGCATACCTAGTGACAGGGCATTGTTCCTCCTACCATCCAGAACAATAACTTCTAGATCAAAAGCAGCTTGATCTCAATGGTACAAGGAAATCGCTTTCATGGACTCCCCATGGAAGACCCTCTCGACCACCTTGACGAATTCGACAGGCTCTGTAGCCTCACCAAGATAAAAGGTGTCAGCAAGGATGGTTTCAAGTTGAGGTTATTCCCTCTCTTTTGGGGATAAAGCTCACACCTGGGAAAAGAGTTTGCCTCATGCATCTATCACCACTAGGGATGAATGAAGCTTGCCTTCCTTGACGAATTCTTCTCAAATAGCGAGACCTTTTCTGAAGCTTAGGAACGATTCAAGAACTCTATTTCTAAGTGCCCACACCATGGCTTTAGTAGGGAATCCCTACGCAGCACTCTCTACCGAGGTGTACTGCCTAAAGGAAATCAAAACCTTGACTGATAAGATCGACAAGTTACTCCTTGCACAGTAAAGGCATGTTCATTTCGCCTCTGAAGAAGAACTGATTCAGGTCTAAGATGAGGAGGATGCGCATCTAGAGGAGATCAGCTATATCCAATACCAGAGTGGCTACACAAAAGGGTATGTGAACTATAAAACAAACCCAAACCTATCTTATAGGAACACCAACGTAGCAAACCCGCAGGATCAGGTCTACCCATAAAAGCAGTAGGCTCAGACCAAGAACTATACTACTTACAACTAAAACCAAGGGTATGTTCCCAAACAGCAATTCCTGGGTGGATACGAGCAGCAACAAACCTTCAATGCACCACTGATGTGATCCTAGGGGAGGATCACGTCCCTGAATACTCTCCAAATGCTAGGTGAAGTCTTTGAAGCAAGGAAACCCTCCGATGTGCCGGTTTGATGATGTTTGGCGAGTCAGAAGGGGAACAGATCGGTTCAGATGGATGAGTAACCACGAAAATGGATTGAATGAAACTTCTAAGAGTTGCGGAATCACTCTTAGACTATCAGGGGTGTTTGTAGTGCAAAGATATGTCCGAATACACTAAACAAACATGATCAAACAGTTTCAAAGAGATTGAGAATAAGAAAGGTTTGATAATCTGAAAAGATAGAGAATACAAGTACTTATAGAGTTTAGGATACTTAGAACTAGAAACATAGAAAATAGATATTACTTAATGAGTCAAAGCTGATCATTAAGTCTACAAAAAACTAAGAGAAGTAAACTCTTCAATACCATAGGGGCGAGATTCTTGAGAATGGGTTGTTCTTGATGTCATCAAAATGCAAGGTTGAACAGTGTGTGGGCTGGCCTCATTAAAAACCTCTCTTGGAAAACCCATTGGGACAAAACCAAGAGGAGGGAAAAAGAGTACAAGTCCACACACCTCTCTTGATGAATGCTTAAGTGGCGTGAATCACAATCAAGGTGACTAAATTAGCACACTCAAGTCGGCCCTGGATATGGTGTAAGAGAGTGTAGAATGCTTGATGGAATCTTGCTTGCTTGGATCGAGTCATCGGACCAAGGGGCACACGTAGGTCTTTGTCGTTTGCTTCCTCGAGTTCATGTTGCTTTGTAGCTTCCTCTTTAGCTCCCTTAAGCTCTGGTTCAAGCTGCTCTTCCATCTCCTTAGCTTCCTTAAGCTCTGGTTCAAGCTGCTCTTCCATCTCCTTAGCTTCTTCAAACATGCTGCTGGTCAGGATCTCATCATCCTCTCCCACTTGAGAAGGATTTGACCTCAAATCCGTTTCATCTGCGCAAAAAGGAACTAGATCAGTTATGTTGAAGCTTGAGCTTACGTTGTCATATATTAGTATTTTGTCCTATTTTAACTAGTCTTTTTATATTGTTTTCGAGTCTTTTCTAGTTTCTTTTGTGTCTTTCCAGGTATTTTGAGGCTCTGGAGCATGTATTGAAGATATTTGAGCACATTGGAGCAAAAGAAGCAATTTGGAGCAAAAAGACAATTTTCACCCCGAGCAGGTGCTCGCATGCTCGCCAGGGTGCTCGCCCGGGGTGCTCGACCTATTTTACCTAAACACGTTTTTTATTTTATTTTTAGAATAAATAGAGGCCAGCCACCTCAGACATTCTAACACGTTCTTTCTCAGACCTCAGTTTTTTGTTCTAAGTTATTTTGGTTCTAAGACACCACCACTTGTTACTATTTTGGATTTGGATTTATATTATTCAGCTTTGGATCTCTATTCTCCTATCATCGATCATTCCACAGCTCTGTTTGAGAAGTTTTCCTGAACCTTATTCTCTTTAATAAATCATGAATTCATCTCCTTGCTTTGTTGTGTTTGATTTTGCTATGTGTGAGTAGATCCCTAGCTAGGTTAAGGTTTTCAATGGTGATTTAGGTTGTTAATGGCTGAGTACAAATAGGATTTGAATTTATATTGTCTTCGCCAATAGGGGTTCTTAAAGCTTAGATTAAACTGGCCACTTAATCTATGATTTTAGGTTAAACTTATTCATGAGAGTGCTCTAGGTTTGCTAGATAAATCATTGGTGAGCAATTGGTGCGTAGCCAGCGAGAGTTGATTGCTGCGATTGATTGTGAACATATTGAACCTGTTTGTTAATGCTTATCGTCTTCGTTAGGTCCGGGCGAGAGTTTTGGATTCTAGGTTGTTAGATAAAGGTGTCGATACATCACGAGAGTGGGGCGGCATTTATTTATGTTCGAGTTCTAGACCGGTAGTTAGTTAGCCCTGAATAGTTGCTCAGCCTTGTCTCCTAATCACCAGCGAAATACTTTGACCTAGTGCTTTTTATTAATTGTTTACACCGATTTGTTTTAGTTGTTTATTTGTTCCGAAAATTACACCAACCAATATTTTGTCTTAGCTTTAAATAAAAATCTCATAATTTCATAGTGTAACCTTGGTCTCTGTGGATTCGATTCCTTTTATACTATTGCGATTGTTCTGTGCACTTGCAGTTTTTAATTGGGTTAAAACTTCACACATCAAGTTTTTGGCGCCGTTGCCGGGGACCAATTGCGTTGCCTTTGATTTTTGATTTTGTTTTCAGTCTAAGAAACTACTGACCTTAATTTTTATTTGTTTCTGCTATGTGTCAGGTGCATGACCAGTAGAAGAACAAGAAAAAATTGCACCGAAGATCTAACCATCCTCACCAACGAAGAGTTAGCTCGCATCGAACGTCAAAACTGTCAAAAGAGACTTACAGCTGCTCCGGTCATCATGGCTGAACAAGATAATGGTATGGCTACTCAGTTACAGTTGCTAAGGGATCAGATTGCTCAGTTGAGAAGAGATCAACCGCCAGCTCCACGAGTTCAGCCGGGTATAGGAGATTCGGATAACCCCCATGCATTTTATCAAAACCGCTCAGCTATTGTCTCTCCAACAATTCAGAGGCAAGACTATGAGATCAAGCCTCAGATGATCACATTGGTGAAACAACATCTCTTTCACGGACTGCCAGCTGAGATACCGATGGACCACATCGAAAATTTTGAAGAAATCTGCAGCACCACCGGTTCTAATGGGGTACCGTCGGAATTTCTGAAATGCAAGCTGTTTCCGTTTTCTCTTGCTGACAAGGCTCAGAGGTGGTTGAAGTCATTGCCAGCTTGTTCTTTGAGGACGTGGGATGAAGTTAGAGCTGCCTTTTTGGACCACTTCTACACTAAGTCCAAGACAGCCGCTCTACGGAACAAGATTTCGTCTTTCCAACAACATTCTGGTGAAGCTTTTTGTGAAGCTTGGGAGAGACTGAAGGAATACCGTAGGGAGTGTCCTCATCATGGTTTTAAAGATGAACAAATTCTGGGAATATTTTATGATGGAGTTGAATGGGATTACCGCAATGCCCTAAATGCCGCGAGTAATGGGGATTTTATGACCAAGACTAGAGATGGTGCTTTTGAGCTGATAGAGAACCTTGCTTCAAGCTCTAGCAACAGGTCTCCTGAGTATGATAGGTCCAAGAAAGTAAACAGTATGGACACTCAGAAGATAGATGAGCTGATGGCAAAGGTAAATTTACTCCTACGCGAAAGTTAAAGACCGGTCAAGTTTGTGAAAGAAAATGGGGCTGCGCCCGTTTCTCAAGAGATTGAGGAAGATGACGATGCTGAAGTACATGAGGTGAACTATGTGAGTAGTCAGGGGTATGTCCAGAACCGGGGGTTTAATCAAAATTATCGAAGCCACCCCAACCTCTCCTACCGAAGCACAAATGTCGAGAACCCACAAGACCAAGTCTATCCGCAACAAGGAGGTATCACTCAGTTACCACAAGCTCAGGGTTTTCAAAATTTTTACTCCAGCAACCAACAGGGAAAATCATTTGTCCCTAATCAGAATCAGAATCAGTTCCAAGGAGGAAACCAACAGCAAAACGCCCAATTCGCTGCACCACCACAAGCTGTCTCCGCGCCTACATCTCAGGATGAGCTGAAGAGTCTTATGCAGCAACTCTTAGTCAATCAGCAAAAGGCCGCAACAGAGATCAATGCCAAGGTAGATCACATGTATAATGATCTGAATGCGAAGTATGAAGCTGTTACCGCTCACGTGAAGAAGCTTGACATGCAAGTTGCCCAAACCACCGAAACTGTCAAATGACAGCAAGTAGTTCTCTCAGCAAGGGGTGAGCATAGCCCCAGGAATGGAAGTGGTTATAGTGGCTCAAGTGCTCAAGTGAACTTCATTGGGGACGAAGAGAATGAGCTTAAATGAATGATGAAACTGATCCTTGATGGACAAATCAAGAATGCTCAGCAGATGAATGAACGGATTTCTACTTTGGATTGGAAGGTTCAGTGCCTAAGTATTGACTTACAGCACGAAGTCATGAAAAACTTCACCGCAGTGGAGCTGAGAAGTGGGAAAGCGTTGGCACCTCCAACTAGCCCTAAAGTCATTGGAAAGGGTAAAGAGCAAGCTACGGAACACAAGACCCAAGGAAAATCTCTTGCCACAGATGAATATATGCTGGGACATGGTTCACACTCAGAAACATAGGTTGAGACTGCTCCAGCAAAATCTCAGACCAAATCTACCGAGCACCCAAAACCTCCTTGCGAGCACCTGCTCCGACAGGGTGCTCTGACCAGACTTGCAGAAAATACTCCTCCAACGAGGATTTATTCTCCCAAGGTTCCTTTTCCAGGTCCAGCTCCAGCTTTTAAACGAAAGCATCTCCCCAAGCTCGGAGATCCCGGAAAGTTCGTAGTTCCATGCTCCATACTCGGAGTTGCTTTTGAGGATTCTGTTTGTGATTCCGGTTCTACGGCAAACGTAATGTCAAAGGATCTTGCTAAGTCCTTAGGAATTGAAAACATACAGCCCTCAGACATGACCCTCAAATTTGCAGATGGAGCAACATCAGCTTCACAAGGATTTGTCAAAGACCTCGAGGTAAGCATTGATGATTGCTTAATGCCTTGTGATTTTCAGGTGGTCGAGATGAGGAATAATGCTTACATGCCATTGATCCTGGGAAGGCTGTTCCTCGCTACTGCAAGAGCAATTGTTGACTTACCTCAAAAAAGGGTCTCTCTCTCTAAAGTCAACAAGGATGTATTCTATGTAGCGATTTCTGAGGGCAAGCAAAATGGCTCTTATGTTGTCATAGAGGAGAAGGCTAAGTCTAAGTCTGGCGGAGCACCACTTCAGGCTCATGTCTCCTTAACACCCCAGAGACGTGTTGGTGATGCCATTGAATACAAGATTAAGTGCAAAGGTATGTCTAAACCCTTCTCTAAGGTTAAAGCACTTATTACCCCAGAACTTAAAATGCAGGGACAAGTAGCTGTGGATGCAATGATGAACAGGGTTTTGAAGCTAGATTTCAACCCACCGCCAGCCCCACCTTATCCTCCAGCGGATCCACCTTCTCATGCCTAAAACGGGAAATGCGTCAAGCTATCGACGTTAAACAAGCGCTTGGTGGGAGGCAACCCACTGGTAAGATTCTGTACATAATTTTGAATTTCATTTTATTACTAATTTTTCTTTCTCTTTTCTAAAGTTAAAAAAAAAAAAAAAAAAAAAAAGAATTTTCAGCGAGCACCCGATAGGGTTCCGCGAGCACGTGCTCGCTGGGGGTGCTCTGCATGCGTGAAGAGAAGAGCTGGACGCGACGCCTCCCACACCGCTACAACGCGGTGAATTCTATCCACACTTTCTTTTACCATTGTATTATCCATTTTTAATTTTTTTATTTTTCAGCCAATCCTTCAGTTCTTTTTCACACCAAGGATGGTGTGATTTAAGTCTGGGGGAGCAGTTAGTTACTAACTCTTTTTCTTTTTCTTTGAGTCTTATTTTTGTGTCTTTCGTTATTGTCTTTGTCTAGGTTCGACTCAGGTCCAGCTGCTTGCAGCTAGGTGTCATTTTCCATTTTTATTTTTCTTTTTATTGAGTCAAGCTTGTTTGGGAATTATGACCTTGATCTATTGGATTATTTGGACTATGAATTACTTGTAATGACTCACAGATGGGCGGAGGTTTTGTTTCGGAAGATCATGGGCGGATTAATCACTCCCCAAAGCTCATTTTCATTGGGAAATAGGTTGCACCAAAGTTATCTCTAAATCTTATTGAACCCTAACCTGATCTTCAATTTCTTTCTCAGGGGTTTGATATTCATTAGGGAAGACCTATTCGACCCAAATAAGACCACGCAACTCTCCACAAAGTATGATATTCCTCTCTCACTCCCCTTCATTACACAAAGAAAAAGAAAGAAAAGAAAAGAAAAAGAAAATAAAAAGGAGAAGTTCAAAGCAACAAGCCGAAGTGAACCAAGGGATGATGCATAGACCCGTGTATCCTTTGTGACCTCATGGAAAGCTTGTTGTAAGGGAAACTAAAAATCAAAGTGAACCAAGGGATGATGCGTAGACCCGTGTATCCTTTGTGACCTCATGGAGATTCGTCCCACGAAAAAAATAAGAAGAAGCATCAGAAAAGTGATGGCTGTGATAAAGGGTGAAGCATCGGCAAATGAAAACCGATGGCTGTAAAGAATAAACAGAAAGATGATGGCGTGGAAAGAGGGAAAGAGGGGAGAGGAAAGTTATATGGGAGAGGGTCTTTGGTTAGAAGAAGTTGGCACCTTTTGGATCTATTACTCCTGGTAAGACCACTGCACTTTCATTTCACTAATCTATGTAAAGAGATAACAGAGGGGATTCCGAAAATTCCTTTGGTCTGTGAGCAACTAAGGGGTGGTGATGATGTTCATGGTTGAACGGAGCAAATTCCAACGCCCAGTGACGAGCGGTATGAAGTTCGAAATTTTTCCAACAAGCAAGTGAGTTCCCGTGATTTTCAAACCTCTTCTCAGTTCTTGATCTTGTTTTGTTTGAGGACAAACAAAGGACTAAGTCCGGGGGAGTTGATATATTAGTATTTTGTCCCATTTTAACTAGTCTTTTTATATTGTTTTCGAGTCTTTTCTAGTTTCTTTTGTGTCTTTCCAGGTATTTTGAGGCTCTGGAGCATGTATTGAAGATATTTGAGCACATTGGAGCAAAAGAAGCAATTTGGAGCAAAAAGACGATTTTCACCCCGAGCAGGTGCTCGCGTGCTCGCCAGGGTGCTCGCCCGGGGTGCTCGACCTATTTTACCTAGACACGTTTTTTATTTTATTTTTAGAATAAATAGAGGCCAACCGCCTCAGACATTCTAACACGTTCTTTCTCAGACCTCAGTTTTTTGTTCTAAGTTATTTTGGTTCTAAGACACCAGCACTTGTTACTATTTTGGATTTGGATTTATATTATTCAGCTTTGGATCTCTATTCTCCTATCATTGATCATTCCACAGCTCTGTTTGAGAAGTTTTCCTGAACCTTATTCTCTTTAATAAATCATGAATTCATCTCCTTGCTTTGTTGTGTTTGATTTTGCTATGTGTGAGTAGATCCCTAGCTAGGTTAAGGTTTTCAATGGTGATTTAGGTTGTTAATGGCTGAGTACAAATAGGATTGGAATTTATATTGTCTTCGCCAATAGGGGTTCTTAAAGCTTAGATTAAACTGGCCACTTAATCTATGATTTTAGGTTAAACTTATTCATGAGAGTGCTCTAGGTTTGCTAGATAAATCATTGGTGAGCAATTGGTGCGTAGCCACCGAGAGTTGATTGCTGCAATTGATTGTGAACATATTGAACCTGTTTGTTAATGCTTATCGTCTTCGTTAGGTCCGGGCGAGAGTTTCGGATTCTAGGTTGTTAGATAAAGGTGTCGATACATCACGAGAGTGGGGCGGCATTTATTTATGTTCGAGTTCTAGACCGGTAGTTAGTTAGCCCTGAATAGTTGCTCAGCCTTGTCTCCTAATCACCAGCGAAATACCTTGACCTAGTGCTTTTTATTAATTGTTTACACCGATTTCTTTTAGTTGTTTATTTGTTCCGAAAATTACACCAACCAATATTTTGTCTTAGCTTTAAATAAAAATCTCATAATTTCATAGTGTAACCTTGGTCTCTGTGGATTCGATTCCTTTTATACTATTGCGATTGTTCTGTGCACTTGCAGTTTTTAATTGGGTTAAAACTTCACACATCACGTTGTAATTACCTTGGAAGCTTCGTGGCATCAGCTTAGTCTTCATTTGGGTTGGCAAACGTCCTCTTTTCATTTGGATCAACAAATTTTCACCAGGCTTAAAGATCATTCGGCATTGCTTCTTGTTTGCTTGCTGCTCCTTTCTCAAATGCTTCATTGGTTCAAGAACAACATTTTTCTTAAGCCAAACATGGTAGAGCCATATTTTTGGTGCATGAAAACTCATCTCTTTGTCCTGTATAACCTGTGCTTTCACAACAATAACTTGGAACACAAGATCAAACACATCAAATGCAAACTTCTCTGTTTCAGCAAACATTTTATTACTTAGATCATCTAAAATAAAATTCACATGTTCAGCATGATCATCTAAGTGTTTATTAAAATTCAGACAGCTATCATAGTAAACAATCTCTCCAAAGAATAGTTCAGCATCATTCGAAGTAGTAGCAGCAGTAGTGAATTTATCAATACTCATCAAAACAGAATTAATCAAGGAGTAACAAGGGTACCACGTTTCATGTTTATCAAATAGGAAACCTTTTCGTTTAAAGAACTGTCCAAGGATAAATTTCTCACTAGATTGAAACATATCTAGCAAATTATCATGAAAAATAGAAAGAATTGCATACCTTGGAATTATTGCATCAACCACAATAATTTTCTTACCTTGTTTGTTTCGGATGTCATGAGGAAAAATTTCAAATAGGGATCCTGGATCAAATACGATCTGATGCTCCTTTCGACGGATCAATGGGAAAATTCTTTCTTTGATCATCAAGGGTTATTGACACTTCCTGCATCCATTGATGAAATTTTGAGCAGAGCTAGTGCTTCTCCTTGGATGTGAATTTGTGAATGAAGTTCTGGTCGTTCTGTGTCACGGACTGGAAGTAACAAGTCACGAGATTTTTCTTTTTGAACGACACTTCTGAAATCCTGAAAATTACAAGATATCTCACTCGGCAGCACCGGTGCAAGGTTAGTAAAGCTCAAAAGAGTTTCTCTATAGACATACTTACGCACATGTGGTTTAGAGAGTAAATTTTGTTTCATCTCACCAGCCTTTGCGGAGTTAGAGTGAATAGTTATAAGTTCCTTGCTAGGCATATTTTCTTTTTGAACCGTGAGGACCTTTGGAATTTGTTTCAGCTTGTCACACATGTGATGCTTCTCAGTTTCTGCATGCCCAGAGCTCGAACTAGCTTTTCTTCTCATTACGTCCAGGTAGTTCAGGGTGGTTGATAACTCCTTTGGACCTTCTGTGGTGTCCTTATGATCCTGCAAATGAGAAGAATGCTTACTCGGAGATGGTAGCTCGGGTGCAACGTTAGTTAAACTCATAGGAGTTTCTTTATCAATCGCAAGAATCTTTTCTTTTGGAGGAAGAGAGTTTAGAGATTCACTTACAAACTGTCTTACTCTTTGCTTTACGATGAGCTGATCTTCTTGAATCTCATGTGGTGTCATCGAAACCAGATGGATCTTGCCTCTTTTTCACTTGAATGAATATCGGTTCTTGAGACCATCATAGATTGCTCTTCGCTCATTCTGCCATGATTTTCCAAGAAGGATGTGACAGGTTTCCATTGGTTGAACATCACACAGAATCTCGTCTTCATACTTTCCAATGGTTATGGAAATCTTCACTTGGTGGCTCACTCTTAATCTGTAATCTTCATCGAGCCATGGGTGCTCCTTCACTGTCAGTCCAAGCTTCTTGACCATATATTCACTTGCCACGTTGTTGGAACTCCTTTCATCAATCATAAGGCTGCATATCTTGCTTTGAACCTGGCACCTTGTGTAGAACATATCATCTCCTTTGTGATTAGACATTGCTGTACCTGGAACAAGTAACAAAGAGATCACCAGCAGCTAGTCCATTTGAAAGCAAATCGATCTCACACACAAGAAAACAAATTAACCGTTGGTATGCCCAATAACCCTAATTGCGACTTTCTGATGAAATTGCTTCGAAACAAATAACAAAACACGTTCAAAAATTCTAGAAATATTTTTCTAAAATACCTGACTCGTTTTAAAAACAAATCCAACCGATCTCACTATTTTAGCAATTAGAACGGATTTATGAAAATTAAAACACTGAAAAATCGCAGAAATTCTCTTCTCAAAATCACTTGAAGATGATCGGTCAGATTAAAATATCAAATCGTGTCCAAAAATTCCGAAATCAATTTTCACAGAAACTAGACTCATATTATGTTCTTTGAAAACAAATTTCACGATTTTATCTATTACCAAAGATTTATGAAAATTCCGACAATCAACAGATAAATCAATTCAAAGGTTATGAAGAATATGAAAGGGTATAATCGATTTGAAAAGACACAACCTGAGATGGAGTCTGCTCTGATACCACTTGATGTGATCCTAGGGGAGGATCACGTCCCTGAATACTCTCCAAATGCTAGGTGAAGTCTTTGAAGCAAGGAAACCCTCCGATGTGCCGGTTTGATGATGTTTGGCGAGTCAGAAGGGGAACAGATCGGTTCAGATGGATGAGTAACCACGAAAATGGATTGAATGAAACTTCTAAGAGTTGCGGAATCACTCTTAGACTATCAGGGGTGTTTGTAGTGCAAGGATATGTCCGAATACACTAAACAAACATGATCAAACAGTTTCAAAGAGATTGAGAATAAGAAAGGTTTGATAATCTGAAAAGATAGAGAATACAAGTACTTATAGAGTTTAGGATACTTAGAACTAGAAACATAGAAAATAGATATTACTTAATGAGTCAAAGCTGATCATTAAGTGTACAAAAAACTAAGACAAGTAAACTCTTCAGCTTCATATTGGCGAGAATCTTGAGAATGGAGTGGGCTTGATTTCATCAAAAGGCAATGTTGAAGAGTGTGTGGGCTGGCCTCATTAAAAACCTCTCTTGGAAAACCCATTGGGACAAAACCAAGAGGAGGGAAAAAGAGTACAAGTCCACACACCTCTCTTGATGAATGCTTAAGTGGCGTGAATCACAATCAAGGTGACTAAATTAGCACACTCAAGTCGGCCCTGGATATGGTGTAAGAGAGTGTAGAATGCTTGATGGAATCTTGCTTGCTTGGATCGAGTCATCGGACCAAGGGGCACACGTAGGTCTTTGTCGTTTGCTTCCTCGAGTTCATGTTGCTTTGTAGCTTCCTCTTTAGCTCCCTTAAGCTCTGGTTCAAGCTGCTCTTCCATCTCCTTAGCTTCTTCAAACATGCTGCTGGTCAGGATCTCATCAACCACCAGGCTTTGCTCTGCAGCCCCAGCTATCTACAGTCCAAGACCCTGTTCTCAAGATCCTTCTACAGCAGCTAATACAGTCCAAGCTAATAGTGCCTCTGACATGACTAAACAATTTGCCGATTTGAATAATCACGTCGACTCCTCCGTCAATACACTCAATTGCAAGATAAAGATAATAAACTCCAGACTCTTATATTTGGAAAGCAAAGGAGCCTCTATTTCAATCTCTCAGACCCCAGGCCAACTCCCTGGTAAATCTATACAATGCCATAACACTCTGCAGTTGCCCAGCCCTACAAGCTAGGGAGGAGATTATATATCTCATTGAGGCCAGCGAGGTTTAAGATGGGGAGGCTTTTGACCATCAGGAAGCTTAAGTTGAAGTCTCAAAAGTCCAGCTCGGGCACACCACTCGATCACCCATCCGAGTGATCCAGCCCAAGTCTGCTATCCAAGCCACTCTAGAGGAGGAGAAAGCTAAATACATTCCTCCAGCTTATGTTCCAAAACTCCCTTTGCTTTGGAGATTCAAAAAGGAGCTATTAGAGAAATACAAAGCTGAATTCGAGGAGCAGCTGAAGAAGATTGAAGTAGTTATGCCTCTGTCTGAAGCCCTCAAGCTCATTCTTCTAAGTGAGCAATCTTTGAGGAACACTTTGATGGAAAGACTAAAGGAGTATGAGAGTCTGAAAATAGAAGACCAATGATGCAGTGCTCCCACTAAGAAGAAGGTAGTAGTCCAAGAAAAACTCGAAGATCCTAGCTCCTTCACCTTACCTTGCTCACTAGGCCCGTTAACCTTCAAGAACAGCCTCTGTGCGTCAGTAAGTCTTATGCCTCTCTCCGTAGCCATGACACTAGGGTATGACCAGTACAAACCTAGTAGAGTCTCTTTGATCCTAGCTGATAGGACCATCTGGCTACCCCACGGTCTTCTGGAAGATTTACCCATCCGCATCGGACACGTGGAGGTGCCAACAGAGTTCATAGTCCTCAAGATGGATTAAGAGCCTAGTGATCCTTTGATCTTAGGGAGACCCTTCCTAGCCACCATTAGAGAATTGTAGAAAATATTGTATAAGCAACAGTGAGACCAGATAAGGCATCTGAGCAGGAGTTTTGCATTGAGCTGGTCGAGTCAAAGATCAGGTTTAAAATTGGAGAGGATATAAGTTTGAAATAAGCTCAATCAGAGAACTCCGTCTACAAACCGAGTCTTGCCAAGAAATCTCACAACCACTCTGACTCGATTGAGGCACTCGATCAGCTTCTCGAGTCTGAGCAAGATAGGTCAAATGAGTTGGTTGAATACAAAGAAAGGTCTAATTGGCAGGATCAAGTTAAAAGATCTCTGAAGAACACTGTTGTCGAGTTGAAAAAGCAAGTAAAAGAGCTGCAAGGAAGCGTTCATGCAACTCCATCTACCCTTGAGCTTTAAAGAAGTTCCACCTTCTGGGAGTTTAGCTGTGATCACCGGGGCAAATAAAGTGGTTGAATGGTCGAGAAAGATTGATTACCCACTGAATCAAGAAAGGTTCAGCCTAGAAGAAGAAGCAATAGAGAATCAGCTTGCTGATCAGTCGTGAGAGCATGCTGACTTCGAGGAACATTCCGGAAATAGGATAAAGAGGCCCTCAGTGCCTCTTAACAAATCCCCATGAGCTCTGTAAGGAAGTCAAGCTCAGTGACTTTAAACAAGCTTACTTGGGAGGAAGTCCCATTACTATCAATGTATATACCTTAGCTTTAAATTTCTAGTTATTATTAATGCTTTTTCTAGTTTTTTTTTATTATCAGGTTTCGAGTTCTAAAGAATAGGAGGAGAGGTTTGGAAAGGCTGAAGAAGGATTCAAAAATGAAGCACCCAGTCAAGGAAATAGGGTTTTCATAAAATTTGGCCTCTTTATAAATGAACCACTCGACGCCTCCTTTATCATTCTCACATCTTTTGCAAGTTGAAA
Source organism: Cardamine occulta (assembly GCA_028015245.1). NCBI lineage: Eukaryota > Viridiplantae > Streptophyta > Magnoliopsida > Brassicales > Brassicaceae > Cardamine > Cardamine occulta. The sequence goes on along the minus strand of CM051376.1, from coordinate 15,314,653 downwards.
GTCATTTTCTCACAAAATCTTTCAAAACTTTCAAAAAAATTTCAAAATTTCAACCTCTTCACTCGATCAAAGCACTTGATCTAGCACCATGTTCAGCCAAATCAGGCCAAAGTAAGCACTCAAAACATTTTGAATTTCTGGGTTTTGAGAATTTTTCTAGGGTTAGATTTCGTTTGAATTAGGGTGTTTTAGTATGTAAAACTTGTTGAATCCACTTTATCAAGGCTTGAATCGAGTAGACATGCTTTTAGAATGAGTTTAAATGGTTGAATTTATAATTAATTGAAAACATTTACTTGATTTTCTAGGTTTAAAAGTTTGAATGTTCTTGAGTTTAAATTCAAAATTCTCACTTGATTCTCAGTAAAATCTAAAATTTCTTGTGAATTCGGCTTATTCTATTAGTATTCAACACTTTTAGCTTTGAATCGATGAAATTGGAGATGTTTAGGAAAAATCTGGGAATTTTGATGGAATTAAATTTGAATTTTTGTTGAATCCGTGTTAGTCAAGCTTGAATTTGATGAATTGGATAAATTGGATTGTTTTGGGAAGTTTTGATTCTCTGAACCACTGACTCAGTTTGAGTACTCGGTTTGTCAGACTGAGTCAGTGGAGGTAGCATTCGATGAAAGGACTCGATCATTCTGACCGAGTAAGAGCTCGGTTGAAAATTTTTCACTTGACTCGATCAAACAGACCGAGTTATCCACATCGAGTTATATTACAGAACTAACTCTTTCAATGTTTTACATTTCAGCTACCCATTGCCCAAGAGAGAAATTCCTAGGCTTTCAGCTGAAGTGTTAGCACGAGGATACACAGAAATCAGAGGGGCCTATCAACTAGATGAGCCCATGGAGCACGGAGGAGGAGAGACGTCCATACAATACTCCAGGGACATAGCTGAGATCTCCAGAGGAAAACGGCCTGAACTTGTTGATGAAGACTTATATGACTTGGGTAGTGAGCCTAAGGAAGCTGAAGCCCCCAGAGTGGCCAAGAAGTAGTCTAAGAAACTTCAGAAGGAGCCTGCAACTGAAGAGGAACTCTATACAGCCCTCTCCAATATGGATTTCAGTGGGACTTGTTATCCACATACCGAGACCATGGCCGCACTTGGGATTGCCAGAGATGTAGGTTATATGTTTGAACTGTGCCATATGGGCATCATGGTGAGCCGCCCTTTTGATGGGTTTAAAGAAGAAAGCTGCTAGTTCCTCACTACCTTAGATGTAAATACAACCACAGAAACAGAGTGTTCATGTGGTTGCATTTACATTTTAGGATTGAGTCTAGTTGCATATCATATAGCATTGTTGCATATGGGATAATGATGATTATAAGCTTGCTAGCATATTGCTTGAATTGATAAAGTGAATGACCTGGTTAGTAGTTTTGTGATGCATGTCATTAGAGTTTGAAGCATAAGGTAGAACCATACTTTGAATGCATTGCTTAACATTTAGTCTTGGCTGAAACATATTGTGATTTGAAATCATTCCCTAGCTATTAGAACCTAAATTTAACTCATAATTATCATGTATATGCATTGAAACTGAACTCATGGATACTCATATACATACTTGGATTTTCTTTCCCCTTTTTACCACCCTTTGTTAATCCAAGTAGATTCTCCTTACCCATTAACCTACCTTTCTTTCAAGCCATTTTTATTTGATGAGTGTGAGGCCTTGTTTTCAGACTGAGCTTGGTAGAAAATATTAGGTTGGAGCCGACAAGGATAGGCTTTCATTTAGTTCTAGTTCAAAATCTTTGGATTAGAATAGGACTAGGTGGGAACATGATTCTGGGTGTGAATAGACTGGAAACTCTAACTTGGGTAGAGAACTCGATGGGATAGACTCAGTTTTGATGCGGACATCAACCCACTAGCTGAAGCACCTAGTGGAGACACAAGTGAGGAGCGTGCGGAAGTAGCAAGTACAAAGACAAAGACTCATGAAGGCCCCATGACCCGAGCAAAAGCCAAGGAGTTGAGCTTAGGGCCGAGCAACGAGCTTGAAGCGGAACAAGACCATATCAAGATTCCGGAGATAGATGGACCCATTACAAGAGCCTAGAATAAGAAGCTAAGGGAGGAATTCAACATCTCCATACATGCCCTACTCAACACAGCTGAAGATGTCCCGGACAACGGACCAGCCATAGACCAAACAACGATGACTTATCGGCCAAGTCAGGTACGATTTGTGTTTAATTATTTCTGTCTCCTTGCATGTGATGTGGCCTCGGCCTAGTGGCTCTAGTAAGCACACATTGAGTCTAGTTCGAGTCCCAGTAGAGGTTTTTATTTTATTTCTTTTTATTTTGTGTCTTTAGTTACACTTTCCTTATAAGGGAACTGCATGTAGTTCTCATTGAAAGTGTGTGTCAGCTGAGTCTTTAAATTTCGGAAGTCTTGTTGTTTTGAGTCACAACCCTAGGGTTGTAGCCGACTGGACTATTTATAAAGTCCCATGGCCGTGTACTTTGTTTTTTACCCTACATCAATAAAGAAACCGAATTCTCTTGAAAGTTGCTGAAACTTTTTTCTCAGATCTTGTCTTTGTGTGTGATTCACAAAGCCACGATTTCTCAAGCTGGTATCAAGGAGTCTCTCAACCTCCTTGTGGTGCTTATCAATCCATCATCACGTCCCCTCATCAGACTTCACAAGAGGAGCTTCGAGCTGCTTGTCTAATCTTCCATCTGACCGGTTTGCGAGTTGTAGTGGAGGAGGAGCTTCGAGCTAACTTCGTTTCCACTTAGATCCGGACCAAAGACTCCCTATCTGTTCTATTGTTTGAATTTTATAAAATAAAAAAAAACATCATAAAAATATTTCTTCTTTCATGTTGGATTTTCATCTCGCATTATCATTCAGGAAAATTGTCGTCATTAATTTAGAAATTCGTTTGATATTTTAGTTCATTAAAAAAAAACAAACAAAAAAAGGAAAAGTGTTTGCATCGATTGCTTGTCTTAGTAACTGCTGTTAGGTTGAGTGATTTATCTTGCATTGTGTTCACTTAAATCATTGTTTCATCTATCAGTGGAGTCGAGTTTGAGTCACTTGTGTGTTATTGAGTTTGCATCATCTAAAAGTTGTTGTTTAGCGATTACATCAGGTTTGTAGCTTGTTCTTGTTCTGTCTGCGATCTGTCCTTGATTCCTAGTTGTGTCAGTCTTGTTTTTGTTTCTGTTTTGCATCATATCATCTGTCTGCATCTAGTACCTGTTAGGATTCGTATCATCTGTTTCCACCTGTCTAGCAAATTTTAGGTACCGTGCATCATAAGTCATTACCATCGCATATCACTTCGGAATTGCTTGTGGTTTTTGTATTGGTCTACTCTTCCTTTTTTTTGGTCCTTTGTTTCGTATGTGTCAGGGAGCAAACACGCCATAGTGTCCTTAGCACCTTGTGCATGAAGCAGAGCTGAAGTGGAAGTTTTCCATTAAGCAGCTGCACAACAAAAAGGAAAATCGATAAGAGGGTGTTTTCCTTTTCTCTTATTTGTAATTTTTCTTATTTGTGTTTCTTTGATCTGCGTCTCTTGATTGTATTAAGGAGACATGGCTGAAGGAGGACCTGAACGTCAAGACGCTATCATGGAGATGTTGCAAGCCTTAAGCGCTGACATGAGGACCATGAACCAACAAGTCGGAGAACTTCGTCAAAATTTTGACAACTGTCTCAACCAGTTAGAGCAACCTCAACGACAACAAGCAGCACCAAATCAATGAGCGCGGGGAGCTCAGTAACTGCCGCCAGACCATCTTGACCCTGAAGAAGAAGTACTCTCAGAATCTGATGAAGAGTCACTCGACCCACTTGTGCCACAACACCAAGAGAGGTAGGTCCTAGAGAGACTAATAATGATATTAAACTAACCAAGAGAGGTAGGTCCTAGAGAGACTAATAATGATATTAAACTAACTCCACCTTCCTTTGCAGGAAAATCAGATCCCGAAGCTTACTTGGATTGGGAAAGAAGACTTGAGTGCATCTTCGAATGCTATGGATACTGGTAGCACAAAAAGGTGGCTTTAGCCACGGCTCAACTCACGGGAAACGCCTTAGCATGGTGGGACAGAACAGTGGCCGAACGGAGACGACGTCGTTTTGCAACTGTGACTACATGGGCTGACATGAAATGCCTCATGAGGTTGAGGTATGTCCCTGAACATTTTCATCGTGACTTGCAAAAACGTTTCCGCAAATTAACGCAGGGACAACGGAGCGTGGAAGACTACTTCGAGGAATTTGAGAAATTAATGAACTCGCTCGAGCTGGAGGATTCAGAGGAGGCTATGTTCATAGATGGATTACAAGATAGGATCCAACGAAAGGTAAAGCGGGCCAAGTACAGCAGCCTACACGAGCTTCTACATCTAGTCGTTCAAATCGAGCAACAAATCAAGAAGAAGACGAGCCTCATTACTCGACCCAGAAATGCTCCACAAACATGGCAGAATGACACATCAAAGGTTCAAGACAAGGGCAATGCCATAGAAATAGACTCACGGTTCAAATCGAGACAATCTGAACCCCAACGAAATTTTCGTGAAGGTCAAGGTAAGTCCTCTAACCAAACTAATCGTACTCGTGACATAACTTGTTTTAAGTGTCAGGGGCGAGGTCACATGGCAAAAGAATGTCCGAACCAGAGAGTAATGATCCTATCCAAAACTGGAGAATATGAGTCACAAGACGAGGCTGAAGACGAGTCCGAGGAACATGGAGAAGACGTCGAGTATCCAAACACGGGAGAATCACTCATGATACGGCGAGTACTCAATGTTCAGATAGGACCTGAAGAAACCGAGCAAAGAGAGAATCTCTTTCATATACGTTGTACCATCAACGGCAAGGTTTGCAATTTAATTATTGATGGAGGTTCTTGTACTAATGTGGCTAGCAACCTTCTTGTTGAGAAATTAGGTCTTGTGAGAGCCAACCATCTCCGGCCTTATAAACTGCGATGGCTTAATGACAAAGCCTAGATGAAGATCACCGAACAGGTAACAGTCCCATTTAGTGTTGGTAAATATCATGATCAAGTTACTTGTGATGTAGTGCCCATGCAAGCCGGATACCTCCTCTTAGGGAGACCATGGCAATTTGACCGAGAAACTCAATATTACGGACGTACCAATCACCACTCGGTCACACACAACAACCGTAAGTATACTCTCGCACCCCTCAGTCCATCACAAGTGTATGCACTTCAGGTTAAAATGGCTAAGGAAGGAGAGGTAAGTAAATTAAGCCATTACGTAAGCTATGGATCGATTGGTAAGACCCTTGGTACCAAGGGCACCTAGCTACTAATGTTCTACCAAGAATGTCTAAGTGTGATACAGGTGAAATAAGCATACCCGAGGAGGTTCAATCCCTACTTCAAGACTACTCGGACGTGTTCCCTGAAGATCTACCGCCAGGCTTACCTCCGCTAAGAGGCATAAAACATCAAATCGACTTGGTTCCGGGATCAGCTCTTCCGAACAAACCTGCATACCGAATGAATCCAGAAGAAAGCAAGGAACTAGAAAAACAAATCAGCGACTTACTAGACTAAGGCTAGATCCGGGAAAGTCTCAGTCCATGTGTCGTGCCCGTTCTGCTGGTACCAAAGAAAGAAGGCACTTGGAGAATGTGTGTGGACTGCCGCGCAATCAACAACATAACAATCAAGTACCGACACCCAATCCTACGCCTTGACGACATGCTAAATGAACTCAGTGGTTCTGTCCTGTTATCAAAGGTGGATCTCAAAAGCGGCTATCATCAAGTATGAATGCGCGAAGGCGATGAATGGAAGACTGCGTTCAAAACCAAACAGGGACTATATGAGTGGCTTATCATGCCTTTCGGCCTCACCAATGCCCCTAATACATTCATGCGTTTGATGAACCAGGTTCTTCGTTCTTATATTGGTAAATTTGTCGTTGTTTATTTTGATGACATTTTAATTGACAGCAAGAACTTGAGAGACCACTTAGAACACCTAGAGCTTGTATTTAAATCGCTTTGGAAGGAAAGCTTATACGCTAACCTAAATAAGTGTGTCTTTTGTACTAACAAACTTGTTTTTTTAGGCTTTGTTATTAGTGAGCAAGTGTTACAGGTGGATGAAGAAAAGATCAAAGCTGTCCGAGACTGGCCCACACCTACTACCATCGGACATGTTCGGAGTTTTCATGGTCTAGCTAGCTTTTACAAGCGATTCGTAAAGGACTTCAGCACTCTAGTTGCACCGCTCACAGCCGTGATCAAAAAGAACCAGCCCTTCGCATGGGGAGCTGCTCAAGAGCAAGCCTTAAATGCCTTGAAGGAAAAGCTGACACAAGCACCGGTTCTTTCTCTACCTAACTTTGATGATATTTTTGAAATTGAATGTGATGCTTGAGGTATAGGAATTGGAGCTGTGCTTCACCAAACCAAGAAGCCCGTGGCATTTTTCAGTGAGAAACTCAATGGAGCCGCAGTCAACTACCCGACCTATGATAATGAATTATATGCTCTCGTACGCGCCTTACAAACGTGGCAACACTACTTGTTGTCCAAAGAGTTCATCATTCACACCGACCACGAGACTCTTAAGCACTTACGGGGTCAAACAACACTTAAAAGGAGGCATGCAAGATGGCTTGAGTTCATAGAGACATTTCCTTACGTCATCAAGTATAAGAAAGGCACAGACAATGTGGTAGCTAATGCCCGACGCTACACGCTCATCACCACGTTAGAAGCCAAGATCATGGGATTCGAGCACCTCAAAGATCAATATGCAACGGACCCTGACTTCTCCAAAGCTTATGAAGCTTGTGGTAAGGGTAACTTCCATTCATTTTACTTGCATGATGGGTTTCTTTTCAGGGACAAAAGATTATGCATACCTCGAGGATCCATGCGAGACTTGCTACTCAAGGAAGCTCACGGAGGCGGCCTTATGGGCCATTTCGGGGTTGACAAAACACTAGCCGTAGTGGCAAAACACTTCTACTGGCCCCATCTCAAGAAAGACGTCGAGAAAACTTGCGCAAGATGTGTCACTTGCCATAAAGCGAAATCCAGGTCCTATCCTCACGGTTTATACTTACCTTTACCTATCCTTATCGCACATGGATGGACAAACGGAAGTGGTAGACCATAGTATTTCTACGTTACTTCGAGCCACGCTTGGTAGAAATTTAAAAACATGGCTCGATTGTTTACCATTTGTTGAGTTCGCCTATAACCATGCTAGGCACTCTACTACTAACCTCTCCCCCTTTGAGATTTTTTATGGTTTCAGTCCCTTAGCCCCGCTGGATCTGTCCCCGATCCCACAAACCGAACAAATCAACATGGACAGCCAAAACCAAGGCGACTTCGTGAAGAGAATGCATGAACAAGTCCGAGCCAAAATTCTCATGAAGAATGAAAAGATCAAGGAACGTGTGGACAAAGGTCGCAAACAAGTAGTTTTCAAGCCCGGAGAATGGGTGTGGATCCACATGCGCACGGAGAGATTTCCTAGGAAGAGAAGTTCCAAGCTAACACCCCGAGGCGATGTACCATTTCGAAGCTCGAGAGGATCAACAACAATGCCTATAAGCTAGAACTTCCAGGTGAGTTCAATATTTCCGATACTATTAATGTTGCTGATCTCTCACCTTATTGTTCAGAGGAACAAGTTTTGAGGGCAAAACCTTCTCAAGAGGGTGGGAATGATGCGGACATCAACCCACTAGCTGAACCACCTAGTGGAGACACAAGTGAGGAGCGTGCGGAAGTAGCAAGTACAAAGACAAAGACTCATGAAGGCCCCATGACACGAGCAAAAGCCAAGGAGTTGAGCTTAGGGCCAAGCAACGAGCTTGAAGCAGAACAAGACCATATCAAGATTCCAGAGATAGATGGACCCATTACAAGAGCCAAGAATAAGAAGCTAAGGGAGGAATTCAACATCTCCATACAAGCCCTACTCAACACAGCTGAAGATGTCCCGGACAACGGACCAGCCATAGACCAAACTGCGATGACTTATCGGCCAAATCAAGTACGATTTGTGTTTAATTATTCCTGTCTCCTTGCAGGTGATATGGCCTCGGCCTAGTGGCTCTAGTAAGCCCACATTGAGTCTAGTTCGAGTCCCAGTAGAGTCTTTTATTTTATTTTTTTTATTTTGTGTCTTTAGTTACACTTTCCTTATAAGGGAACTACATGTAGTTCTCATTGAAAGTGTGTGTCAGCTGAGTCTTTAAATTTCGGAAGTCTTGTTGTTTTGAGTCGCAACCCTAGGGTTGTAGCCGACTGGACTATTTATAAAGTCCCATGGCCGTGTACTTTTTTTTTTACCCTACATCAATAAAGAAACCGAATTCTCTTGAAAGTTGCTGAAACTTTTGTCTCAGTTCTTGTCTTTGTGTGTAATTAACAAAGCCACGATTTCTCAAACTGTATCAAGGAGTCTTTCATCCTCCTTGTGGTGCTTATCAATCCATCATCACGTCCCCTTATCAGATTTCACAAGAGGAGCTTCGAGCTACTTGTCTAATCTTCCATCTGACCGGTTTGCGAGTTGTAGCGGAGGAGGAGCTTCGAGCTAACTTTGTTTCCACTTAGATCCGGACCAAAGACTCCCCATATAAGTCTTATATCAAGTTTGCTTCATCGAGTTAGCAAACCAAGTGGTTTATGTTGTACTTTGGGTTTGATAAAAAGAAAAGAAAGAAAATGGAAAAGTTCTGAGAAGAGGGATATGTTAAATCACTGTTGTAGTAAAGGATTTCGGAATTTGAAAACAAAAAGAATAGGCTCTAGAAATAGAAAAGGGAAAAATGTCTTGTGAAGTAAGAAGAGCCATTGCTAATAAGAACCCAATCCGCTATAGTAAGTAGTTATAAAAAGAGAACCCCTCCATAGAATGAAAAAGCAAAGAGAAAGAAAGAATGGTTTGATCTACAGTGATTCAAGGCAGAAAAGTGCCTAAGGGTAGAGTTAGGATCATCTTTGGGTTTAGATTTAGGTTCGGGTATGATCTTTATCTGTGTTTGGGTAGATGAGAGTCTGTCCTTGTATGCATAGGTTGGCCCTATACCTTTAGCATTCTTTTAAAGCTCAGTCGTTCTTTGAGAGTCTCCTGTTTTGAAAAGTTTGAAACCAGTTACAAGAAGGGACCATCTTTGTCTCTTGACCCTTCTCCCTTAGCCAAATGAGTTTAGTGACCTTGCATAAACTTGATTCATTGTTACTACTTAATGAACGTTAAAGGGAATCATTGATCTCAATGTATGTGTGGGTTAAGGCTAATGTTAGGTAGTGTTGTGAATAGTATGGCTAACACTTTACAAGTAAAGCTCTTTGGCGTTGCATTTAGAATTGCTACATGGGATGTCGATTGTATCTTTTCTAGTGGCAGTGTTCATGTTCTGAGTCCCCATTTTCACACCTCTCTCCTTGTTTCTGATTTGTTTGCTTGAGGGCAAGCAAAATACTAAGTTTGGGGGAGTTGATGTCTCTGTATTTTACCCTATTTTAGCATGCATTTCTCACTATTTAGATAGAGTTTCATCACATGTTTCACCCCATTTACTCTCCTTTTCGATCATTTAGCATTCGACTTTGTAACTGATATATCATGCTTTTTACGGTTTTTAAGCCATGATATGTCCTTAATTGATTCTTTTATGTGTCTTTAGAGTCCTAGTAGAGTCTTTTATAGGTTTACACGTATTTGGAGATCTTTGGACTTTTTGGAGCGTTTTGGAGCATTGTTGATGAGAAGCTGAAGCTGGAGTATGGATAGACCCCCGATCGACACCACCATGGGTGTCGATCAACACGTGCCACCTGCTGAAGCCACATTCAGAAATTTAAATGTTTTGAAGATTTATAACTTTGTCCAGAAGTTTTTATTATTTACAAAAAGACCCAAGTCGTGTTAGAGAGTCTTTATTAGGGTTTTTAGTTAAGAAGAGATCTATCGAAGCTTTGAAAAGGAGACTTTGAGAGAGATTGAGAGCTTGGGACTGATTTTACTCTGGACTTCTGAGAGACTATCTTGAACACCTGTTTCTATTTCCCTTTTAAGTTTATTTATGATATCTATTATGTTCATGTCTTTGATTCATTGATTATGTCTGAGTAGATCACTTGTTAGGTTCAAGGATTCTCACTAGGGTTTTCATGGATTTGTAACTTTGATTGATTGGTTAGGATTCACAATTTTATAAGTTCTTCACCTAGGTTGTTGAGCATTTTAGGATGATTTTTAAGTAGTGAACTAGGGCTTTTGAGAAATGGTTAGATCTATGTAGGAATCTTAATCTCAATAGATGCTTAAGCTTGAATTTGATTAGATCCCTTCTGGATTAGGTGTTCTTAATGTTATTCTTTGCTGACCCTTTGGAATTAGAACTTAGGATTTCATACCCGAAAGGTGCTTGTTGAAATGCCTGACCTACTGATGCTAGAGATCTATGGCTTTTCACCAAGACATTAGTAGGCAAAGCTATATTTTGACAATGATGATCTGGAGTCTAATGTTTTCCTTTGCTATGTTTCATTAGTGTATGTTCTTTGTTCTCTTAGAATAGCATTAAGATTAGGAAGTGGCTTAGGTCTGTTGGTGTCTACCACGGCAGTTGATTCACCTTTCTATGATGTTCATCGTCTAGGGATAGCTTCTATGAAGATTGATTAAGCATCTAGTATAGATTAGGATGAATCATAGATCCATGAACCATTTACTCAGAGCCTTTTTCCCATTGATTGATATTATGTTTCTCCTTTGTTTGTTTTATTTACTTTTGCATTAAGAATTGTTAAGTTACCAAATCACTCTCTACTTGGCTTCAATTAGGAACATCTGATCATATCTTATTTGCATAACATCTCACCCATTTGGATTGACACCTCTTCTGCTGCAATAACATGATAGCATTGAGGAATTAAAAACCTGTGTAAAAGCGTGTTATCACTACTTCAACCAATAAGTTGCTTCACCACTAAGAGAGTGTAGGAAAAGCTTACAGAAGAGATAGTCATAGCTGACTCTATTGTGCTTCATGCTAGTCACCAAGTCCTCTTACCTCTGGGTCCATAGGATGCTCTGAGCCCGTCCATAGAAGGGATACTGACCAACCAAAGTGTAATAAGATGGTTTCAGCTCAAAGTCACTCCTCTGGAAGGTAGAAAGTCAGATCGCAGACCTGTTCGCATAAAACTCATCATCTATTCTTCCTCTTCCTGCTTGCGCTAGTACGGGAGCGTTCTCTTGCGCATGCTCTGCGCCCATGACAGCAATTGGCACTATGGGGTTTCCATTCTCATCAAGTCTCTACCCCATGTTGTTGCACACATAAATCTCTTGGTGATGTCTCTCTATTTTAGCATGTTTTAGCATGAATTTATCATCATCTAGGACTAGATTCATCATATGTTTCACCCCCATTTATAATCTTTTCACACATTTAGCATCAATACTAGGATTTCGCATTAGCATTGCATACATATGCATTTTGGGAGTTGATTTCAGGTACTTGGACGATGTTCTGGACGTTCGGAGAGTTCCACGCCGCAAGCTGCAGCAAAGTGATTGAGCAGGGGAAAGACAAAATGCTTGAGCAAGAGAAAGAGCAGCGTGCTCGAGCACATTTCCAAGCCAATTGACGAGTGCTCGGGCAGAAAAGGGACAGGAGCTCGAGCAGGTTCATCAAGCACACCTCGAGCAGCTCCATTGAGCACACATCGAGCAGCTCTAGTCGAGCAGCTCCATCGAGCACACCTCGAGCAGCTCCATCGAGCACACGTCGAGCAGCTCCATCGAGCACACATCGAGAAGATTTCAAGAAGTGCTCGAGCACATGCTCGAGCAGAGTGCTCAACCAGGCCTTCAACTACACACACGCCAGCCAAGCTGCATCGACCTCTGAAGACTTAGTCGTTTATTTTATCTTTACCCATTTTTAGGATTTTCTGCATTTTTATATAAATACCCCTTTTGGGTTTTGTCCAAAGGCTATTCCATTTTTATTTTTAGTATAAGCTTTTTATTTTTAGGTTTTTTCTCTGTTCTTGAGTGTTCTTCATTTTTTTTCATTGTTCTTGACTTTGAATCAAGATTTCTTTTAATACACTTGTTAGTTTGTTTTAATTCTTTGCAGTCTTGTTATTCTTGCAATAATCTATCATTCTAATCTATTTTTAATGAATTCTGAGAAGTTTGGATTTTCTGGGTTTATGTTCTTCAATATGCTTGAGTAGTTCTTTAGGGTTCTTGAGAATGGGATAGGTTAGTGATGAATCTTTGATCTTCTAGGGCGTTTGAGTTTAGTTGTTTGTGAATCCTTTCTGGATTAGTGTTCTTAATGCTAGTTTCTCTCTGATCAATTGCAACTAGATCTTAAGTGTTTCTACACTCAAAAGGTGGTTGATGAAACGCTTGAACAACTAATGCCAGATATTTGCATTCCTAGCCTAAGAGATTGGATGTTTAGGGTGTTCATTGACAAGAACGGGTTGAGTCTTAGTGCCTGTTAGGGTAGATTTCATCAGAGACATCTGAGTCTGGAACTTCTTTAGCTTGAGGTCATCTGTCACGACAGTGGATTTGATTGCTTGTGAACCCGTTGTCTAAGGATTAGCTCTGCGTGAGTTTGTCAGCGCGTAAGATAGATTTCGGAGGTGTCACTGACCAATTACCCCATTCTTAAGAGCTTGTTTGTCTTAGTTGATTTTACCTTGTTTTAGTTATCATCTTTGCTTGCTAGCTTCTACACTTATTTTTAATTCATCATTTTTACTTGCTGCATTACTCCTCTAGCATCTGTGCACTGCTTCTCTAGCACCTGCACTTGTCTCTCTAGTATTTTTACTTAGAATTTATTTTGCATATTTCATGTTTCACTTAGGTTGTTAGACTCCCCCATCAACTTGCTTGGCTTAAATTAAGTAAATATGATCTCATCCTGATGGTTAGCATCACACCCATTTGGATTGACACCTTAGTACTACAATGACATGTTAGACTAAGGAATTAATGTATCCATAGTTCACTTACTGCATACACAACACATACCTAAACTTGTATTTTTACTTAGGAAAAGCATAAGGACAGGGGACTCGCATCCAATAGGACAAGTTCCTATTGATAGGTCTCCCTGGACTACAGACTGAGTATTGAGTAAAAACGCTAATATCAATTTGGTGCCGTTGCCAATTGGGTGTTTGTTTGCTACATTTAGAATTTCAGATTTCTTGAGATCAAGTTCTCACTTTTACCTCACTTCTTAACTTTCAGAGTTTTCTGTGTTTCAGGTACCTACTCGACCAACTGCTCGAGCCTAGCTTCTGTTTCACTCTCAGCTTGGTCAGTCACTCTATTCTAGCTTCACCTGTATGCAAACACGTTCACAAGGAAGCCAGAACCTCTTTCGCCCTCTCGACGACATCCACAGATTACGACCAGCGTTGCGAGGACAGAGGGACAACATCAGAGCAGACCAACAACATCCAGTAAGAATGGAAAATCCTCAAGGACAAGTTGAACAAGGTCCTCAGCAGAGGAGGCCCAGATTGATTGGAGCAGGGAATGCTCCTAACACTCACACTTAGAGGCAAGGGATTGTGCCACCAACAATCCAAAAGAATAATTTTGAGATCAAGAGTGGTCTGATCGCTATGGTCCAAAGTAACAAATTTCATGGATTACATATGGAAGATCCTCTAGATCACCTGGACGAGTTCGATAGGCTCTGTAGCCTCACCAAGATCAATGGAGTCAGTGAAGATGGTTTCAAGCTCAGACTCTTCCCATTCTCTCTTGGTGACAAAGCCCATCTATGGGAAAAGAACCTACCTCACAGCTCCATCACCTCGTGGGATGACTGCAAGAAAGCTTTCCTTGCAAAATTTTTCTCCAACGCCCGCACTGCTAGACTCCAGAATGAGATATCCGGCTTTATCCAAAAGAATGGAGAAACCTTCTCTGAAGCTTGGGAAAGATTCAAGGGCTACACTACCCGTTGTCCTCACCATAGTTTCAGCAATGAATCCCTGCTCAGCACGCTCTACAGAGGCGTTCTTCCAAGGATTAGAATGCTTCTTGATACAGCAAGCAATGGCAATTTCCTAAACAAGGATGTTGATGAAGGCTGGGAACTAGTTGAAAATCTTGCTCAATCCGATGGGAACTACACTGAGGACTATGACCGCAGCATAAGGGAAAGTGTTGATTCTGATGAGAGGACTAGGAAAGAGATGAAGTCTCTGAATGAAAAATTCGATAAATTCATCCTCAGCCAACAGAGACACGTTCACTTTGCAAATGAAGAGGAACTTTTTCATGTTCAAGATGGGGAGGCTGACCAAATCGAAGAAGTTAGCTATGTTCAGAATCAAGGTGGCTATAACAAAGGTTTCATCAACTACAAGAACAACCCTAACTTGTCTTACAGAAGTACCAACGTAGAAAACCCGCAAGATCAGGTTTATCCTCCGCCACCACAACACCAAAGCAAGCCTTTTGTCCCTTACAATCAAACTCAAGATTTTGCTCCTACGCAAAATTTCCAAGGAAGGTACAACCAACAGGGCAACATCGGTCAACCATCTGTTTTTGCACCACAGCAAGCTCCAACATCTACCGCCCACGATCAAGACCTGCGGAGCATGATGCAGCAGCTACTCCAAGGTCAAGCTGCAAGTACAATGGAAACTGCAAAGAAGTTTGCTGAAGCCAAGAATCATATGGACTACACCTTCGCCAACCTCAACAACAAGTTTGAGACACTGAACTCAAAAATTAAATACATGGAAAACAAGTCTGCCTTCACATCTTCCACAACGCATCATGGACAACTCCCAGGAAAGGCAATTCAAAATCCTAAGGATTTTGCCCATGTCAATGCCATCACCTTGAGAAGTGGGAAAGAACTACCAGCAACGGGAGGAACTACTCCTATCACCGTGGACAGTGAAAACCAAGATGGGGAGATTTTGTGTCAAGGAGAACAACAAGCTGAGCAGACAAACATGAACTCGTCTGACCAACTCGACACAACAACCCGACCTGCCAATCGAGTCCAGCCTTCCCCAGTTAAAAAAATTGCACCTGCCAAGGAGAAGAAAGCACCATTCGTCCCTCCTCCGTACAAACTTAAACTCCCCTTCCCAGGGAGATTCTACAAGGATAGAGTGGAGAGATACAGACCTATCTTCGACAAACACGTTAAAGAAATTGAGGTCAAGATGCCTATACTTGATGTATTGGCACTTCTACCTCAATCTCACAATTGGATAAAAGATGCAATTATGGAAAGGCTCAAGGAAGTACGAGGAATGGTAGTACAAAGCTATGAATGCAGCGCTATTACACATAAGGAAGTGGTCCAAGAAAAGATTGATGATCCTGGTTCTTTCACTCTCCTTGCTCTCTCGGACCACTAACTTTCAACAACTGCCTCTGCGACCTTGGAGCATCGATAAGCTTAATGCCACTTTATGTAGCTAAGAGGCTAGGGTTCAGTAAATATAAACCCTGCAAAGTCTCCTTGGTTTTAGCTGATGGATCTACTAGACTACCTCAAGGTGTATTAGAAGATTTGCCTATCAAGATTGGGAATGTAAAAGTACCAACTGACTTTGTAGTGTTAGAGATGGATGAAGAACCTACAGACCCCTTGATATTGGGAAGACCTTTCTTAGCCACAGCTGGTGTGGTGATAGATGTCAACCAAGGGATGATTGATCTTCATCTTGGGAAAGGTCTCAAAATGAAGTTTGATATCAAAGATCCTACAAAGAAGCCCACTATAGAAGGGCAAACCTTTCATACTGAAGAATTGGTTAAGCTTACGGATAAACCGCTAGGAGAACTCACTGAGGAAGAGGCCTATATGGAGGAGAAATCTATTGAGACCCAAGCTGCAGATTGGGCATGAGATGGTGCCAAATTCGATGATCCAATTACTGAGGAAGAAGAAATCTCACTTGACTTGCAATTACAACTTGATGATTTTGCTAATGTACCAAGGCCCCACCAGATAAGTACCATAATGTATCAACCGTCATGGCGCTCACAGAAGCAATGATAGAACTCACATACCAAGTGAAAAGAATGTCAGTTCAAATTAAGGAACTTCAGGCAAAGGTTGATGACTCTTCATCCAGGAAAGATAAGCAAGTATTGAATGGTTTTGGAATGAACAGAGCCTTTGCTAATGCAGCAAGAGCCTCATCCTTCTGCAACTTACCTCAGAAAATTCCAAAGGGGACCTCAGTTCCTCCCCTCAACCCCCCTTAAATCTCGATAAGTCGACAAAGTCAAGCTTAGTGACTTTAAACAAGCTCACTTGGGAGGAAGTCCCATGTCTATCTTTGTATATATTCTTATTTTTTATTTTCCTTAGTATTTTCATAGATTTTTCTTTGTTTTCACTCAATGTCTCAGGTGCACGCAAGGAGTAGAGGAAGATGGAAAATAAAGGTGCAAGACGAGCTGCCGCTCCGGTAGGCGCTCGAGCAAACGCCTTATCTGAGTGCTCAAGCAAAATGTTCGACCAGAGTGCTTGAGCAACGCTCGACCAAACGCTAGGCCAGACGCTCGACCAGAGGCACTCGAGCTGCCACTCGAGCTGGCACTCTACCGACAAAACATGGAAGAGTCCATTGACTCTTACTTCTCAAACTCCTGCAGTTTAGAGAATATGGTCGGATTTACACAGAGGTTGAGTTCCTCCGATTGTATAATGAATTTAGGATAAGGCATCCTAAATGTGCTGAGTATCTAGATGAAAGTGTTGACGATTGTAAGTGGGCAAGATGCTATTTTCCAGGAGAAAGATACAACATATGCACCATCAATTCTGTTGAAAGTATCAATGGTGTGTTCAAAGATCAAAGAAAATACTTGTTGCTACCATTGTTTGATTCGATTATTGCCAAGATTTGTGAATGGTCCAACAAGCATAGGAAGGCTGCCGCGGAGGTACCACCTACACAAAAACTAGTACCTTCTCTGTATAAGTTATTGCACACGAGATGTGAGATTGCAAAGAAGCTACATGTAACTGAGCTAAACAGTTTTATGCTCGAATACATGGTCATTGGAGAAGATGGAAAACATCACATGGTTGATCTGAGAAGCAAAAGTTGTAGTTTTAGGCGTTATGATATAGACAAATATCTGTGTGAACATGCAATTGCTGCAACTATGTTTTACGCAAAAACGTCAGAGGTCGATCTACACGAGTGCTGCTCACGTTATTATTTTTCTGAGAATTGGGTGACGGCATACTGTAAGACCATTTATCCTATATCGAATACATCTGGGTGGAAAGTGCCTACTCATATTTCTGGTAGATGCGTTCTGCCTCCAAATTACCCAAAAAAAAAGGAAGAACTCAAGAGGCTAAGTTTCCGTCAGTTGGGGAACACCGAGGAAGACAGAGATCCCGAAGAGTTGGAGGTTACTTTAATATGTTGACTTAATTTATTTATTTTAATTTGTTGAAATAAGACTTGTGGTTGTTTTTGTTGTTGGTGGATGTGTATTTGATATATCAGGTATAACTTCTTAAATCAAGTAAACTATATCAAATTTAGTATTACCAAGTTAAACTGCTGTTAAACTATATTAAACTGAGGCTACAGTTAAACTAGTATTCGGCTACAGTTAAACTACTTTTAAACACGGTCATATTCTTAATGGTTTAACAAATAATAATTGCCACATATGGTTAAGCTTAGTTAATTGCCAGATAGCGTTGTAAAAATAAATTTTAAAAATAAATGATATATTATGCATGTTCACCTACATATCTTGGTAAAAACCATATACAATGTATGTTACTTAGCTATTACTCTCATATCAATGTAAAAATAAAATATAACTTATATTTAGTATACATAGCATCATAAGACGATTTTAAATGTGTGTGAAAATACTAATTATGTACGGTAAACTAGAGAAACTCATTTTAAATATGGTTAAACTAGGTTTTATGGTTTCAGCATGAAAGTTAAACTATGTATAAAATTGTTAAACTAGAAAACTAGTTATACTACGTAGTTAAACTATATGAAAATTTTAAAGGGAATGACGGCACCGTTCTATTTATGGAATGACGGTGCAGTGTTTTTGTAATGGAATAACGGCGCTATTTTATTTATGGAATGACGGTGCAGTGTTTTTGTAATGGAATGACGGCGCCGTTTTTTTATGGAATGACGGAGCCTTTTTTTGTTAAACTACAGTTAAACTACAATTAAATAACATTTTTATGGAATGTAATAACATTGTTAAACTACAGTTAAACTAAAATTAAAAAACATCATCGTTAATTTGAAAAAGGGAAGCTACACAATATCATAATCAAGCACTTATGCCTTTTGTTTCTTGCTAGCCCTCCCACCTCTTCCTCCTCTTCCTCCTCTTCCTCCTCTTCCACCTCTACCTCCTCGACCTCCTTTTTCCCCAGTGTACGGAGTGCTCACGTGTTTGGACTGCTTCCGTTTCCTCTTCTTGCCTAAACCTTCATCCTCATTCTCAGGAGGATCGGACGTAACCACGTCATGAGGAGGAATCCAAATAAACATGGCAGTTTGAGGATCTACAACTACACAAATAGTTGAAATAAAGGTAAAGTAAAGCAAAATGCCTAGGTTCAACCATATACAAAACAAAAGTTAACAGAAGTTACCATATTCATGAAGGCTGTCGACGGTAGCACCAGCAGTTGCAAAAGAATTTGAACTTGAGCCACTAAAATAAGACCAATCTGTAAAACCTACTGAACCATGAGGAGTAGAATGGTCAACAGTGGCTTCCGCCTCCTCCTCATCTACAGCTGCGCGTGCTCTAGTTTAACAGTTTTTTAACCTTATTTTACCGTAAGTTTAACTCTAATTTAACATTTACTAGTAGTACTTACCATTTCTCCCTCAACACCACCACTCGACGGGCCAACTTCACGAGAAGGCTGCAATGAAAAAGATATATAAACATGTTAAAAAGGCTGAAAGTTTAACTCTATTTTAACTCTACTACTTACTATTTCTTCCTGAGCACCACCACTATATGTACTCGATTGGCCTACTTCTTGAGAATGCTGCAAGAGAAACGATATAAAAACATGTTAAACTAGTTTAATTACATGTTAAACCGATTCTTAATTACTAATCGTAATCAAAAAATTCAAAAAATCTTACCCTTTGTTTTTTGTTTTTCGTCGATTTCTTTTTTTTCTTCAAATGGGAACTCTTTCCACGTTCGGTTGTCTTTACCAACTCTACTCCATCTACTGGATCTTTAGGACCTTCAACATTTGCATTTCTCGTCCTCGCCATGGTCTTAACTCTTTAAATCGATCCCAAATCTGCAAAACATCCAAATATATCAATACAATTCATACATACACAGAGAATTGAAGATTTTTAAACCTAAATTGAACATAACAAATCCCTAAATTGAAGAGTTGTAACCCTAAATCGAAATCCTAAATTCATAATTTCCGCTTCAACGAAGCCCTAACCAAACAATTACTAATCTCTAAACCCAAATTGAAGTTTCTGTAGTTTTCAATTGAACAAATAAACATTAGTTTACCTTTAGTTTAACCTAGAACGATACACGAGTGAGAAACTGAAATCGAAGAAAAATAAACTGAAATCGAAGAACGAAGAAAACGAGAAGAAAAAGAAACGGAAGAAGAGAAGAAAATGGGAGAGATTGATTTGTGATTTTGAAATTAAAGTTACCAAATATGCTGCATTTAAGTTGCAGAGATCCGAGTCGCGAAGATGGAGCTACATTAAAGGGAATCAAATGCCAATGTGGGGCGAATGCCGCGAGCGGGAAGGGGTTACGCGAGTGGGGATAGTGGGAGGGAAGGAAGCGGTGGTTTTTTTGTAATAACCGAAACTGCAGCTGGTCATATTGTCTTTCACTCAATTTTAACATTAAAAGAAAATCAAAACTAAAATATTTATATTTGGAGGTCATTCTGGTAAACTGAAAAAGAAGGAAGGTCATTACAGCTTTTGATCCTGAAACTTTGGACGAAAAGGCATCAAAAAAAATTTGTAACTTTACAATGAAAATACACCATTGACGTCGGGTATTGCAAGCTTTTTAAGAAAATATATATGGCCAAGCCTTTCTTTGGTTTACTCAGCTTGAGTCCAAAACAATAAATAGCTTTGATGAGCTATCTTCAGCCTACGTCATGCAGTATTCCGTACTCATGGAAAAAGGTAAAACAAATAGTGATCTATGGAATTTATCTCAAGGTCCTCAAGAACCCCTGAGGAAGCATATTTCAAAGTTTAAGGACATTCTAGCAAAAATTCTACGAATTTCCTAAACCGCTGCACTATCTGCCTTCCAAAATGGACTCTAGCATATATCAAGATTGGAACTCACCATGAATTGTCCAGCAACCATTGAAGACACTTGTTCCAAGCTAACAATTTGATAGAGGCCGAGGAGGAGATGCTAAATTTTTAAAAAAGTACTACTGATCTAAACCAGGAGTTGGAACGTCGACTAAGAAGTTTAAGCCAAGAGTTAGCAAGGAGCCAAAATGTTTTGGAGTAGCCCCATACAACACAGCATAGGGATGCCATCCCCTAGAAAAGTAAAGTTCTGATCTCCATCTCCAAACACTTGTATATGAGACAATAACGCCTACTACAAAATACACTGGGTTAATGGACACACAACCAAGGATTATAGCGTGCTCAAGAGAAATTTGGCCAAGCTATGGGCCTCGAGCGAACTGGCAAACTTTCAATTGGAACAGTTCATTCAAGAATATCACAGGCAAAAAGAATCAAGGCAGAGCTCATAGCCATCAAGAAAGAAGCAGAGAACTTTTGAGCAGGCACCATCTAGCACATCAAAAGGGAGGACTAATGTTATCATTCAAGGCTCTAAGTTATGCCAGGATACTATTCGAGCAATTAAGAGGTATAAGAAAGCTGTAATGATGTAAGTATGATGTGATCATGGAAAGCTATCAGGAGCAACTTATAGCTGAGGACGCTTTGACCGTGCCAATTGGACCGATGACAAGATCAAGAGCCAAGGAGTTTCAGAACGCAATCACCACACTACTCACTCAAGCTCAACCATCTAAAGCTCAGTTCGAGAACATGGAGAATCAAACAGTCTTTGTTGCACGAGTGGACTAATAAACGGGTGATTCGTTTGTACTCTTTTTCCTAGCCTTTGGTTTTGTCCCAATGGGTTTTCTAAAGGAAGTTTTAAATGAGGCAAATGGGTCACTCTAATCCATCTAAGTCTACAGGATTTCACCAGATTTTACAAGAGTTCACCAGAGTTTACAAGAGTTCACCAGATTTTACAAGAGTTCACCAGAGTTTACAAGAGTTCACCAGAGTTCACAAGAGTCCACAAGAGAAAGAGATAAGAAAATCAACGAAGCACCTAGCGGGCTGATTCAAAAGCTTATGGAGAAGGAAAATATTCAGAATTCATTTGGAGATGTTAATTATCAAGTCCAGCCTATTTTAGGCCTACTACAAGTCAAAGAAGCCCAAAAGAAGTCATTTAATTTTAAGGTCAAAGAGAGTGACGAAAATAAGTTCAAGAGTCACTCTAGATGCATGCATGGGGGAGTCCAAGGGTTGAATCCACATTTAACTTACTATGTTTATTTCTTTTTATTTCCAAGACAATTTATTACTTGGCTTTGTTACCATGTTTTCTTTTCTTTATATTCATGTAATCTCATTTGAGAATCATCAACATCTTTTTATCAATATTGAGAGTGATTTCTCTTGAGTTCTTTGAGAATAAAATCTCGATTGTTTGGTGAGTAATATCCAACAATCAAATCGATTCGTTCGGTGTGTCATATCTGAAAGAATCAAACCTTGTCTTCTCCAAGTGTGTCATATCTTGGGAGACATTGAGGTATATCATAGGTCTTCTGCATCCTCTGTGTGACCATTCAATCCATCTTTCCTTTTACCCCTCGAAAGTGCATCAATCCGTGGGAGTCTCGTATCAAAGTAAGTAAGGAACACCCGAACCATCGAGTAGAATACCGTGATAACTTTTGAGGAGCTCGATACTGAATATCTTGCGAAGCCACATGATGAAAAGCTGGTGATAACTCTTGATGTGGCAAATTATGAAGTTTCAAAAATATTGATTGATATTGGGAGTTCAGTTGATTTAATCTTCTTAAGCACACTTCAAAGAATGGAGGTCAATAGGGCGGATATAACTTGACCACCAACCTTACTTATCGCGTTCACAAGTTATACATCGATGTCCCTCAGAGTTCACTGTATTCGATCGACCTGCTGCTTACAACATAATCCTTGGGACAACTTGGATATATCAATCGAGGTCATTCTGTCAACTTTCCATCAATGCATAAAGTTCCCAACTCCAAGTGGGGTAGGAACAATTGATATATCATGGTTTTTAAGCCAAGATATATGTTCTTAATAAGTCTTTTATGTGTCTTTACAGTCCAATTAAAGTGTTTTACAGGTTTACGCACATTTGGGAACTTTTGGACATTTTGGAGCATTTTGGAGCATTGATGCTGAGAAGCTGAAGCTGGTGTCAAGATAGACCACTGGTGTCGATCAACACAACCATGGGTGTCGATCGACACGTGCCACATGCTGACACTACACACGGAAATTTACAAGTTTTGAAGATTAGCAACTTTGTCCAGAAGTTTTAACTTTTTACAAAAGAACCCAAATCGTATTTTAGGGTATTAAGTAGGGTTTTTAGGTTTTGATTAGGGGGAGTTCATCTTTTGCAAGAGACTATTGGAGAGATTGAGAGCTTGGGGCTGATCTATTACTCTGTACACTTGAGAGAAGATTTTGAACCTTTGTTTCTATTTCTCTTTTTAGTTTTATATGATATTTATTCAATTCATGTCTTTGATTTCAGTGAATATATATATGAGTAGATCACTTGTTAGGTTCAGGGATTCTCACTAGGATTTTCATGGATTTGTAAGATTGATTGATTGGTTAGGATTCATAACTTTATAAGTTCTTCCCCTAGGTTGTTCTTAAAGCTAATTCTGGCCTGATCACATAGAATCTAGATCTTAGGTTATTGAATTGACACGACGGTGTGATTTAGAACTTGATAGAGCCTAGAGTAAGCAAATTAGATAATTGCAAAGAAATTTGGATTAGATAATTTATGAATAAATCAAACTTGAACTTAATGCTTGTTTAAAATCTTAAGTCTCACAAAAGAATTTGGTTTCTTAGATTTTAGGCATAGAGAATTCTCACAGTGAAAGTTGGTTAGTTCTATATCTATGATTTGAGTTCTAAAACTGGTATTTAATTCGATCCTAACTAGTTAATTGATTTGCATTCATGAATTTCTGAGAAATTCACTGAGCTTGACGTTTTCCCCATTTGAATAAAACAAACTACATTTACTGTTTTGCATTGCTTTCATTTATCTCTTGTTTAACTTAGCTTAATTCGAAACGAAAAGATCTATTGTGAAATATTGTGAGTTTCTGTGGATTCGACCCCTATATACTACAATTGCATATCTGTGCACTTGCGGTGTAGCTCTAAGGATTAAACTTTGAGTATATCAACAATCAAAAGAGATCAGGAAGTATCACGGTCGTGTTATCTCGCAAGTCACAAATTAAAGATCCAATAGCAATTAACAAGCCCCGGAGTACCAATGAATTTGGAATTCCCAAGTGGGTTATAGCCTGCAGAAGTGGTAACTGACGTATCTATCAACAAAGATCACCCCAAGCATAAGGTGAAAATCGGTTTGGGGCTGAGTGCAGAGTTACGAGAAGAACTTATTCAATTTTTGTCAAGAAACAAAAGTTCATTCGCTTGGACAGCGGAGGATATGTCGGGGATCAACCGAAGAATAATTTCTCATGAGCTACACGTACATCAAAGTTTTTAACCCATAAAACAAAAGCGAAGGAAACTCGGCCCTGATCGAGCTAAGGCTGTAAATGACGAGGTAGAAAGACTTTTGAAAGCCAGTTCGATTTGTGAGGTAAAATATCCCAATTGGCTTGCCAACCCCATGGTGGTAAAGAAGAAGAATGGAAACTGGAGGGTCTGTGTCGATTTCACCGAGATCAACAAAGTCTGCCCAAAAGATTGCTTTACATTACCTCATATTGATCGGCTGGTAGAATCGACTGCCAGACATGAGCTATTAACTTTCATCGATGCTTTTTCTCGCTATAATCAAATGAAGATGCATCTGGATGATCAGGAGAAGACTTCATTCATCATGGATAGAGGTATATATTGCTCCATAGTAATGCCTTTTGGATTAAAAAAAAGCAAGAGTAACCTACCAGCGCCACATCAACAAAAAGTTCACAAATCATCTTGGAAAAACAATGGAGGTGTACATTGGAGATATGCTAGTTAAGTCACTTAAGAAAGCAGAATACATACAACATCTTGAACAAAGCTTTGAAATTTTGAATAAGTTTGGTATGAAGTTAAATCCAGCGAAGTGTACCTTAAGAGTGCCATCTGAAGAATTCCTTGGATATATAGTGACCAAGCGGGGAACCAAGGTGAATCCTAATCACATTAATGCATTTCTAACAATGTCATTGCCTCAAAATACAAGGAAGTGCAGTGGTTTACCAGACAAATGGCGGAATTAAATAGATTTACATCCCGTTCAACGGATAAATGTCTCCCCTTCTATCAACTATTAAAAGAAACAAACAGTTCGAGTGGAACGACAACTACGAGGAAGCTTTCAAGTAACTCAAAACATACTTAATGACTCCACCAATTCTGTCCAAATCCGAGATGGATGAAAGATTATATTTGTACATTTATGTTTACAAACATGTTGTAAGTGGAGTTATCATATGGGAAGATTGGGGAGAGCAAAAGCCAATTTACTATGTAACCAAAAGCTTAACGGGTCCTGAAACTCGTATCACGATGGGGGAAAAACTAACACTGGCAGTAGTAACATCAGCTCAGAAGCTGAGGTCTTATTTCCAATCCCATCCAATATCACTTCGCAACCATTGTGAACCATTCTACACAGACCGAGTCAGTTGGGACGTTTGACGATGTGGGCAATCAAACTTAGTGAGTACGATATTGATCATGCGTGAGGGGTGTGTGTATGGTATGCGTAGTCAAGTTTTTCTCAAATAACAGAATGATAAAGCTGCAAGTGCACAGCCAAATCAATTGTAGTATTTAAGGTAATCGATCCTACATAGAGAGAAGTTGTATTGCAAATCTAGAAGAACAAGTAAAGCTAGAACTTAAATATAAAGGTGGGGGTTTTGTTGTGTCACACAACAAGTAAACTAAATGCCAAATAAAATGAGATGTAAATCAATAAAAGAAAGGCGTTGGGCATTCAAAGGATCTCAGGGGTTCGATGATCAATTCATTCAAAATAACTTCATGTAAATGCATGGATACTCCTAAGTCTCGGGCTATGAATCACGAAAGATTAATTAACCTATAATTCATAGAGAAAACTGGTTGAGATCAATATATCGTGTTCAATCAACACATATATCAAGGCATTAATATCAAGTTCAATTATAATCCATAAAACTCCATAACTAAGTGGTATTTGTTTGTTATGACGCGATACTCATCCAAACTAGGTTCTAGCAAACTTAGCAAGCTGATAGCGAAACATAGATGCCTGAAATCAGTGGCTAGTTCATGACTCTAGTTACATGCATTAAGAGAAAGCTCAGAACGAAAGAACAGTATAGACGATGACGTATAGAATGAACTCGCCATTTAAACTACCTAGATCATCTCTCCTCTTTGATTAAGCCTAAAAACCCAACAAGTAAACTACTCAAACATGCTTAAAGGATTCATCAAAGCAAGGTTTAAGTAATTCATAGATTGCATAAATAAAAGATAAAGGTTCAGAGATTACAAAGTAACAAGAGATGTGAAAGAGAAAAGCGTTAGTGATCTTCTAGAGCAAAAGGGCTTGGTGCGACTCCTCTGGTCGTCTCTAGTGTTTCTGGAGATTTCTATGAAGTCACAGTAAAAGAAAACGAAGTCACCTAAAACCCTAAAGCATAAGGTTAAGTATTTATAGGTTTTGAGCTCCAAAAAGTCAGTTTTAGGGTTTTGGGGGCTAAACTTATTATTTTGATAAGTGTGAAGACAAAAGAATCAGCTTCGGTATGAGAATTATGACCAAGGTAGTGATGAATGCTGGCCTTGGTCACTGGCTTTATGGCCGAGGTCACCAAGAGACTTGACCTCGGTCATACTCCTTGTGACTGAGGTTGACTTGTCGTCATTCTTCGCATTTTATCTTCCAAACGGCCAAATTGATAGCGAGCGATTTCGTCTTTCTTTATTTTGTAAAAATCACACAAATCTCTCTCTATTTCTTCGATAAGGTTTCTTTGGATATAGTGAGTAATTCGATTCATTGAAAATTCAATTTCTCTCTTGTGCATCTGAGAATCCAGTCAATTTCTGAAATGGAAGTTAGAGTTGAAGAAGATGGAGTTCAAAAATGTCGTCAATCATCTAGTCTGAAGTATTTGTGAAGAAGAAAAGTAGATTGAGGAAGAAGATTCATCATCGTCTTGTTTAAGCTAAGTCTCAGTCTTGCATGTAATCCCTAGCTTCTAATTTCTAGAATGAATCGATTCTCTTTTAGTTCCTTAGATTCATAAACTGATGTTGTTTGGGAATTTGTTTTGTTATCGATAAGGAAGGATCTTGAGTGGATCCATTTACTTTTCTAATTTATGTGCTTATTGGATTTTCTCCAAATTGACACGATTTGATTTCATATTTTTATTCATGGTGTTCTTAATTTATATCACACTGAAAATTATGACAAAAAAATAAAATAAAAATAAACTTTCCATCTAATCCTTTCGGAAAAACAATCAGAAAAAGGAAAAAAAATATTTGAGCAACAAAATCGCTTCATCTCACCACAGATTTTGTCGATGTCGGAGTTGAAGTCGTCGCTGTGCATTTCAATTCGAAGCCAGCTGATAAGAATCTCTAAAGATTGTTTATGCAAAGAAGAAATCTGATATAAAGGTAATTCTCAGACATACGTTTTGATTTTTGGTTATAATTTGGTGAAAGAATCAAATCTCCGTTAATCGATAAGAAAAGCAATTGCTGGAGCCATTTTTTTCCTAATTCATGGGTTTATTCGGTTTATTGTGTTTTGATTTTGCGATTATTAAAATTCGTGGTGTTTTGGAAAGTTCTGATTACTCAATTTCTGTAAATCGATGATAATTTTGTCTCTAAATATCGTTGTGTCTCTAATATTGTTGTTTTTTTTGTCAATTGTTTAATTTTTCGAGAAACAAAACATTCGAATCGATTGTGGCAACTGGACATTGTGAGGATTCTCATCAACACAACTCCTCAATTTACAAAACTGGAGCCAAGAACAGCAGAGTGTGTGGCTTTATATGTAAGTCTCTCTCATGCTGTTTAAAAAGGCTGGTGTGTAATTGTTTGATATAGTGATTTTGAGTTTTCGATTTGGTTTCTGTATTTTTGCATTCCGGAGCTTTCATGTTTTTCTAAAATTGATATTTCACTCAACAGTACAGTTTTGGTTTAATCTATTCACTTAAGATAATCTCCTGAACTTACTGTCTATAAAAATTGCTACCATCACTTGATTTTCTGTAAAAAAGAAGACTTTACTCAAAATCATAGATTGTTAAAGAGGTTTCTCTACAGAGATTGTTAACATGAAAATTGTTTTCTTGATGATGAACCTTTACAATTATTGTAATGACAGGGAGGATCCTACAAATAGAAGGACATACAGAACAATTGCCAAGTACAGGAATGCAAATATCTTTCACAACAGGTAATAACACAAACCATTTAAACATTTTAATCTTTGCAATTCTCTGATTTTTGTGGAAATGTTTACATGTTTAGGAAGAAGTAGATTTATAAAAATTGAGTTGATTGCTCAATCTTTGTTTCAGTCTTAGGAAAATGTAAACTGAAAACATAATAAACTGAAATTCATAACAAACTACAATTTCTTGAAATGAATAAGACTTGAACAAACTAAAGTTTTTTGTCAACGTCAATGCAAACATCATTCATTGTTTGCTTCTTTGTTTGATTTCAAGAAAATGAAAACTGAGAACATAATAAACTGAAATTCATAACAAACTAAAGCTTCTTGAAATGATGTCTTTATTATTCTCATTTACTTAGAATAGTCTATTGTAGTTCTGATAACATTTTCTTTGCCACTTTTTACAGTTTATTCAATCTCGATGGAGGATCATAGCTGACCTCTACAGTAATGTGTAAGTTTCCTTATTTTCTAATAAGCTGTATAAGCTTTCCTAATGGTGGCTTGTATTTTAGAACCCTATAAGAAAAAATAACATAATAAAGTTTGGTTAGAAACATTAAAAGTCATAGATTTGTTGCAAATACTATAGAGTTTTCGAGCATTACGGATTCAACACATACGACTAATTCTAATGTCTCACCAAATCCAGGAGTGTATTGAGTCCAAGGATTTTTACACGGATCCGCCATCCCGTATTGAAAGGTTTGACATCCTTAAGGTATGTTTCACCTATTCTTGGAGCCATTTAAGATTTTATTGTTTAGGGTTTGTAAGAGTTTCACAAATGAGATGAGAGAATCGATGTTATGGTGGCTAACTATTTATATGAATTGGCTTGGATCGATAAGTATTATATTCTGTAGGGTTGATGCTGTGGAATACTCTGTAGATAATAATTGAAAGAATATTTGGAAGATTGTAGTTTGTGTTGTAAATAGAGAGATAAAGGATAGGGAAATCCGTGTGTTATTGCTTATGTTTATGAATGAATATAATGAGGTTACATCGATCCTTTATATATAGGATTCATACATCACGTATTCCTAATGAGAAAAAGAAAAGTACAACCGCCTAAGTCTTTAAGTCGGCTAAGTGATGGGCCGGGCCGAACTTCATGGACGAAGCTGGATATGACAATTCACTTAGATTCATAACACCCCTTGAATGTCATATCCGTAATAGGGTTCAATAACACGCTTTGGATGTTGCCTCATTAAAACCTTTCTCGGAAAACCCATTGGGACAAAACCGAGATAAGGAAAAAGAGTACAACACGTGAAACTCCCTTGTTACGAACCTCATCAATGTCCTTCAATCTGCGCGTTCCAATTTGATGTATAAGCTTCTTAAGTGTTGATGTTGGAAGCGCCTTGGTGAATAAGGTCTGCTGAATTATCACTAGATCGTACTTGGTGTACTTGAACTTCTCCGGTCTTTTGCAAATCGTGTGAAAAAGAACTTTGGCAAAATGTGCTTCGTCTATCACCTTTAATGTATCCGTCCTAAAGTTTGTGCTATGCAGTGCATTGTCCTCATATAGAACCGTTGGCTCTTGCTTTCCTTCGGTCATCCCACAATCTACTTCAGATATGTTGTATCATTAGTCTCAACCAAACACAGTCCGGCTTGCCCATGTATTGCCAATATCTTGGCATGGTTGGATGATGTAAAGCAATGGTTTGCTTCATTGATCGCTAAGATATGGCCGTACCACCATGCATAAAAACATAGCCGGTTTGAGACCTTGCATTGTGTGGATCCGAGAGATAACTCATCCGCAAATCCAATCAAACTATCTTTGCATTGGTTAGTATAAAATAAACCCAAGTCCTTTGTTCCTTGTAGGTAACGCAAAATGTGCTTAATCCCATTCCAATGCCTTAGTGTGGACATGAAGCTAAACCTAGACAATGGGTTTCACTGGCAAAAACATATATCCGCCTAGTGTGGCTTCGCAAATACATCAAAGCTCCAATAAGCACTAAGATAAGGCACTTCGGGTCCAAGGACTTTCTCATTTTCTCTCTTTGGACCGAATGGATCTTTATCCAAATCAAGCGATCTCACAACCATGGGGCTAGACAATGGGTGAGATTGATCCATGTTAAATCTCTTGAGTACTTTCTCGGTATAAGTAATTTGATGCACAAGGATTCCATTGTTCACGTACTCAAGTTGTAACCCCAAACAGAACTTTGTTTTTCCTAAGTCCTTCATTTCAAATTCCTTCTTAAGGTATTCAACCGTTTGGGTTATTTCTTTAGAGGTCCCCATAATATTCAGGTCGTCCACATACACAGCAATTATCACGAACCCCTTATCAAATTTCTTTATGAAAATACATGGACTAATGGGGTCGTTTTTATAGTCTTCTTTTACTAGGTACTCGCTTAATCTATTGTACCACATCCGACCCGATTGTTTCAATCCATATAGGGCTTTATTTAACTTTATACAATGTTCTTTCCGGGAACTTTTCTTATCTTTGAGCTCAATACCCTCGGGGACTCTCATATAAATTTCATTATCCAGTGGACCATATAGGTATGCGGTCACTACGTCCATGAGCATAAATCCAAATTCTCTTTTATAGCCAAACTTATTAAGAACCTAAAAGTTGTAGCATCCACCACAGGGGAGTATGTTTCCTCATAATCTATCCCCGGTCTTTGTGAGAACCCTTGTGCAATAAGTCGTGCCTTGTATCTCACGATTTTACCATTCTCATTTCTCTTTTTCACAAAGACCCATTTGTGTCCAACTGGTTTAACATCATTGGGTGTCCGTATTATCTTTCCAAAGACATCCTTTTTCCTTAATGAATTCAACTCCAGGTTTATAGCTTCTTTCCACTTATTCCAATCTTTACTTTGAGTGCACTCGTATATTGACGTGGGTTCTAGATCCTCATTAATATCCATAATCTCAAGTGCTACATTGCATGCAAATATATCATTGATATCTACGCTCTTTCTATTCCACTTTATCCCAGACATAACATAATTCATTGAGATCTCATTATTATCATGAACTTCCGGACCATGAAGCTCGGCGTCCCGAGCATCATTGATTGGTACCATCGGTTCAGTTATGTATATGGTTCTATTAACCTCGGTTTCTCTATCCACGGGTTTAGCACATTTTCTTACTTTCCGAGGGTTCTTATCCTTGGAACCTATTGGCCGGCCACATTTTAGGCGTATTTTAGAATGTGTAGCATCTTGATTGTGTCCCTCTTGAACATCAATTCTAATAGGTGCATTCTCGGCTGGTATATATGACTTAGTCACTCTATTCGGGTCAGCAAAGGAATCTGGCAATTGGTTAGCTAGCTTTTGCAAATGTATAATCTTTTGGACTTCTAATTCACACTCTTGAGTCCGAGGATCTTGCCATTTTAAGGACGTATGATTCCATGTTATTTCCTTGACCAGCTTATGTTTTTCTCCTCCTAATGTTGGATAGACGGATTCATCAAAATGACAATCCGCAAACCTGGCCTTAAACATATCACCCGTGGTTGGCTCAAGGTATTTAATGATAGTAGGAGAGTCATATCCAACATATATCCACATCCTCCTTTGAGGTCCCATTTTTGTTCTTTGTGGTGGAGCTATTGGTACATAAACGGCACATCCGAATGTTTTCAGATGGGACACGTTTGGCTCTTGACCCGTAATCAATTGGGATGGGGAATACTTATGTTCACTAGATGGCCTGATGCGAATTAACTCGGCTACATGTAAAACCGCATGTCCCCAAGCTGAGACCTGGAGTTTTGATCTCATAAGCAATGGTCTAGCAATCAATTGTATGCGTTTAATGAATGACTCGGCTAAACCGTTTTGTGTATGTACATGTGCTACGGAGTACTCAACACTTACCCCCATGGACATACAATAGTCATTAAATGCTTGGAACGTAAACTCACCGGCATTATCAAGCTTTATGGTTTTCAAAGGAATGTCCGGAAAGTGTGCTCTTAACCGGATCAATTGAGCAAGTAATCTTGCAAATGCCAAGTTTCTAGTTGATAGAAGGCAGACATGGGACCATCTCGTGGATGCATCAATAAGAACCATGAAATATCTAAATGTCCCACAAGGTGGGTATATTGGTCCACAAATGTCCCCTTGGATCCTTTCCAAGAAATCTATATTTTCCTTTGTTATCTTAACCGGTGATGGCCTAGTTATGAGTTTCCCTAGTGAACATGCTTCACACGTGAGATTCTTTGGGATAACTCTTAATGTGTGCCTTTAGTATTTGACATTATCTTTCGCATCATGTTAGAACCGGGGTGGCCTAGCCGGTTATGCCAAAAAATGAAGTTCTCGGTAATCTCTTTATTTACCGTGGCATTTGCTTCTATCATGTTGATCTTAGCACAATATAGACCAGTATCAATGGCGGGTATGGTTTCTATGACTTTCTTATGTCCTTGGGCAATTTCATATATTTGAAGGAGCTCTTGGTTTCCTTGGCCCATAGTTTCAATGTGAAGACCATTCATACGAATGTCTCTAAAGCTCAACAAGTTTCTCTTGGAGTCGGGTGAGTATAACGCATTAGCAATGTCTAAGTGCGTGCCCTTAGGTAATAAAATATGGGCTTGCCCGTGGCCTTTAATCAAATTTGCTATACCCGCAATAGTGGTCACATTTGCACTCTTAAACACAAGATCAATGAAATATCTTTTATCTTTTAAAATCGTGTGGCTTGATCCACTATCCATTACGAATGCATCCATATCATCATTCATCCTTTAAAGAAAATATCACCCGTTTTATTCATTTAAGTTCATAACTCAATAACAAAATAAAATTCAAAACATAAAAGCAAGCAAATAAAACACAAAGCAAATATGAAAATCAAATGTCGAATCAACATATTTCCTTTAGAATATCGGAAGTCTCATATTCCATTAAATCATCTTTCTCATGGTCAAAATCCCCTTCATCATTATGTTCCATCATGTGAGTTTCCGGGTTCTTCCCTTTAAGGCTTTCTTGGTAGAGGTCAGTGAGGTGCTTGGGAGTACGACAAGTCTTAGCCCAATGATTGTCCATTCCATATCTATGGCACACTCCTTTGCCGGTCGAGTTTTGTGGTTGGGATGAATTACCACGGTTATTGTCATTATGAAACATGACCTCGACCCCTTCCGGGGTTAGAATTGTTTTGAAATCCGCAGCCTCCGCCATAAGGATGAAAATTTCCTCGGCCATGTCCTTGCCATCTACCACCACGTCCTCGGCCATAATTATTAAAATTCTTTTGGACGTGGTTAACCTCTTTTTCATTTGTTTCATTTGTGGCGCGTCGCCGGAAGCGGGGCTGATCCGGGAGGTCTTGTCTCACTATTCCTCATAAGGAGAGTATTATTTTGCTCGGCAAGCAACAAGCAAGAGATCAATTTTGAATATGTCTCAAATCCCCTCTCACGGTATTGTTGTTGTAACAACACATTATTAGTATGAAATGTGGAGAAGGTCTTTTCCAACATATCATGGTCGGTTACCTTCTCACCACACAATTTCAATTGTGAGACTATCTTAAACATTGCCGAGTTATATTCTTCCACAGACTTAAAGTCTTGGAATCTCAAATTTCTCCAATCAAAATTGGCCTTTGGTAATAGCACCGTTCTATGGTGATCATATCTTACTTTCAATTCATTCCAAAGGTCCATGGGATTTTCAATAGTGAGGTATTTGTCCTTAAGACCTTCCGCAAGATGGTGGCGAATGATGGATATTGTTTTGTATCTATTTCTTTCATTCTCATCATTCTCTTTAACTATGTATTCACCGAGTCCTTTAGACTTTAGGTTTATCTTTGTATCCAATGCCCATTGAAGATAATTGTCTCCGGAGAGATTTAGGGCAGTATAGTCCAAGTTGTTGATTTTCGACATCTGAGATCATGCATATCATTATCACAAAATTCTTAACGTATTATCAAAAATTATCATGCATGCGGATTTATTTAATGATGCAAAATCAACTTATGCGATAATAACCTAACCGGCAACCTAGCAAATTATATGTTCGAGATAATCATCATGCGAGTTCTAGTTATCTATATGCTGATCAGATTTTAATTTGTGACAATTTATGTTAAAGTAAATTTCACGAAAATAGGGTTTATATGTCCATGCGCAAATTCCATTAGGGTTTATAAGTTCATATGTAATTTTCCATTAGGGTTTCATAATTCATTAATTAATTAATCTCATCGTGTAATTCATAAAACAAAATCAATCACTTGCATGAGTAAATATCACGAATATATGTTTTAGGGTTTATGTATTATGTGCAATTTACGGATTAGGGTTTTAATGATTCTTTAGTAAAATTCATCTTAACCTTGGTGTAATTATCAAGCAAATCAAACAATTAATCAAACATGAATATCCGTGTCTTGCGACACTCCATCAAACATGCAATCTCGAATCAAATTTTAAATTTCATGGAACCATCAGAACATATGTCCAAAAAATACCGAGACATATGATCATGTTTTAGGGTTTATGGATTCCTAGTTTAACTAGGTTTACCGATTTAAGGTTTTAGGGTTTCGATTTAGGGTTACCTTTGTGATTGTTCTTTTAGTTCACCGTAATTGATAAATTGTATGAACTATCGTCGAACAGCTACTTGTTGTCATGGCGAGGATCGAGAATCGAGTATCGAGAATCCGGTCGTGCTTCGAGAATCTTGCGACCTTCGGCTGGTTACGTGATCGACGCTGAGATTGGGGTTTTGTTGTCGGAGGTTTTAGCTTAGGGTTTTTAGAGAATCGTGCTGATAACGTGTTGTAAATAGAGAGATAAAGGATAGGGGAATCCGTGTGTTATTGCTTATGTTTATGAATGAATATAATGAGGTTACATCGATCCATTATATATAGGATTCATACATCACGTATTCCTAATGAGAAAAGGAAAAGTACAAAGTCTTTAAGTCGCTAAGTGATGGTTAACTTCATTAATTTAACCTGGATATGACAATTCACTTAGATTCATAACAGTTTGTTATATTTTTTAAAATTAGATATTTTTTGTCAGGAAGAAAATATATTGTAGTTCGAAGTTGGAAAGTTTGATTGAGATTCGTGAGATTCGTAATTTTATTAGCAGAAATTTTTTTTGGAAAACGCAGGCTTTTATGAAATTTGGATTCGTCTCTATATATTGGGCCAATTGGATAGCTTTCTTCTTTGGGCCGTCTCGCTAATTCAACCAAAACAAAGATGATCCAAGATAATTGAACCGGGTCGAGATTTCAACGGGGTAGGGTCCGCGTCCCTTTTTCTGGGTCGGTTCAAAAATATGGCTTGGATCGGCTCATATTTGACATCAATTCGCAAAAATGGCCGTACATTTTTTTTTTTGTAATAACTCAAACTTAATGGCATGAGCCATAATTTCTGCGAAAATTCTTATATGGCTCGTAATTTTTTTGTCCCTTTTACTCGATTAATAGTATAGATGGTTATTGCTTCGGATTAGCTTGTCGGGATTATTTAAACACCACTATGAATTTCATTTTATATTTATATTAATAAAAGCCACAACCACTGAAATCCAAACCAAACATATTGGCTTTTATTTATGAATTAATTTCTTAAATAGCACAGAAATGACTATCATAAGTTATATCTTTTGCAAATTACTTAAATATCAATTTCGGTTAAGGAAATATCAGTTAAGCCAAATTTAAAATTATAATTACGGATTATGTCATTTTGATTTATTTAAATCATATTTACGGTTACTTCAAAAAAATAAAATCAATTATTTGGCTTAAGATCAGTTTAAAACTGAAAGAAACCTTTCAATTTCCTATTTTCAAACCAAAAAAAAAAAGTTGTCTCTTCTCGTGCAAAAATCAAAACCCTAACGCCGCTGATGTCTGTTCTTGTCTCTTACGACCGTGCCTCCTCTCCTCCGTCTCCCCACAGCCGCATTTCGTCGCACTATCCCCGGAGAAGAACTCACAAAAGTCTGTTTATCTTCTACAATTGAAATTCTGCAAATTAGAAACCCAATCAGAAAATATTTGCAAGTGAAACTCGATTTTGGCATTCAAAAGCTCTAAACGTTTGTGTTTAAGTTATTTTGAAGTTATTATGTTAAGATTTGACTGTGATCCTTAAGAAAAATCAGTAACGCACAGTTTTCTAGGTTTGTATGCTTTTCATTGTTTGTTTGAAAGGTTGAAGATAACTACGGTATGTAAATGATATTCTGAACATTTTTCGGCCATATTCCAGCCATTAATTTCAAATGCAATAATTTGAAAAACTTTGGTGCGGATGTTTTTCCGTGGATAATTTATGTTTCATATGATGGCTGGTTTATTGGATTAATATGTTTATGTACTGGCTGATTTATTGTATTAATATGATTTATTGGTTTAGTCATAGCTGATTTATGGGTTTGATTCAGTGGCTGATTTATGGGTTTGATTCAGTGGCTGATTTATGGCTGATATGTGATTTAGTTATGGCTGATTTATGGTTTAGTCATGGCCGATTGAGCAGTATTAGTGGCTGATTTATTTCTTTTGCTGGCTGATTTAGGAGTATTTAGTGGCTGATTTATTTCTTTTGCTGACTGATTTATGAGTATTTAGTGGCTGATTTAGTTTTTTTTTGTTGGCTGATTTATGAGTATTTAGTGGCTGATTTAGTTCTTTTGCTGGCTGATATATGAGTTCTTTTGCTAGCTGATTTATGTCTTTATAAACAGATGAATTCTTCTAATGGAGCAAAGAAGTACCCGCTTAGACTTTACGAGGAAAGGAAATCTCTATTGCAGAATAAGAGCATGAATCACAACTGTCAGCTGGGCAATTTCTCACGCATTAGAGAAGCAATAGAAAAATATGCATGGCATGAAATTAAGAAATCATCTGTTGGACTGATTCCTAAGCTAGTTGATAGTGATTACTTGTAGTCTGCTAAGATTGTACATTTAACTCACCTATCATTTGGCAATACAGAATGAGAATGAGATTTGGGTAGTGATCAGTGGTCAACCAATTAGGTTTAGCTTATACGAGTTTGCTGAGATTATGGGGCTAAACACATATGCAAAGCCAATTGAAAGTTATGAAGCTGACTACACTAGCTTCTGGATAGAGTTAGGTGTTCTGCATGGAGTTGGACAAAAGTATGATGATTTGGCTAAAGCATTTTGTAGGTGTCGTGGATGGAATTTACCAGAAAGGAAGATGTTGGGGTTGTTATGTATTCTACACATGGGTATTCATGGTTTACATCATAATTCTAGACTACCTCTAGAATCTGCAAAAAGAGTATTTAAGGATGAAAACATTGATGATTATCCATGGGGTGGGATGGCATTTAAAAGTCTTATACAAGGTGTTAAGATTGTTCAGTATAAAGGAAATTTGTATACCGTCAATGGCAGCGTACATGTGTTGCTCTTTTGGCCTTATGAATTAATTACGGTGTTCAGAGAGCATTTTGGGAGAATATTACAACCGATTAAAATTCTATTTCTTTGATGGGGTAAAAATCGTACGCGTGAGGATTTAGATAAGGTTATTAGTAAGGTTATTACTCAATCTCTAAATCTGAATATATCAAAACGAGTTTGAATATGAATGTATCAAGAAAAACAGTACAACATTTGATGTCAATTCAAATTATCTAAGTTTACAAGTTTTCGCATTATAACCAACTTGTTTACAACAAGAGCAAATATGTTGCTTTCTTGGGCGTTTCTTTTCACTTGCCACTTCTAAACAAGATTTAATTCTAGAATTCATTGGTCTTCCAGGTTGATTTTTTGGCAATTGGGAGATTTCACGTGGTGTGGAACGGAGAGCGCCGAATCTATAGGCATAATTGAACCAGCATATGCATTAACCAAATACATACTGTAATAATATAGGTTACATAATGAGATACGAGAAACACCCTTGTGCTCCGCGGCTGCAATTGCATGTACGCATGGTAATTTGTCGATGTCAAAATGACGACAAGTGCATCTCTTCGAATCTAAATTCACAACATGCAAAGATGTTCCACATATAACTTGTATATTGAAAGCATCAATCATTTGTACGGTCGCATGTTTGGCACCACTCACACGGTCTTGTAAAGCCCAAAAATTATTACGGCTGACTTATAAAATAATGTGGCTGACTTATAAAACATAATGTGGCTGACTTATAAAAACTATTGTGGCTGATTTATGAAACGTAATTACCTCTAACAATTTTTAAACACCACGTGTAAGCGTTGTTTTCAGCGACATTGCATCTTCTCCCGCTCATTAAACCATCTCGTCATCATTGATCTTATTGATTCTAATATTCGAACGATTGGGAAACTTCTAGCTTTAGAAAGTACCTTGTTCATCGATTTCGCTATATTTGTTGTAGTTAGATTGTATCTATTACCCGAGAAATGAACACATGCCCACATTCGTATATTCGCTCTTTGGAGGTAACCATGAAGTTCAGAGTTCAGCGCTTCAACTTCACTGAAGATGGATTCCAATTCGTCCATTCTATAACAATTTGCAGCTTTCTTCACCAAACGAAACAAATTTCCCCCTCTGAACCGTACAAGAATATTTTTGTATAAATGATATGTGCAAATTCCATGAGCGGCCAATGGAAACACATTTCCAATTGCTTTCCCAACTGACTTATGCCTATCTGAGATGATCGCAAGACCCTCATCGTCAGGAACCACATGTTTTAATTGCGTTAAAAACCATTGCCAAACATTATCATTTTTAGTGTCAACCACACCAAACGCTAATGGGAAGCTCTTAAAGGTACCATCTTGAGATAATGCTGTAAGGAGCGTCCCTTTGTATTTTCCATTAAGAAATATATCATCCACGATAACTACTTTGTGCATAAAAGGAAAGCCACTGATGCTCGCACCAAATGCAATAAGTAAATACTTGAATCTCCCGCACACATCTATTTTAAGACGAGTAATTATACCACGATTTGCCCTTCTTATGATGTGTAGAAAAGAAGATAAGTCTTCATAACCCTTCTTAAGACTTCCTATATCTTCTTAAGACTTCATATATCGCAATGTACATATATCAGCCGCATTAAAGAAATAAATCGGCCGCATAACACATATAAGTAAAATAAATCAGCTGCATTGTAGATGAAACAATCTATTACCTTCATACCAAATCCATGTATAAGGCTCTGACATGTCTAAGCATAACTGATGGATCAATGTCGCCAAGCAAATCCATGTATAAGGCTCCCAAAATATCCGGTGTTGCTTGTCGGGATCGAGTAGAACGCTCTGTTACAGAACATGTGTGTTCTGAATCGTATTGACGAATATAGAATTATGGGGATTGCCCTTTTCTAGAAG
Organism: Cardamine occulta; assembly: GCA_028015245.1. NCBI lineage: Eukaryota > Viridiplantae > Streptophyta > Magnoliopsida > Brassicales > Brassicaceae > Cardamine > Cardamine occulta. The sequence goes on along the minus strand of CM051376.1, from coordinate 15,275,387 downwards.
CACAAACTCTCCATCTACATCCGTTTACCCAACACTTAACAATCAGAGTATCCGCACGAGATACTGGTACATCAAAATCAAACCGATCTCTCACCAAAAGAAGTTTCAGTCGTTTCTCCAACTCTATTTTACTCTCGTATCGTTGTCCTACAACGATATTTAGCGAAGACATCTCTAACTTGAGAACCGCATCAGTTTCTTTCGATTCTTTCTTCGCAATATTCTGTGGTCTTTTCTTTGGAGGTAAAGTTGATGAATCTTCATCTTCTTGTTTGGGCTTCCCAAATAAGCTGAAGTTATCATCATCAGATGATGCACCATCTGGGTCGTCAAAAATATCAAATCTGTTGTCAAGTTTGTCACCTTCTTCATCTTCAACGTCGTCTTCTTTTTCGTATTTTCCGTCATTGCTCTCCATATCTGCGTAATCGGGTATCTCCTCAGATTTTGCTCGTTTACTAGCATAGTCAATACCTTCATCTACACATCTCCCTCTGTATTCTTCTTTACTTTACTCCTCTTCTGAGACATGACTGAATGGTCGTTTCATCTTCTCCTTCGATTTATCCTTCTGAATAATTTTACTGTCCTCTTTCTCTGTAACCACTACGCAAAGACGTAGCTGATCGCTCTTTCTTAAGCTTAGAAAACCTCGCAATTGACGAGAATTACATATATAAACTGGTGGAGTGTCGAGCGCCGTTTTTTAAAATTCTTGCTTGGTAACATGTAGCTCAGCTGAATCTTATAGCTTTGCTCATCTAACCCATAATCCTCCATTATCATCTGCAGAAGATCGACGACTGTTGTTTGTTCATTAACATCTAGAACTCTACACCCTCACTTATCGGCATTGAAAATATATCTATTTTTCTAGACCCATTTTCCGCAAACAATAATAATATGGTCCATTATTATACCACTCCAAAGTTTAGATAAGAAGGTAGATGAAGGATGAAGAAGAGAGATGAATGATGAAGAAGATACATGAACAACAGCTATGAAGAAGAACAATGTTAAAGACTGCGGCTAGACTAAACCTAATTTTGGAGCTGATGTAATTGCTGACATGGAAAACATGCCACCAAAAGAACATACTAAAAATCAGCCATTAATCAAAACAATAAGATTGCTGTCACTGAAAAACTATTTAAGTAATTATAAGAGTTTATGAAATCAGCCATTAAACACACATAAATCAAGTGAGAGAATTAAGTCAGCCGCTACATCGAGTAAATCTATCGTCAAAAGCATTCTATTACAGTAATTACTTTATTGCTAATTAGTCAGCCATAATTAACCCAACTTTTCAGTTAATCGGCTTTTTAATGGTAGATTTACAGTAAGTCAGTCACAATAAACTAACCTAAGTATGCCGCTTTAAAATAAATCAGCCAAATAAGCCAGCTGGATTATCGATAAATCAGCCAGCCAAATATAAGTCAGCCATGTCAAAGCAATAAGTCAGCCAACATTTTCATAAGTCGGTCGTCAGAATAAAACTCAGCCGTGTCATATACATTTAAATCAGCCAATATCTCATAAATCAGTCAAAGTTCTTATAAGTCAGTCATGTCGTGTACATATAAATCAGCCGATATCTCATAAATCAGCCAATGTTTTATAAGTCTCCTATGACTTAAGGTTTAGTCTGACATATGACTAGACAAGCCGAAAAAAACAAATTCCGTCAAAAATCCGTCGAAAATCCGTCTGAAATTTTCCGATGGATTTCCGATGGAATCGTCAAATTCAGACAGATTTCTGATGGAATATAAATCCGTCAGAAAATTCCGATGGATTTCAGATAGATTTCTGACGGAATCATCAATTTTCATGTCTATCGAAAATGCGTCGTAAATCCGTCGGTTTTGCAGTAATTTTTTTGTAGTGCTTGCTTGTGTAAAGGCATCAATGATTGGCGTGGTATTGTTGTGTGTCAACCAACTCAACATTCCCCAACCTGCACATTCTTTTGCATCAAACTTCTCATCGATCTTTCGATCACCGGTCCTAAGCGAAAGCACGAGAAACCATCCATAGTCATTTGCTTTTATGGGAAAGAATTCAGTGTTACCTTTTGTAATTTCTTTCGTCACCTCACCAATAGCTAACAAAGCCTAAAGTCATATATAGCATATCAATCACAAATATTTTTAGGAAAAAGCTGTAGAAATAAAAAGATTTGGTAATGAATTAGATAGTTACTGGGATGTTAGCTGCAACAACACCATCAATGAGATTGAACTCCTTGACGTTCCCTGCTGAGTCATGTGTTTGAAAGTGATGGGCAGGCAGGTAAGTCGGAGCTGCTGAGGTTGAGATGCTAATATCCGTGAGTAATGCATTTTTTAGAGGATTAGTTTCACCTATTAGCAGAGACATTATATGTATATTTGTAACGTTTTGATTATTTGAAAACCAAGGTAGAATTATACTATATGCAAACCTCATAGGTAGTGAAAATGGTAGGATGAAGGTATTTGATATCAAAAGTTGGAATCACGACGTTGGTGAGTGTTTGGTCTAGTCTAGTGTCTCCTAATTTGTCTTTGATAAGTTGGTGAAGGTAGCGACCATCATACTTTGGTCCGGTTAAAGACTTCAACAAATTTTTCGCAGCTGAAAAGGGAAACTGATCTTGAGGGAAGATCATAGGTGATATGATCCTAGGTGAGGATCAAGTCCCTGAATGCTCTCCAAGAGGTTGTGATGATCGGTGATGAGGTGAGTGATGCGGAAGAGATGAAAGGTGTAAGAACAGCGAGTAGGATCCGATGGATCTTGGGGGATTGTTGCGAAAATTCCAAAGGGGATGGTGAACCTTTGGACTTTCAGACTTGTTATGTACGTGGGTGAAGACCCTAGACGTGGTGAACAAGCGGTGGATCAAAGTGAAACTTCCTAGGAGTTGTGAAAGACCCTAAGACTATCGAACTTGCTTTGGGTGAGGATGAAGATCCGATCACAATAAGCAAGGAATGATCAAACAGGTTCCACAGAGTTTGAGAATATGAAAAGAGTTTGATAAACCACAAATGAAGCATTACAAGAGTTTAAATCAGCCAAAGAGTAAAGGAGAGAATCTCGAGAATTACATAGCATTAAAACCAAAGTTTGAACAAAGAAAATGACTCTTCATGTCTTGGGGTTTTGGCTGAATCTTCTTATTGGACTTGGGCTGCTTCACTTGGATAAGAGATAGAGGTGGGCTTAGGCTTTATCAAGAGGCTGATGAGTGAGTGATATGGCTTACCTTATTAAAAACCTTATTTGGAAAACCCAATGGGACAAAACCAAATGAAGGGAAAAAGAGTGTAAGTCATATCACCTCTCTTGATAAATGTTTAGGTGGCTTGAATCACAACCAGTGTATCTGGATTAACACACACTAAACTGCCCGAGATGGTGTTGAGGAGATGTTGCAAAGTGGTCTTGAGCTTCTCTTGTTTAGACCGAGTTATAGGACCCGGAGATATGCATAAATCTTCAGCTCCTTGTAGCTCCGGTTCAAGTTGCTTCCTTAGATCCTCATTGTTGTCTCCATGTTGCATTGGTTCCTCCTCCTTGCTAGCCATAGTCATATCATCCTCCCCCTCTTGAAAAGGAGTTGACCTCAAATCTGTTTCTTCTGCAAAATAAGGAATCAAATCAGTAATATTAAAACTCGAACTCACATGGTACTTACCTTGGAGATCAAGCTGGTAGGCGTTGTCGTTGATTTTCTTGATGATTTCGAATGGACCTTCAATCCTGGGCATAAGCTTGGATTTTCTCTCATTAGGGAACCTTTCTTTTCTCAAATGAACCAACACCAAGTCCCCTTCTTTAAATTCCATAAACTTCCGGCCTTTGTTTGCATGCTTAGTGTACAACTTGGTCTTGTGCTCTATGTTGTTTCGAGCCTTCTCATGGATCTGTTTCACAAGCTCAGCCTTTTTCTTACCATCAAGACTTATCCTTTCATTCATGGGTAAAGGCATTAGATCCAAAGGTGAGATGGGATTGAACCCATAAACAATTTCAAATGGTGAATACTTAGATGCGGAATGTCTAGCATGATTGTAAGCAAATTCAACATGAGGTACACATTCTTCCCAAGTCCTAAGGTTCTTTTTAATTATAGCACGCAAAAAAGTGGATAAGGTTCTATTGACTACTTCGGTTTGGCCATCGGATTGTGGGTTACATGTGGTGGAGAAACAAAGCTTGGTTCCTAACTTAGACCAAAGGGTTTTCCAAAAATAACTAAGAAATTTGGTATCCCTATCCGATACAATAGTTCTAGGCATTCCATGCAACCTAACAACTTCTCTAAAGAACAACCCAGCTATAGTAACAACATCATCGGTTTTATGGCAAGGTATGAAGTGAGCCATTTTAGAGAATCTATCAACTACCACAAATACCGAATCCTTTCCAGTCTTAGTCCGAGGTAATCCAACTACAAAGTCCATGGATAAGTCATGCCAAGGATGCAAGGGAATAGGAAGAGGGGTATACAAACCATGATTCTGGATTGTCAATTTAGCTTGCTTACACGTTATACATCTTTGACAACATTTCTCAACGTCACTTTGCATGTGCGGCCAAAAGAAGTGCTCACATAACACGCTTGACGTCTTTGCCACGCCTAAATGTCCCATACGTCCACCTGCATGAGCTTCTTGGACAAACAAATCTCGCAAGGAGGAATTAGGTACACATAGGCGATTATCGTAGAATAAAAATCCATCACTCCTAAAATATTTTCCAACGCCAAATTTTTCACAAGCAGCATAGGTTTCTTTGAAGTCAACATCACTATCATACAGTTCTTTGATTTGTTCAAATCCTAGTAACTTAACCTCAAGAGAATTCAAAAGAACGTACCTCCAAGAAAGAGCATCGGCTACTACATTCTCCTTACCTTTCTTGTACTTAATGACATACGAAAATGTCTCAATGAATTCAACCCACTTGGCATGTCTCTTGTTCAGATTTTGTTGTCCCTTGAGATGCTTGAGACACTCATGATCTGTGTGTATAACAAACTCCTTGGGCCAAAGATAATGTTGCCAAGTTTGCAAAGTCCTAACAAGCGCATAGAGCTCTTTGTCGTAAGTTGGGTAATTGAGTGTGGCGCCTCCAAGCTTTTCACTAAAGTAAGCTATGGACTTTATCTCCTGCATAACAACAGCACCAATACCAATTCCTGAGGCATCACATTCAATTTCAAAGTTTTTATCAAAATTAGGAAGAGATAAAACCGGGGCATGTGTTAGCTTCTCTTTCAAGGTTTGAAATGCATTCTCTTGAGCTTGTTCCCACTTGAATCCGACATTCTTCTTGATAACCTTCATGAGTGGGGCGGCTAAAGTGCTGAAGTCTTTAACAAACCTCCTGTAGAAACTGGCTAAACCATGGAAGCTTCTTACTTCACTAACAGTCTTTGGACTCGGCCAATCTCTAATAGCTCGTATCTTCTCTTCATCAACCTTGATACCATCTGTATTCACAACAAAGCCTAAAAAGACAAGGTTATCCGTTCCAAAAGTACATTTATTAAGATTAGCGTACAAGGTTTCCTTCCTAAGCACTTCTAAAACTTTTCTAAGATGCTCCACATGTTCATCTAAGCTTCGGCTATAGATTAAAATGTCATCAAAATATACCACCACAAAACGACCTATAAATGATCTAAGAACGTGGTTCATTAGTCTCATGAAAGTACTAGGTGCGTTTGTTAACCCAAAAGGCATGACTAACCATTCATAAAGACCATGCTTAGTTTTAAATGCAGTTTTCCATTCATCCCCTTCTTGCATTCTAATTTGATGGTATCCACTTTTAAGATCTACCTTAGAAAAGATGCTAGAACCATGCAATTCATCAAGCATATCATCTAATCTAGGTATGGGATGTCGATACTTTACAGTGATATTGTTGATAGCACGGCAATAGACACACATCCTCCAGCTACCATCTTTCTTCGGAACAAGCAAAACGGGTATGGCACATGGACTCATGCTTTCGCGGATATGTCCTTTCTCCATGAGCTCGGTGACTTGTTGTTGAAGCTCCTTAAATTCTAGAGGGTTGGTTCTGTAGGCTGGTTTGTTGGGAAGAGACGCTCCCGGTATGAAATCGATTTGGTGTTCAATGCCACGGATTGGCGGCAAACCTTGGGGAGGTTCTTCCGGGAAAACATCTTGGAATTCCTGTAAAAGAAACTGAATTTTGCTAGGAATTTCCTGCACAGTTTGGTTAGTATTAAAGCGTTCTTTAAACACAAAAAGGAGGGATGAGGAATAACTCCCTTGTCGAGGCGTGATCATAAGGTTGGCCGGTTCTTTGAGCTTGGCTTCGGAAGTAGGTTTACTTTTCTTCAAGGCCATTTGATCTAGATGAACTTCTTGAGGAGTTAAAGGTACAAGGATGTTCTTTCTGCCCTTAAACTCAAATGAATATCTGTTTGTAAATCCATCATGCATTACTCTCCGATCAGATTGCCAAGGTCTTCCAAGCAAAATATGTCCAGCATCCATTGGTAAAATATCACATAAGACCTCATCTTCATATTTCCCTATAGACAAAGGAACTATGACCTGGTTTTTGACTTCCAATTCTCCCTCATCATTAAGCCACTGCAACTTATACGGCTTAGCTCTCTTAGTAATAGTGAGTCCGAGCTTATCAACCATAGACTGGCTGGCAACGTTGGTACAGCTACCACCATCAATCACTAGGCTGCAGACTTTGTTTTGAACTAGGCAACAAGTGTGGAAGAGGTTTTCTCTTTGCTCATTTTTCTCGGCCTGAATGTGTAAGCTAAGGGTTCTTTTAGTGACCTAAAGTTGTCCGAACTCCGGCATTCTAAGTGGTTCCTCGAAATGTTCAGGTTCCGAATGATCTTCTTCTGAGTCTATCTCGCCGTTGTTCCTAATAACTATGGTTCTCTGATTGGAGCACGAACGGGAGTAGTGACCGAAACCTTTGCACTTAAAACACTGAATTTCTCTAGCTTTGGTGCTTGATCCTTGATCAATTCCCTTGAGTGGAGACTCGTCTATCTTGGGTTTGGTAAGCGGTTTGTAATCCTTAGGCTTGTAATCCTTGCTGAACTTGGTAGAGTTGTATCCGGTCGTAGAGCTTTTCCTCTTAAGTTGTTTTTCAAACATGATAGCTTTGTGGAGAAGCTCTTCTAGCTCGACATAATGATGTACCTCCAGTTTTTCAATGATATCTTTGTCAAGACCTCCCATGAATCTGGCCATAGTAGCTTCATTGTCTTCTTGAATATTGGCTCTAACTAACCAGGTTTCCATTTCTTTGAAATAATCTTCAACGGATCTTCCTTGAGACAAATTCCGAAGCCTAAGGTGAAGTTCTCTGTGGTAGTGACTAGGTACGAACCTTTTCCTCATAATGATCTTTAGTTGGGTCCAAGTCTCAACCGGTATATCTCCAGCCCTTCTTCTAGACGTCACCAAATAATCCCACCAACTTAGAGCATAATCCTTGAATGCGGTTGGGGCGAGTCTGACCTTAGTCTCTTGAGTAATCTCCCGGCAATCAAAGATAATTTCAACCCTCTTTTCCCACTCAAGATATTCTTCAGGGTTACTGGTTCCATGGAAAAATGGAATTTCTATCTTCACACCGGCTAAAGGATCTCGAGTAATGGGTTGGTTATTTCTAGCGGTTTGATCTTCTCTTGGCTGTCTTCTTCGAGGACGATTTGATCGAGAAGTCTGACTGTAGTAATGCTCAGCATCAGAAGATCGTAGGTTCCTCCCAAGTTGTTCTTCCATAACAGGTTGTTGATGTTCTCGGAATCGGTTGTTGATGGACCTCTCTAAATCGGCTTTCATATTGGCCATACTCTCAACCATCATTGCTTTGAAGGATTCCATAAGTTGCTTGTTGGAGTTGGAAGACTCTTGTTCATCATGGATAGTCCCCACCATGGTACCTGTTCAGATCCCAACAAGTAAACTAGTAAAATGCTCAAACACAACAAGAAACACAAAACTTGGAAAGAAACCCTAATCAACAGTTTGACTTGATCAATCAGATTAAAATGACAAATCACGTTCAAAAATTTTAGAGACAATTTTAACATATACTAGACTCAATCATGGTTTCAATGAAACAAATTTCATGATTTTAGGATTAACCAATGATTTTAAACAATTCTAGCAAGTTAACACGACAATAACTTTTCAAATTCCGATAATCTCTAGTTGTGACTGTTCGACGAAATCAACCTCGAAAAATTATCGAAACATGTTCAAAAATTCTAGAATAAATTTTAACAAATACTAGACTCTTTTTTAAAACAGATTCAACAGATCTCACGATTTTATCAGACAAATTAAATTTATGAAAATTCCAACAGTCAGCAGACAAAACAGATCGGAATGTCAAAAGGTATAACAGATCGGAAAAGATACAACCTGGCGTGGAGTCAGCTCTGATACCACTTGATATGATCCTAGGTGAGGATCAAGTCCCTGAATGCTCTCCAAGAGGTTGTGATGATCGGTGATGAGGTGAGTGATGCGGAAGAGATGAAAGGTGTAAGAACAGCGAGTAGGATCCGCTGGATCTTGGGGGATTGTTGCAAAACTTCCAAAGGGGATGGTGAACCTTTGGACTTTCAGACATGTTCTGTACGTGGGTGAAGACCCTAGACGTGGTGAACAAGGGGTGGATCGAAGTGAAACTTCCTAGGAGTTGTGAAAGACCCTAAGACTATCGAACTTGCTTTGGGTGAGGATGAAGATCCGATCACAATAAGCAAGGAATGATCAAACAGGTTCCAGAGAGTTTGAGAATATGAAAAGAGTTTGATAAACCACAAATGAAGCATTACAAGAGTTTAAATCAGCCAAAGAGTAAAGGAAAGAATCTCGAGAATTACATAGCATTAAAACCAAAGTTTGAACAAAGAAAATGACTCTTCATGTCTTGGGGTTTCGGCTGAATCTTCTTATTGGACTTGGGCTGCTTCACTTGGATAAGAGATAGAAGTGGGCTTAGGCTTTATCAAGAGGCTATTGAGTGAGTGATATGGCTTACCTCATTAAAAACCTTATTTGGAAAACCCAATGGGACAAAACCAAATGAAGGGAAAAAGAGTGTAAGTCATATCACCTCTCTTGATAAATGGTTACGTGGCTTGGATCACAACCAGTGTAGCTGGATTAGCACACACTAAACTGCCCGAGATGGTGTTGAGGAGATGTTGCAAAGTGGTCTTGAGCTTCTCTTGTTTAGACCGAGTGATAGGACCCGGAGAAATGCATAAATCTTCAGCTCCTTGTAGCTCCGGTTCAAGCTGCTTCCTTTGATCCTCATTGTCGTCTCCATGTTGCATTGGTTCCTCCTCCTTGCTAGCCATAGTCATATCAATAGGACAATGCTCAAGATAGAAGTCTTTGATCTCGTTAGCCGCAAATAAGGGACGACCTTGTTCGTTTGGGGCTGTCAGTATGGCGGTCACTAGACCACCCATGCTCGTCCCTGCAATAACATAAAAGTAATCCGCAAGCCTTGCTTCTTCCCCATCGAGTTTCTAAGCACATAACAATTTGATTAAGAGCACAACTATTTGATAAATACTTCACATGTTTACCAAAAAAAACTATATGATAAAGTCAGTACTACTATCTTGAATTAACACTATTCAAAATTTATGAACCGTCTTAAAATTTCGTCACATTCAAAATTCTAGTCGATTTTGATGGATTTGTCCATTTTTTTTGTAAAGATTATTAGTTGATGAACCTTATAAAATTGTTAGGAAAGAATTATTCATTTTCTTCAACAAAATAAATTTTTATTACAAATGACAGCTAGAGTTCTAACAATCATTGATTTGTTTTTTTTCTGAGTGGTTTAAACGCAGTGGTATGGTTGTGGATTTGGGAGTTTGCGAAACGAACGGTTGTCGATTCAAACATAATTAAGCGAGTCTAACAATTGAAAATATGTGTATTTGCGGAGAATTACTTACCGAGTGAATTTAGAACTGCGATGTTTTATTTATGCAGTCCACTATCCAGTAAAATCTAGTCTTAATATAGTCTTAATCTTAGTTTAAAACATTATTAATAATTAATCCATATAATCGTTTAAATCTTTGAATTTTTAATCTAACACTTGGCATCTCTTAATAGGTAGTTAAAAACAAATTTATCTTAGTCTTGTTTGATATGGTTATGATTTTGTAAAAATCTAAATAAAGAAATCAAACACACAACATAAAACTACCTGAAGCTCTGACTCAAAGAAAGAGAGAATAGTTGCAGGAATAATTCCTCTGATGCCACCACCATCAATGCTAAGAATAGTGATCAAGTTGCCATAAGTGGGAGGTTGAAGAGGAGAATTGGAACTCTCCATTATTATTTTCTTAACAGGTGAAAAAAGAAGTTTCATGGTCTCTCTACTTAACAAGAGAAAAAGGATATCTGATGCTTTTCTTTTAATAAAGAGATTCTGATGCTTCTGATGATAATTGATATGGTTTATGTGGTGGGAATTTATAGGCGACATACTCTTGACTATTCCATTGAACCTTCAGACAATTTTTGTAACGAAATTTACTTGTACCTTCGTCCTTTCTTCGTAGAATTTTATTAGTTAATTAATATATTCAAAAATGTGTTGTGTACCTAATTATGCAATTTACGTTATGCTTTTTTCTTCTTCTTGAGAAATATTTGACTCTGTCAAACCTTTAGCTGGAACAATTTAGTTACTGTACATTTCCAAATTGTTTGTAACACCCCGGTTTCTAAAAATATGGTGATGCATAAGGAAAGCTTAAGAGATTTGTTTTGACTACATATGTTACCAAAAAGTGCACTTGTTTTTACCGTCACTTGTTCTGAGAGAACTCCATAGTTAAGCGTGCTTGGGCTGAAGTAGGACTAGGATGGATGACCTATCGGGAAGTCACTTCTGGTGCCATGTGAGTGAGGCAAAAAAATGGAGAAAGATCATGTGATGATTTGTAGGGACAGTAACAAGTTTTTCGGAATAATGCATCGACCGTTAGACGAGGGTGGGCCCCACAGGCCGAGAGAGGGTGTGGTGGCTCACGGACGGAGCGTTACATTTGGTATCAGAGCCAAACCCAGATGATTGTGGAAACATGTGGGCTCACAGTATCGGGGGTGACGGTCCTAGTGCGCAACGTCCTCGTTGCGCTCTGTTAGTGGGAGTGATTGGAACACCCCGGTTTCAGAAAATATGGTGGTGCATGAGGAGAACTTAAGAGATTTGATTTGGCTACCTATGTCAGCAAAAGTGCACTTATCTTTTCCTGGTCCTTTCTCTTATCATTGTAAATGCCGCTTATTTATGCTTTCTTGTTTTCCCTCTCTTTGAAATTTGTTACACCGAGACGGTGTAATTCAAGTTTGGGAGAGGGCTTTGTGTCTATTTATCATATGTTTTGTGGTCTTATTTTGTTTTTTGCATATTTGATTCTCATGCATACACTTATTTGCATTGAAAGAGCCAAAAAACATTCAAAAATTTTAATAACACAAAAAAGCATGTAATATCATTTGCATATTAAGATTGAGTCCATATGCATTTAGAATTCTTGCCTTGTAGAAGTTTGTGCTTAGCATTAAGATCGTTGCCCTTAGTCATGGTCATTTCCGGGGAGGAACCACGCCCAATCTCAACACCGTGAAGTCAAGACGATAAAAGACTCGAACTAAACTCGACAAACGAGCAATCTAGCAAGAGAAATGAATTGAATGACGCCACGACAAGCTGCAGAAAAGCATATCGATCAGTCAGGTTGATCTTCGGATGAACACACCGAGAGATCGGGTGATCTTTTGGATAAACACACCAAAGAACCGGTGTTGATTGATGGATAAACACACCAAGATCGGATCGAACAATTGGCTAAACACACCAAGAGTTCTAGTCGGAATCACTCCAATAAAAGAGATAAAATCTCAAAAAGAAGTTTTTAATAAAAATGAGGTTATGATACAATGAGAGTTCGACCTGAATATAAAGAAGAGAAAGAGATGAGAAGGTGAGAGGGTGGTTTCGAGACATGTCTCGGAAATCACCATCTCGGAACAACAAGAATTAAATGACATTGTTTAAATTTGAAAATGACTCTTGAGGACATTTTTCTTCCTTCTTGAGTGTAGGCCACGAAGTTATTCATGTAAATAGGCCTTGATCATGACTAACAAAATGGGTAATGAAAAAGTATGGACCATTAACCTCATTAAAAACCTTTCTTCAAAAAATCTAATGGGACAAAACCAAAGAGAAGGGAAAAAGAGTAATAACTGGCCATACACCCATTTGTAAATCCTCTTGAGCATGTAACGACACCAATGTGGCTCGGATAACATATTCATGGCTCAAGTGATCCTTGTGAGTTAATGTTTCGTGAAGCAAAACTCCAACATCTTGGGTTGACACAGTTGTCCGGAGACAAGTCTTGGTTCCAAGAAGAGTTTTCTATGCTTCTTTAGCTCATTGCTTGTCCATTGCTTCATGTCCGTTCCATGCTCCATGCTCCAGGTCCTTGGAGCTATCCAGAATTGCATCATCCTCCCCCAGTTGAAAAGGATTTATCCTCAAATCTGTTTGACCTGCCAGAAAGAACGCTAAGTTAGAACCAGCAAAGAGTAAGATCATGGAGTACTTACCTTAGAGCTTAAGTTGATAAGTATTGTTGCTAATTCTTCTTGTTAGGTGAAATAAATCATTGATCTTTGGCAGTGGCTTGGACTTCCTTTCAGCTTGGAACCGTTCTTGTTCTCCAACCTCAAAGATCATCCTAAAAGAATCAAAGGGTTTCTTGTCCTTTGTCCAAATATCTCCAATCCCGGTCCTCACAAAGAAATTGCATGAGAGAACCTCTAAGTCTGGTGGTTCCTCTTTAGTACCTGCAATGTCGTCAACACCTTTGGCAAAGAACAATTGTGTTATAACAGTCATGGAGTCACAATAAACAGATAAACATATCTCAGCTTGGACCAAAGCATTATCCTTGTTACGTTCTTCTTTTACTTGCGTCCTAAGACAATATTTTTGTTCGAAACATTCTTTGAATAAACCTAAAATTTTCTCAATGATTTTTGGATATAATAAACTCATACTCATAGCCCTTAAATCATGAAAAACAAATAGAGTTGAAGAATGACTTACCCGAATAAAGTCCTAGAAGTGTTCGGTGTTTGTAATTATCATGGTAAATGGAAGTGGTGTTGGATCCGCGGGCTCTTCTTTGATCAGGGAATTGTTGGTGACCAACCTGTACACTCTAGAGTTTAACTTACACAATAAGAACTCTCCTGGTCGCCATAAATAGGTTTGGAATGAACAAAATGAAGAAAGATCCATTTTAGGCTCCACGAGAATCATGAGAAGTGAAGTAATCCAAATCTTGGGAGATATGGGTCTTAGACTTTCTAGATAGTCTCATGGTCTCCAAATGTTGTTTTGAGAGGCATCTTGATGGAGACAAAGGACAGTTTCTTCAATGGGTAGCTCTACTCGCAAATCAACATCTCCGGGAAGAAAATATGTTTGTTGTTCAATACCACAGATGCGTGGTAGTCCTATGGGGTTATACTCTTTCTCCTAATCCTGAAAAAGAGACATCATCTCACTTGGCAGCACTGGTGCAAAGTTAGTCAAGCTCATGAGAGCTTCCTTATAAACAAATAATAATAATGGCTCTTTTGAAAACATGTTTTGCTTAACCTCACCAGCCCGCACAAAAAAATTTGATTGCTTGCCTATGCTTTCTCTTTTTTACTTTAGCCAAAGTTGATCTTGATAGCCTTTACAAAGATCTCTTGATTGAATCCGATGATGAGTGAATAGTTCTTGATCATTAGTATTCTTAATTGGCCTTAAAATTGTACAATCTGCACCAAGAGAAAGCAAGTTAGCTTTCATTCGTTTTTGGGAGTCTAAATAGTTACCTTGGGTTTTAATTGGTGGTGGAGCATCTGGTGGTTTCTCCTTGATCACAATGTTGTACCCAGCTCTAGGTACTTGACTGTGGACAAGAACTGCTTCATCGTAAGTGAATTCTCCTAATTCATGTGTTGTTGCCTCTTTAGGTGATTCTTGGATTTGAACTGGTTGTAGATATTCTGGTAGTTCTTCCTTGTCCTCAATGAGATTTGTGACAGCTTCTCTCTCTTTGTTGGCTACAGTCTTGGCGCTAGTCTTCAACCAAATCTTATCTTGATAAACCTCTTGAGGTGTCATCGGAACTAACACGGTCTTTCTTCCTTTGTACTCAAAGGAATATCGGTTGGAAAATCCTTCATCCTTGACTCTCCTATCAAATTGCAATGGTCTTCCAAGGAGTATATGCCCTGCTTCCATAGGTAGCACATCACATAAGACTTCATCTTCATATCCCCCAATGAAAATAGGTACCATCACTTGCTTCTTGACCTTCACCTCTCCACTTTCATTGAGCTAGTGGATATCATATTGTTTTGGATGATCCTTGACGTCTAGTCCCAACTTCTGCACCATGGTTTCACTTGCTACGTTGGTACAGCTTCTCCGTCGATGATAAGGCTACACATCTTTCTGTTAACATGACATCGCGTGTGAAACAAGTTTTCTTTTGCTCCTTGGTTTTAGATGGGATATTCAAATCCTTTCTGGTTACAAGTAGCTGCCTTGGTCTTCCGGATTGCTTTCTCCTTCCCAATCGTCATTTGATCGATCCTCGCGGCAAGCGCTTCAAGGAAGGGTTGCTATTGGTTGCTGCTTGAGTCCTCCTTTAGTTCGGACATCTCTACTTGCAGTAAAGAGTTCTTGGACAAGAAATCATGATCTAACATACACAAACACGAGAATGACTCTTTGAATGACGAAGAACCCTAATCGTGACACTTGAAGGTGAGGGGTCACTTAAAAATATCAAATCGACTCCAAAAATTCCAGAATCAATTTTAACAAATACTATATTTACCCTAGGATCCAAAACAGTTATGTTCATAATTTTATCGCACACTAATAATTTATAAAAATTTGACAAAGTTGGACAGAAATCGCCTTCACTTCTCGATGGTAGCTCTGATACCACTTGATGCGATCCTGGGGAGGAACCACGCCCAATCTCGACATGTGAAGTCAAGACGACAAAAGACTCAAACTAGACTCGACAAATGAGAAATCTAGCAAGAGAAATGAATCAAGGGTTAATGAAATGGATCGAATAACGCCACAACAGGCTTGTATCATCACAAACTTGGTGTGAAGTGTTTTCACGGCTGGACTTCTTCAAACTTGGTGTGAAGTATTCTTCATGGCTTGACTTGTCTAATCTTAGTGTAACTCTTCTTCATGGCTTGGCTTCTCCAAGCTTAGGGTGACGATCTTCTTATCAACATTTCTTGAGTAACACCTTTCTTTTTCCATTTGATGAATATATATGCTCCAAGAACTTCTTGACTCCATTTCCTCTCTTTGTGTCCCCTTCATTTACTCGAACACTTCTCTGACCAAGAATAGTCCTAGATTTCCTTGTTTAAACATTTCATAGAAGATTTAAATTCATTAAGTAATTGTCGTGGGGGGGGGGGTTTAAGAAAGTTAAAACAAAATTAGGTTTGCAATTCAAAGAAATAAGAGTAATAAATCACAAGAATCAAAAATATTCAAAGGAATGAAAGGTAAAGGGTACTCCCTTTTTATTGATAACTCGGACAGTACATAATTGGTCAACCATGAATTGGATAGATCAATCTGAGTATGGGAACAATTGATCCTAACTCCATGCATCTAGCCTTGGTATTTCCTTCTTTGGATTTTGACATTTTTACCTAGGGAAATAAATAACAAGGGTTAGCACTAAATTATTTATGGTTCTTCATCGTAAAGAAGTTTACTCTCTTTTGAGAGACGGTATTTAGTTATGGTCTTAGGAAATTTCAAATCACAAAGATAGGAAATTCGGACCAAAACTTATCCTTAACAAAAGTTAGATGAACCAAAGTCATATAGTGTTTCTCATTCATAAGAAGGAAATCAGACTAAGATTCATTTTATTTTGTTTTTATTTTGAAATAGAACCCAAGGGATGAACCATGATTTATGGCTAAATTTCACAAAGAATTTGCCTTATCAAAGTTCATCAATTTTAAGAAAACGACCATGGTCTTTAATTCCTTCAAGAAGTGAGCCATGGTTTTATCCGGGTGAAAATGGTCTTTGGTGTATCTTATTCATAAAGAAATTTATACGGACTCATTTCACCTTAGGGTAAATCACAAGAACCGAATACTTCAATAATTCGAAGCGGTCCAAGGTTTTGTTCTTATTGAAATAAAATTTAACACGCCTTAGATCTTTAATCCATAAAGACCAAGTATCTTTAGCGTGGTTTCTTCTCTTAAAATTTACTCAAATCGTAACAAAAGAAAATTTACAATGAACTTCACGTTTATTTATTCCAATAGGACTTCAAACTCAGTTCAAGGTTTGAAATGTTCAAGAAAGCGATTTTGAATTCGTCATGACTTAGAGATAATAATGGCTTAAGAGAGTGAGAAAGTAGAGTTAGACACCAACACACCATAGGTTTTAGATTAGGGAAAACCCACAGATTATGCTAGTGACGATCTTACCTTCTTTCTCCCCTTTATGAATCAAAACCCCATTATATTCTATTCATTGTCTTGAATCTAGCATGACTTAGAGCATCTCCAATGGTGCTCTATTTTTAGAGATATCTCTATCTTTAGAGATAGAATGAGCTCCAATGGTACTCTATATCTTGCTCTAAAAATAGAGAAATGAATAATGTTTCTCCAAATTTGGAGAAACACTATTCATTTCTCTATTTTTAGAGCAACACCTTTTTTATTTACAACATGATCCTTTAATTTATATATGTATTTGTTTTATACTCCAACAAAGTTATGTATTCATATTTGTACTTTTTTTTTGTTAAAGGATAAAAGAAAATAAAAATGCAACAATAACATATATTAATTTGAAATACAAATGACATGAGAGATGATAAAATAAAATAATACTACAACCAATACATGAAATTAAAGACAAAAACTGAAAGTAAAGTTTCTGTTGAAAGAAAAGATACTTAACACAACATAAACTAGTGACTTAATATTCTGGTATATCACTTTCCGATCCGCCAAGATTACTAAAATATTACCCAAATGAAGTAGTTGCAGCTAGAGCTTCTTGATCGGCCCTTTTCTTTACGATTTCTTGTTGTCGAGCTTGAAAATGTGCACGAATGTTTGGATCTTCTATGGTATTTAAGATTTTCAATAAATTTTTATCTTCTTCCTTCATTTCTTTCATTGCATAATTCTTACTTTGAAGCTCCAAATGGCATTGTCTCTCAGCACTTGTTTTTTTTTAATCGCTCTAAAAGTTGTTTATTTCCTTCTTCCAATGTCTTGGTAACAGCTGATGTTTGATCATCGCATTTTCTTTTCAATTTGGATTTTTTTTACTCCAATTGGTCGTTGAGATGGAGATCTGCCAATAAAATTGTTTTCATCATCCAAATTTAGAGAAAATGAAGCCAAACATCGAGGGTTGGATTTTTTGATTCTGAAGATGTATACCTAAAACCGCATGGATTTGGAACTTGTTTTGAAGGGGTAGCACCATCTTTAAATTTTTCAAAATTCTTGATAATGTTCCATAAATGATCAAATCTCCAACCAGATTTGAACTTTGGATCTTCCATTAGCATTTATTTTGCTTGATTGAACTGTATAGAGTTAAAAACAAATATGAATAAATTAATACATATTCATATATATTAATATATATAAGTAAAATGAAAATTCATATATATTAATATTTTAGAAAAACTCATATATTAATACCCACAATATCATCATTTGAAGCACCACTTGGACGTCCACTTTCACATTTTTTGATGCATGCATTTAGTTTCCTTGCTGCTTTCTCAATAGTTTGAAATCAGCATTTGATTGATTTTTTTGAACGTTCACTCCTAGTTGCAATTTTTCCATTCTCGTAAGCTTCCACCACACGATCCCAAAACATTTCAGATGTTTGATAAGCACCTGTTATTGGATCTTGAGAAATTTCCATGTAAACTTGACATAGAAATTTACTTTCTTCTTTTGTATACCTCGAAGAACGAGAACCACGTTCAGACATTTTTGTTAGAGAAAGAAAAAAAGTGAATGTTAGAAAAAGTTAGAGAATGGTTTCTTTGTTGTGAATGGAAATGAATAATCTATGGAGTTATTTATAGATGTTAGAGTCTCTCACATTTTTCAATCTAACAATATCAACTTGATACCTCATTCTGTTGCTGTTAGACTTGGGATGACTGATTTCAAGCCGACGAGGACCTATCTTAGCTTGGCTGATCGATCCAAAAGGATCCTAGAAGGTGTTTTAGAAGATATTCCGGTAAGAATTGGTGATTCCTTGATTCCCACAGACTTCATGGTGTTGAAATATGAGGAAGAACCTAGGGATCCTCTAATTCTGGGAAGCCCTTTTTTGGCTACAGCTGGGGCCATGATTGATGTAAAGGGAGGAAGGATAAGTTTGAATTTGGGTGATCTGGTCATGAACTTTGACATGGACAAGCTGAGAAAGACACCCACCATTGATGGTCAAACATTCTTGGTAGAAACCTCCACAGACATTACTGCTGGGTATGTCAAGGAGTTGGTTCCTAGTGAGCAACTGAATAACCATGTTTCTGAGCTTGAGGATTGGAGTGGTGATCATATCTTCCGAACGAGGCTCCAAGATGAGGCTGGAGGAAGATGTTTTTGTGATAGAGACAAGGATTGCAGAGCTGAATTACAGAAAAAGTACAGATATCCGAGCTGCAGGCTCAGTGTCGATCGACACCCTCTGCGTGTTGGCCCAGAATTTTCTGAAACAGCTGGTTTTCGGGATGATTTTACTACTGCAAATCCGAGAGCTACTATCAAACAGAAAACTTTCCATTTCACACACCATCCACCCCAGGAAAAGCCAAGGTACGCACTTTCTGGACCCAAACCCTCTGATATCATCAATAAGACTTTTCAAGGTACAAAGACTGTTTTACAGTTAACCAAGCCACGAGATTATCGTAGAGCGCTTGTGTCTTCTATTGATGATTTTACAGGGAAAAGAAGTGTCCCACCCAAACGAGCGTCCCACCCTGGTGCTATTCCTATATTCCTTGATCGACCTCATGCGCTCAAAGCATATACACCACCATGGATGAAACAACTGTCGCAGAGGCATTCATTGCCATTATCCGATCCACCAGATGCCTGAAATCTGGTACAGTCAAGCTACTGACTAAAAACAAGGTTTTTAATGAGGTAGTTGTGAGGATTTGTTTCTGGAAAATAAAACTTAGTCTCCACACTCACTCCGACTAAGTTTGAGGGAGAGTATTAATCAAGCAACAAATTCCCAATAAGGAATTCAGGCCCAAGAAGAGAAGAAAGGACGCCCAAATTGTTTTCTTCTCGAACGGCTCTATTTTTATCTCACACGGATCCGCAACTATTCCCAACGGATAGATATTTTTGCGTTTAAGAGTTCTATAAATATGTAACTCATTGTAACACTTTACAACTACTGAGATAATAAAATCTCTAAAAGATAACAAAATCTCTCAACTCCCATTCTTATTCTTATTATTTTTGCAAGTCTTATTCTCGTTTCTAGAAGCGTAATCTCTGAATTCTAACATTAGTTTTCTCATTTCTGTTGTTTAATTCCATTAATAAAAAAAAATTATTTGGTTCAGTTTTGCTATCTTAATTTAGTTTTACAAAGAAAAGAAAATCCATCAAAATTATCTTTTCTTAGTTTTGTTGTATCTGGTTTTATAAAATCTCAAAACAAAATACCAAAAAAAAAATATCGTCTTGTTATTTTATGAGTTTTTTTTCGTCCTAAATAATAAAAGAAAATATTTTTTTTTACATAATTTGTTTCTATTTGTTTCAGAATTTGTTTTTTTTTATAAAGAAAAGAAAAGAAAAAGCTGAATTACTTGTTTGAAATTTTCCATAAAACTGGTTTTTCTTTTGTGTTATTGTCGAATATCTTGTTTCCTTTTTGTTTGTTACATATTTGTTTCGTCTCCTTCAATAATCTGTGTGAGGTACGCTCACCAAAACTTACCAGATAAAACCAGAGACGCATGGAGTATTGCTTGGAGGAGGAAGAAACTTATGAATCTTCCCCGATGACAATTGGAGCCATGGAGAATTTGATAACACGTCCTACGGTTCTGGCTGTGCAGAATCATGGCCCCATGATGACTAGTCGATTTCAGACTATGGTGAAGAACATGATGAAGATGGACCTGAACCAGAACCACCCGATTGTTCACAAGACACCACAAGCCACCAAGGATTGTACGGAGAAGAAGCTGACCAAGAGAGTGAGGATGGAGGACCTTATGGAGACTCACGGACTGAAGATGAAGATTATCAAAACAGCCAGGGAGATGAGCAATGGTGTGAGGAAAAACTCAACTATAACAGTATGAAGGAGAATCTCGGCATGAAGAGGTTGAATCACAATTCATCCAAGAAGAAGATTACTACGGACATGAGACACACCATGGAGAACTTAATCATGATGGAGAGACATCCAACAGAGATAAACCATGGTGTGAGGACACTAATTCTCAAGAGGACCTAGAAGACACTGATATGCTCAAATTTACCTTTGAGCTACTCTCTCAAATTAAGAGATCGTCTATAGTACTTAGGGATCGAATTCCACAGAGACTCACGTTCACACAATAGACTTTCAGTCTATGAATTAAGCTAAACAGGAGAAATTGTAATTAAAAGAAAACAACAGGCAATTAAAATCGAAATAAATTCAGATGGGAAAAGAGCTAGGGTTAGGGAATTTCTCATGTAATTCAGAATTGCAGGTTGAATAAATTATCAGGATTGCTATTAATATCTGTTCTCGAACTTGAAACACAATGGTAAAATCAATCAACTTTCGCTGCAGAGACTATCGATGTCTAAATCTAGAATTCCAAATTTTTTTTGCTAAATTCCTCAATTCATACAAGCACTAATGATCAGGTTCGATTATTCACAAAATATCTAAACCAAATTCCTTTGCGAATAGTTATTTTGCTCATCAAACATAGTTCAGGCAATCAATTACACTTTCATGTCAACTAATCAACCTAAGATCAGATTCTAGGTTGCGAATCTAAAATCAGCAATAAGCATAATCTAGATGAAGAACTCTTTTCATTAAATCCTAAATAATCATCAACCTAGTCAGTAGCTTGACGGTACAAACCCGGTGGGAAAAACTCTTTGTGAGGAAAAGAGTGTAGTGTCTCTGGAAATGGAGAGACATGATCAAGGGTGAGTGAGATCTACTAATCCAAGCTTGTTGTAGATGTGGTTGCAAATCTTGAGACTTGTAGCTTTGGTGAATATGTCGGCCAGCTGATCTTCGCTTCTTGTGTAGCATGGGAGGATTACTCCTTCAATGATCTTCTCTCTAACTTTGTGACAATCCACTTCTATGTGCTTGGTTTGTTCATGGAAGACTGAGTTGGTAGCAATGTGAATTGCTGCTTGATTGTCACAATGCATGGTAATGGGACTTGTGCTCTTAATTCCCAGATCCTTTAGAAGCACCTTTAGCCATACTAGCTCATTTGTGAGCTTCTTCATTGCTCTATACTCACTTTCAGCACTTGAGCATGGGACGACCTTTTGCTTCTTGGATTTCCAGGTTACTAAGTTCCCTCCAATGAATGTGCAATAGTCGGTTGTGGATATTCTATCCATCGTATCTCCAGCATAATCCGCATCACAATAGCCCACAACTTCATTATTATCATTCTTTCCCATCCAAACAGCTTGCCTTGGTGATCCTTTGATGTATCTCAGAATTCTTTCCACCATATTCCAGTGGTGCACCAAGGGCTCTTTCATGTGTTGGCTGACCTGATTCACAGCAAAACATAGGTCAGGTCTTGTTATGGTTAAGCAAATTAACTTACCTACAAGCCGCCGGTATTGAGCTGGATCTTCAAATGGTTTGTCAAGTGGATCTTCTTGTCCTTTCTCCCCCTTTCTCCTGACCTTGTAGCCATCTTCAAGTGGTGTCTTGGCCGGTTTAGAACCTAATTTTCCTGTCTCTGTAAGCAAATCAAGTGAATATTATATTTGGGAGAGAAACAAGCCTTCCGGAGAGCGGCATATCTCTATTCCTAGAAAATATTTAAGTTCACCTAGATCTTTTATATCAAATATAGATTTAAGGAAAAGTTTAGTTTCTTTAATACCTGCTTGATCATTGCCGGAAATGATCAAGTCATCTACATATACCAAGACCACAATGATTACTTGAGCACTTTGAGAAGTAAACAAGGTGTGATCACCCTCCAATCTTTTAAATCCTTTGGCTATTAATGTGAAGCTTAGCTTGTGGTACCAGGCTCTTGGGGATTGCTTCAACCCGTAAATGGCTTTTCTATGTTTGAAAACTTTGCCATGAGGAATTGAACTTTCAAGACCCGATGGAGGCTTCATGTACACTTCTTCTTCAAGCTCTCCTTGGAGGAATGCATTTTTTACATCCATTTGCCATAATTCCCAAAATAGGTTGGTTGCCAATGATAGAATCACTTGGACTATATGGAGCTTAGCCACTGGTGCAAAGGTGTCTGTATAGTCTTCTCCATAAGTTTGAGTAAATCCCCTTGCAACCATGCGAGCTTTATACCTTTCAATTTCTGCATTTCTGTGATACTTGATGGTGAATACCCATTTAGATGTCACAGCTCTTTTTCCCGAAGGTAGATCATTCACATCCCAAGTGTGATTTCTAACCATTTTTTCTATCTCAGCATCTATAGCATCCATCCTGACCTTGATTTCTTTTGCTTCTTCATAGGTCTTTGGAATGTAATGCTGCTCTATCTTTCCACGGAATGCTTGATGGTCTGATGGCAAGAGGGCAAGAGAACACTGAACTGGGTGAGCCACAGCTTGATGATTATAATAGACCCTGGTTTGTTTCCAATGGTCCAGACCAAATTTTTGGCGTGTGCTTCTCCTCAAGGTTGGTGCTGGTGCCTCTTCTTCCTCATGATATTCATTCTCCTAAATATCAACTTCTGGTGGAGTTTCTTGATTAACTCCCCCTTGTTCATTTACTCCTTCGTCATTCTCTTGCTCCCTTTGAATATTTAGCCCTTCTTCTTGAATCTGATCATCTTGATTCTGATCATCTTGATTGTTTGCAGGGGCTGTTTGTTCTTCATTCATTTGAAGAAGACCCATGTGACTTAAAATGTGTTGAAGAGAGGCTGCTCGATTTGCTATAGAGTCAGCCAAGTCTTTCACACTTTCCCAGCCCGACTTCTCAAAATAACTTTGATCTTCTAGGAATTTTACATCTCTAGACGTCATGATGCGTTTGATGCTTGGATCATAGCATTTGTACCCTTTTTGAGTAGTGGAGTATCCAATGATCACGCTTCTAGTGCTTTTAGAATCTAGCTTATTCCTTTGATCCCTTGGCACTAAGACAAAACAAACACTACCAAACACACGTAAGTGATTAATATTTGGTTTTGTTTTGTTTAATACCTCAAATGGTGATAAGTCATCTAAGACTTTTGTTGAAATTCTATTTATGAGGTAGCATGCGGTCATGACAGCATCTCCCCAAAATCTCCTTGGCATGTTTTTGTGGAACATCATTGATCTTGCTACTTCCATCAAATGCCTATTCTTCCTTTCGGCCACTCCATTTTGTTGTGGAGTATAAGGACAGCTCGTTTGGTGAAGAATGCCATGATTTGCCAAATGAGCTTTAAAAATGTGGCTTGTGTATTCCCCTCCATTATCCGATCTCAGCACCTTAATTTTAGCATTGAAATGATTAGTTACATATGTTTGAAAGTTGAAAAATGCCTCAAATACTCTATCTTTAGAAGGTAACAATTTGACCCATGTATATTTCGATTTTTCATCTATGAATGTCACAAAGTATTTTAGGTTATCTCTAGATAGGCAAGGTGAGGTCCAAACATCAGAGTGAACTAAATCAAAACAATTCTCATATATTGATAAGGAGTTTTGGAAAACACTTCTACAATGTTTTCCCAAAATACAAGACTCACACTCAGAGTTATCAAAGACTACATTGGGTATAATTAATTTTAAAGCTCTAGAATGACGATGGCCTAATCTAGCATGCCATAAATCATTTGAACTACTAGCTACATGACAGGAATTAATAAACGGCAAACTAGCAGATTTTGAGCATCTAGAATGGTTCTTGAGATCTTCTAGAGTTGAGATCTTCTAGAGTATACAACTCTCCCTTAGTGTTTCCCTTGCCTAAAACTTCACCGGTTTTATTATCCTGAAAATGAAAGCTGTTAGGTCCAAATATAGCATAAGCATTGAGATCGGTGGTAGCTCTTTTTACCGAGACCAAATTATTGCTAAATGTAGGCATGTAAAAGGCACTGGATTCATTTCCAAAGAGGTTAAAATTTCCTATGCCTTTAATTGGCACTCTAACTCCATTAGTAATTTCAACATGACCAGAGGTGTTTTAAATATTATTTAGTAGATTGGGATCCTTAATCATATGGTGAGAAGCTCCTGAATCTACTAAAAGAGTTTTTGAAGAGTTAGAGGCTAGAAAGTGATATCGGACTCCTTGCAAATTTGCACGGTTTTGATCATTGCCTCTAAGTCTGCTCTGCTCATGGTGATCATGCCATTGTTCTCTAAAGTAGAAGCTTGATTAGAATGGCCGTTTGGAGCATTTGGGTTCAGACCGAGTGATGTAGTTGGTTGAGCGGCTGGAGCATAATTTGAAGCATTTGCTTCATTCGCTTGTTGCCTTGCTCTGAAGCTGGCTCTGAAATGAGGATGAAGGATAAAGCACTCCTCCTTGGTGTGTCCTCTCCCTTGGTTGAATTTTCCAATGTTATTGCAATGTTCACATTGTTTTGTTGTTCCTTTCTTGTTGGAACTGATGGGGGTTTGTAAAACCCTTTGTTTCCCGTTGGCAACTCTCCTTTGCTGAAGAGATCTAAGTAGCCTTGCTCCTTTTGGATTTGAGAGAAGATGTTCTCAAGGCTTGGTAGCTTCTCCTCCCTTAAAATGTACTTTATAAGGTCATTGAATTTTGGATGGAGAGATTGGAGAAGTCCAAACACTCGATCTTGCTCTCTTCTTTCCTCTATAATTTTGAGGTCTTTTGTGCTTGGCCTCAGCATATCCAATTCAGCAAGTGTTTGGTAAAATCTTGATCTTCTTGAGTGAGGTTGCTGAGATCTTTCTTCTTGAGAAAGATTGGTGATGTCTCCATACACCTTCTTTAGAGTTTCCCAAAGTTCTTGAGCTGTCTCGCAATATGAGTAAGATTCAAATATTGAATCACTCAAGGAGCTGTGGATTATGTTGAGTACCATTTGATCTTTTTGCAGCCATTTTCCCGAGCTTCTTCATCTCCTTCTTGAAGCTCTTTTCCTTTGGCTGGTTCGACTTAATTCCACAAGCCACGACCATATAGATTCGATTTTGTGGATCGTGACCATAGGAGATAGTTTTCTCCTCTTAGGGTGACTCTTATTGCGGTTGGTTTTGACTCCTCCATGAGTGAAAGTAATGATTAGCCGCTTGATAATCTACCGCTCAACTTCACACAAACTTGTCTAGGATGAATATTTCAATCTCAGAGTTTGAACCAAAAGTTCTTTGAGGAATTTCCAGAAATATACCACTCTAACTTCACACAAACTCGCCTAGGATGAATATATATCAATCTCAGAGTTTTTAAGGAAGCTAGAAAGATGTATTTCCAAAATAACCAAAGAAATTTGAATTTTCGGAGAAGAAGATTGAACAGTGATTCCAACAGATAGACTTTTGAATTTTCGAAAAATATTTCTTGATTTGGAGCTTTATAGAGCTTGTGAATGCTGCAGAAGCTTTGAATATGAAGGAGGAGAGATTGTAAGTGCAAAAGAGACCAGAAGAAGGAGTGATTCTTCAAGAAAAGTTTCTGAACTTTCTTAAGCTGTAACAATGGTGTTTTTGAAAAAGTAGAGAAAGAGAAAGATGAAATCAAAAGATTGATCTTGTTTATGGATCAATGCTCTGATACAATGTTAGAATTCAGAGATCACGCTTCCAGAAATGAGAATAAGACTTGCAGAAATAATAAGAACAAGAATGGGATTTGAGAGATTTTATTATCTCTTAGAGATTTTATTATCTCAGTAGTTGTAAAGTGTTACAATGAGTTACATATTTATAGAACTCTTAAACGCAAAAATAACTAGGCATATCTTGTAGTTCACACGCTCATCTATCCGTTGGGAATAGTTACGGATCCGTGTGAGCTAAAAATAGAGCCGTTAGAGAAGAAAACAATTTGGGCGTCCTTTCTTCTCTTCTTGGGCCTGAATTCTCAATACAGTATTTGTTGCTTGATTAATAGGGCATAAATCTGAGATGCCATTTTCTGTGAAAACCTTTTCTTACTACACCTCTCCATTTGTTTCAATTTGAGAATACCCTCCAATAACCTTGTGAAGATGAAAATACCCTTAAGATATAACTGGAAACTAGTTGTACCCAGTTATACTATAACTACTCGGATTACTAGGTATAACTGGGTACCAGTTATACCAAGTAATACCGAGTAATACCAAGTAATACTCGGACTACTCGGTACAACAGGTATCCAGTTATACCCAGTTATACCACACATATGAGATTCGAACCATGGTCGCGCGAAGCGGATGAGTGCGCGTAAGAGATAATTTTCCACTGAGCCATAGTGTTATGCTTGGTATCACTTACAATTTAAACTATATAACCTACTCGGATTACTAGGTATAATTGGGTACCAGTTATACCAAGTAATACCAAGTAATACCGCACCTACTCGGACTACTCGGTACAATTAGTATCTAGTTATACCCAGTTATACCACACATATAAGATTCGAACCCTGGTCGCGCGAAGCGGATGAGCGCGCGTAGCAGATACTTTTCCACTGAGCCTTAGTGTTTTGCTTGGTATCACTTACAATTTAAACTATATAACCTATTTTCAGAGATCATTAAGGGTAAAATTGTCTTTTATGTAATGGAGGGTAGTCGAGATTATTTATTCACAAGGAAGGACAATACAGAATTTGTCTCTGATTAATAACTAATAAGAAATAACAAGAAACAAGTTTTTATTTTGCATTTCGGTTTAGTGAAAGTAAAAACAACAAAACTAAAAAAATAGAAAAGATAAACGTAGGATGAACACAACCTGGGTTTGATAGAAGTTTTGGGCTCTGATACCAAATGATATAAGATTCGAATCACTCCAACTTATGATCAGTTAATGATCTAGAGATTCAAAGCTTAATCTCGTAGAAGGTGGTTGTAATATCCCAAATCCATCTTTCAAGGCCTGGGAAGAATTTGAGTTAGGCCCAAGTCAGCCATTCACTAAAGAAGAAGGGTTTGGTCATTTATGTGTGTGTTAACGTGCAAGTATTTGTCACTCTCTTTTTCGATCACACCGTGGAGCAACGCATGGATTGTTGAGAAAGGTAATCGGCTGATTATACCTTCGTCATTAATGGCTGCGTGTGTAGTTGTTTGTTAACTAAACCATGATTAAACCAGAGATTCCTTCTATAATTGATCCTCTAACCAAAGTCAAATTATTCAAGGGGTTGAAGTTTATGTGAGGTTGTTCTCGTTGGTTAATTAATTAATGAATTGGGTGATTTAAACCAAAATAAATCGGCTGGTCATGTGACATTAAACCCCATAAACCAAATGTATCGTCATGGTCACGCGGAGTGGATTGTGGTGTAGTGCGATTATTGATTTGGGATTGTTATTGAACAGGAGCCCGTTACGGGATCGTGTAGTTTACTTGTGGTGTTCTTAAATTATTAGATTAGGTTTGGTTTAAATTATTAAACCGGGTCTAATAAATTAATTGAGAAAAACACCAAAAATCAATTTAAATTGAGACTATGGGTTTGGTAGGGTTTGTGAGATTAAATCATGGATATTAATTTTGGGTATTAATTATTGATTTAATCATTGATCAGTTCCTCCAAACTGATGGAGTTGGAGAGTGGTTGTTGAGCCGGATTTTGCCGTTGCTAGTCATAAACCGAGAGGTCGATCCGAATTGCTAAGCTGTGGACGAGATCATGTTTTCTTTGTATATAAATATATTTAAATAATTACTTAGTTTATGGTTAAACCGGGTATACCTAAGAGTTGCATAATTTATAAGTAACCATATTTGTTTGATGAAAGTAATAATATTGATAAGTATATTTTTATAAAAAAAAGAACTAGTATTTTAGGACTGGAAATTAATATGGGAGTTTTAATGTGTGATGTGTGGTTTGTGAAATGGAATGTTTTTCGTGTTAAAATAAATTGTTTGTGAAATGGAAATACAGGTAAACCGCGAAGTTATTTTGCGAGGAAAGATGCTTGTAGTTGGGTGTTCGCTTATGGACGCGAGATTGCGGGTAAGCCAGGATTCGCTGACAAGCCAATGAGAAAAGGTGTGGGAAGACATGCTGAGACACTAGGTATCCGATACGCATGAGTGAGAGATGCTGGAAGACGTGCTTATGCACTAAGGATCAGATACGCACAAGTGAGTTGTGTAGGAAGACGTGCTTAGGCACTAGGGATCCAATACGCACAAGTGAGGAGCCGTGTTCACATGGAATTGTTTGTTGTGTGTGTGTCATGGACACATTATTTACTTCACATCTTAGGTTTAGACTTCGTGATAGACTACATATATAATTATATGGAGAAATCGTGAGCCCTAAGGCTTGCCCCACTAAGTAATTCTCAATTACTCACCCCTCTCTTTTCATTGCATGTAATCAAGATGAGTAGCCGAAGTTGAGCAATTGGTGT
Source organism: Cardamine occulta (assembly GCA_028015245.1). Taxonomy (NCBI): domain Eukaryota; kingdom Viridiplantae; phylum Streptophyta; class Magnoliopsida; order Brassicales; family Brassicaceae; genus Cardamine; species Cardamine occulta. The sequence continues at coordinate 15,246,424 of CM051376.1, read as the reverse complement.
TGGATTAATGGATATAGTGGCTTTTCATTATTTATTTTGTTATTGGATTTCTAGGATTAATTATTGTTTCCGTACTTACCTTAATGGAAAACGTTGAATTGGATTACTGGAGTATTTATTTCATAGCAGTTATTTAATGGATTTTTTGCCTTATAAATTATTCAGATAATGTCGTGTTGTGGAAGTAAAAACCGGGTGTTACAATTTTGGTATCAGAGTTCTAGGTTATGTCAAACTGGTTCTGACCCTGGAGACAGTCCTGAGGAAGATTAGATTTCTTGGGCATGTTTTTGTTAACATCATATTTTTACCTATTTTTACCATCATTTTCATATGGTTTTATAAAGACTTTTATGTGTTTTCAAGGTTTAATAGGCTATTATTGAATATTTTTAGTTTCAAAGAGATTTTACAGGTTTTAAGGAAAAATAGACCAAAAAAGAGTAAAACCCGTTTTAAGGCAGTTTCTGAGCATCAGAAGTTTGGCATTCGTAGAAGACCTTCCCATGCAAAGCCTGTTAACCTAGAAGCTGGACCAAATTCAGAATTCTTTATATCCATAGAAAGCTGGAAGAGTCAAAATTCACCTCGGATAAGAATCAAAGCAATCCAGTTAACCGTTTGGAAGATAAAACCCGCAGAGTGATGACCTGTTAACCTTGGTCACAAGGAGTGTGACCGAGGTCCAACCTCTTGGTGACCTCGGCCACAGGTCCTTGACCTAGGCCTGCCTTCACCACCACCTCAGTCATAATGCCCGTGACCGAGGTCAGAGGACCAACTGTACTATCATGGAGAAGATATCAAGAAGCATGGATCAAAGCTTCACAATATGGCGTTAATATATCATGGTTATTACGGTTTTTAAGCCATGATATATGTCCTTAATTGATTCTTTTATGTGTCTTTAGACTGCTATTAGATTCTTTTACAGGTTTACACACATTTGAGGATTTTTGAACCTTTTGAAGCGTTTTGGAGCATTGTTGCTGAGAAGCTGAAGCTGGTGCCTAGACAGACCCCTGGTGTCGATCGACACCACCATGGGTGTCGATCCACACGTTCCATATGTTGAAGCCACACTCTAATATTTACAAGTTTTGAAGATTTTCAACTTTGCCCAGAAGTTTTTATTATTTACAAAAAGATCCAAGTTATGTTTTAGAGTATATTTTAGGGTTTTTAGGTCTGAGAGATCTATCATATCTTTTTGCAAGGAGACTTTGAGAGAGATTGAGAGCTTGGGGCTGATTTTACTCTATACTTCTGAGAGAAGATCTTGATCCCCTGTTTCTATTTCTCTTTTGAGTTTATTTATGATTTCTATTATATTCATGTCTTTGATTTCATTGATTATGTCTGAGTATATCACTTGTTAGGTTCAGGGATTCTCACTAGGGTTTTCATGGATTTGTAACAATGATTGATTGGTTAAGATTCACAACTTGATGAGTTCTTCACGTAGGTTTTCTTTAATGCTAGATATGGCCTATCACCTAGCATCTAGATTTTAGGTTATTGACTTAGCACGAAGGTGTGATTTAAAACTTAACAGAACCTTGAGTTTGGATTCGATAATTTGTGAACAAATCAAATGGACTTAATGCTTGTTTAAATTCTTATGTCTCACAAAGGAATTTGGTTTCTTAGATTTTAGGCATAGAGAGCTTTCACAGCAAGATTTGGTTAGTTCTAAGTTAGTGTTTTGAGTTCTAGAACTGGAATTTAATTTGATCCTAGCCAGTCCATTGATTTACATCTCCTGAATTCTTGAGAAATTCTCAGAGCTTGATGTTTTTCCCATTTGAATACAACAACCTGCATTTACTTTTCTGGATTTTTTTTATTTATCTCCTATCTTACTTAGCTTTATTCAAAACTAAAGAATCTATTGTGAAATATTGTGAGTCTCTGTGGATTCGACCCCTGTATACTACAATTGCATATATGTGCACTTGCGGTGTATCTCTAGGGATTAAACTTTAAGCATATCAAGTTTTTGGCGCCGTTGTCGGGGACTCTTGTTTCCAATAGATTTAAGTGTAGAATTTAGACTAAGTTTTTATTTTTTGGTTTAACTTACATATTTTCTTTTCTTCTTTTGTTGTGTGTTTCAAGTGTATGCCTAAGCGTGCTACCAGGAGCAGCAAAGACAGTCAGCTTTTTTCTCTTCCAAATCAAGAGCTAGCAAAGTTAGAACGAGCAGGAAGGAAAGCAAAGAAACCAGCAAAAACGGCTGAACGAGTAGTATTACTGCAAGATGATGCTGGTGTTCTTAGGGACCAAGAGGGTCATGTGTGCAACAAACAAGGGCAGAGACTTTATGATAATGGAAACCCCATTGCACCAGTAGCTATTGCAGGCATAGAGAATGCACAAGAGAACACTTGGAGATTACAACAGACCTGATGAGTTCTATGCTAATAGGTCTGCGATTCGACTTCCAACTTTCCAGCAAGCTGATTTCGAGCTGAAGCCGTCCTACTACACCTTAGTTGGACAACATCTTTTCCATGGGCTTTCTCATGAGCACCCCATGGATCACATTGAGAGGTTTGAAGATCTGGTGACTAGCATAAAGCTCAAAAGAGTCAGCTATGACTACCTATTTTGTAAGCTTTTCCCACACTCTCTTCGTGGTGAAGTAGCTTACTGGTTCAAGCAATTGCCTACAGGGTGTTTAACCAATTGGGAGGATACCAAGAGAGCTTTTCTACGAAACATCTATGATGATGCGAGGTCCGAGGATTTAAGGAATAACATCTCTTAGTTCACGCAAAGACCTACTGAAGCATTCAAGGCTGCTTGGGTGAGATTCAGGGCTTATCAGAGAGATTTTCTGCATCATGGTTTCAGTAAAATTCAGCAGTTGGGTATTTTCTTCAAAGGTGTTGATTGGAGATATCAGATGGATTTAGGTGCTGCTAGTAACGGGAATTTCAATACAAGGTCTCCAGAAGAAGCATATGTGTTGATTGAGAACTTGGCGTCTAGTAATAGCACCAAGAATGCTGATTTTAAGAGACTGAAGCAAGCTGGGAACATAGATGGAAAACAGATTGCTGAGCTGAAGACTAAGTTAGATTCGGTTAATAACATTCAAGTGAATAAGAAGACGGTTCAGTTTGCTGCAGAAGTTGAAACTTTTGAGCGAGAGGAAGAAGGATGTGATGAAGAGGATGTGAATTACATTGGTTGGACTGGTTTTCAGGGTCAGAGATTTGGTAATCAACAAGGTATAAGTGGTTACAATTGGAACAATCAGAGGGACACTTACTCAGGTAACCAAAACTCTTCTGGCTATATCTCCATGCCACAGTACCAGAAGCCTTTTCAGAGCAACAAAAGTTTCACCAGGAACTATGGATCCTCGTCTTACCAGACACCTCCTGCACCAACCGAGCAAAGTGAGATAAAGTCTATTCTTGAGCAGATTCTAGAGGGTTGACATAGGATTATAGTTGTTTTTAATGGCAAGATTGATGCTCTGTACACAGACTTGAATGGGAAGTTTGAGGCTCTGAACATTCATGTCAAGTAATTGGATACTCATATTACGCAGACTGATGGGTCTGTGAAACGACAAGATGGAGCTCTTCCAGGAAGAACAGATGCTAACCCAAAATGTGCAATGTCGTGACATTGAGAAGTGGTAAGAAGCTTAATCCTGTACTTAGAAGTGGATTAAGTATTAATGAACTCGTGGAGTTAGAAGAAATTGAAGAAGATGTTGCAGAAGAGGTACTTGTATAGATCGATACAACCCCTGGTGTCGATCGACACCAGCAACCAAATGAAGCACCTCCGAGTTCTACGGTGCCAGCACTATCATTAGAATTTTCAATGAAATACTTTCAAACGTCATGGTAAATGTTAGTACAAATCATATTAGGATATGAGTTTTGGTCATTTTTTTTTGTTTGGTTTAATATCATAGTTAATTTACAAATAAAGCTACATTAGTATTATATATGTATAAAACCGACACTTACATTTGATTTTGGGTCACATTGATCATACCACCCCTAGAATCAATCGACACTAGCAGTCCAGAAACGAAGAATCAAATCAATCAACCAGTGTCGATCGACACAACATTGGTGTTGATCGACACCAAGACACATCTAAGAAACCAGGTTCTGTGAAGCCGCTTATTTCAGCAGAACGAGTCTACAAGCCTAAGGTTCCTTTTCCCAGGAATACCAGAAAGTCTAAACAAGAGCTGTATAAAGCAAAGTGTAAGGCTATGATGGACAAGCTCATTATTGAGATTCCATTGATTGATGCCATCGAAACCACCCTCGTGGTTAAGAGATGTTTGAAGAAGTTGCTTACGCAGACTATGCGAGAAGAGAAAGGTGTCATGATGATCTCTGAAGTCTGTAGTGTTGTGACTCAGAACAGAATTCTAGAGAAGCTCAAGGATCCAGAAAGTTTTGTTTTGGATTGTTCTATATTCAAGGATAGATTAAAAGGTTCGCTATGTGATCTGGGTTCTAGCATGAGTTTGATGCCTCATTCAGTTTTTGTAGGTCTTAGTATCACTTACTCCACGCCTACAAGGATCTCTTTGATTTTAGGTGATAGAAGTATCAGGATTCCAGAAAGTGTGTTGGAAGATGTGCTTGTGTGCATAGGGGAATGCATGATTCCTGCCGACTTTGTGGTGTTGCGACACACTGATGAGCCTAAGGATCCTCTTATCCTAGGCAAACCTTTCTTGGGTATAGCTGGTCCACTCATTGATGTGCAGAATGATAAGATAACTTTGAATGTTAGGGATTTTATTATGAACTTTGATATGGATAAGGTAGTGAAGCTACCCACCGTAGACGGACAGATGTTTTATGTAGACACTCTCAGCAATCTCGCAGAGGAGATTTTCCATGAGATCCGTTTTGAAGACCCTCTCGAGAGAGCTCTACTTAATTCCATAAATGGAATTAAGCATCTAGATGACATTGAAGCTGGGTATATCAAGATGATGGGTGCTAGTGAGAGCGTGATGCACTTCATCACACAAGGAGAACTCGTTGGTAATCCTAAGAAAGTTGCAAAGTTGAGTGACTGGAGCGAGGAGAAAGATTGAGCTTAAACAGCTCCCTGCCGGGCTAAGGTATGCATTTCTTGGACCTAATTCAACTTATCCTGTCATTGTTAATGCTTCTTTGAACAACGCAGAGCTCACCCTATTGCTAAGTTAGTTGCGCAAGTATCGTAAAGCTCTTGGCTATTCTCTTGATGACATTTCAGGTATCTCTACGGACTTACGTATGCATAGGATACATCTCGAGGATAAGACAAAATCATCAATTGAGCATTAGAGGAAGTTGAATCTGAATCTGAAGGATGTTGTCAAGAAGGAGATTTTGAAACTCCTAGCAGCTGGGATCATTTATCATATCTCAGACAGTGGTTAAGAATGAGAAGGATGAGTTGATTCCTACGCGGACTATGACTGGACACATGAAGTGTATTGATTACAGGATGCTGAATGCTGCGACACAGAAAGATCACATCCCATAGCCGTTTATTGATCAAATGCTTGAGATGTTAGCTAATCGTCCTTACTATTGTTTTTTGGATGGAAACTCAGGCTTCTTTCAGATTTCTATCCACCCCGACGATCAGGAGAAGACTAAATTTACATGTTGCTATGGTACTTTTGCATACCGCAGAATGCCATTTGGATTATGTAATGCCCAGTGACATTCGAGAGATGTATGATGTCCATATTCACATATATGATAGAGGACTATATGGATGTATTGATGGATGATTTCTCAGTTTATGGATCCTTTTATCATGAGTGTTTGGATCATCTGGGTAAAGTGCTAGCTAGATGCGAAGAGAAGCACTTAGTTTTGAATTGGGAGAAATGCAATTTTATGGTTTGAGATAATATTGTTCTTGGACACAGGATTTCGCAGGACGGGATTGAGGTTGACCACGGAAAGATTGAGGTAATGACGAGTTTGCAAGCACCGGATTCTATTAAAGCTGTGAGAAGCTTCCTATAACATGCTAGGTTTTACAGGAGATTCATCAAGGACATCAGTAAAATTGCGCGACCATTGACTGCTCTGCTATGTAAATATGCGAAGTTTGAGTTTACCATTGTATGCCATTCAGCCTTCGAGCAGATTTAGCAAGCATTGGTTAATGCTCCAATAGTACAATCTTTGGACTGGTATTTACCCTTCGAGGTAATGTGTGACGCTAGCAACTTTGCAGATGGAGCTGTATTGATAGTTTGGCTTTTGTGTGTTTTTACACGATGCTAGCCTTTCTTCATAACTCAAGAGTCAATGACTCTCAGGACTAAGTCTCAGAGTGAAGCAAGTCTAGTAAAGTGTAATTTTCTGTTTAACCATGCAATTCCTTAATGCATTATCATGTCATTGCAGCAAATAAAGGTGTCAATCCAAATGGGTGAGATGCTAGCAAATAGAATGCAATCAAAGTCACTTAAGTCAAGCCAAGCAAATTGATTTTTGGGTGTCTAACAAACTAAGTAACGCAGGAAATATGCAAAATAAAAACTAAGTAAAACTGCTAGTGCAGCAAGTAAAACTGCTACTGCAGCAAGTAAAACTCAAACACCTTAGAAGATCAGAGATTCATCACTAATCTATCCCATCCTCAAGAATCCTAAAAACTACTCACATATAATGATGAACATCAACCCAAAAAAATCAAACATTTCAGAATTCATTGAAAATAGTCTAGAAAGATAGATTGAGATGAGAATAGTAAGACTGCAAGGAATCAAGGCAAACTAAGTACTAGATTAAGAGAAATCTAAATTACAAAATGAAGAACACCCAGAATAATGTTTAGAGGCAGAGAGAAACCCTAAAAAAAATCCAATCCTTTCCTAGTTAATACCCAACAGGGGTATTTATAGTAAAATGCGGAAAACCCTATAACTGAAAAAGACAAAGAAAGACTGCTAAGTCTCTGCGGATGGTGGAGCTCGACCAAGTCTGGTCGAGTGGTGTCGAGTGGTGGTCGCGATGTGTGGTCGAAGGTTAGTGTGGTAGCTCGAGTTGCAGAGGTCGAGTCGCACTGAGTGTGGACGTCGAGTGGCAGACGGGTCAATGTTGTTGAGTGGTGACTTGAGTGGTGGAGTTGGTCGAGTCCGTCAGTGTGTTGGTCGAGTCCATCAGCTCCTCTACAGCGTTTATGAAGACTGTTGAGGCTTAATCCAAATGCAAAGTCCTCGTCCAGCCGCATCTTTCCGGCGTGTCGGATGAACATCACATCCTTCTTTGCTCCATGACTCCAGATTTCTCCAAATGCCTCCAAAACACCTAGAAGCACTCCAAACATGCAATATGTATGCAAATCCTAATATGAATGCTAAATGAGTGAAAAGGACTCTAAATGAGGTGAAACATATGATGAAACTACACCTAAGTGATGTCAAATGCATGCTAAAACATGTTAAAATACAGAGACATCAACTCCCCCAAACTTAGTCTTTTCAAGCAAACAAATCATAAGCAGGAAGAGAGGTTTGAAAGTGGGGATTCAGAAACTAAGCAACGCCAATAAACAGGATAAAACCAATGTCTTATTTATTAGCTCAATGATGCAATTCAAGCGAGCTCTACTTCAAAAACCTTAGCCATGCTATTCACAACACAACCTAACCTTTTGTCTTAACCTACACATGCATTCAATTATACCAATCCCTTTAACATTCATTAAGCATAAACTATGAATCAAGCTATGCATGTCCAATGAACTCATTTGGCTAAGGGAAAGGTTAAAAGACAAAGATGGTCCCTTCGTGTAACTGGTTAACACTCTTTCTCACTCAGGGGACACTCAAGAAAGGACTGAGCTTTAAGAGAAGGCTAAAGGTCAGGGCCAACCAATGCATACAAGGATAGACTCCCATCTACCCATCCATATACATAATCAAACCCAAACCCCTAAATCTAAACCCAAAAATAATCATATTACTACCCTTTGGCACTTTTTTGCCTTGAATCTCTTTGATCAATCTTTTTCTTTTTCTTTGTGTTCTAAGGGGGTTCCTTTTCTTTTGATTACTCTAGCGGATTGGGTTTCTATCTGAGGCTCTATCTCTTATGCAACTCATACATGTTTCTCTTTTTTTTTTCTTTTCCTGAGCCTATACATATATATTTTTTTTTTTACTACCAAATCCTTTACTAGAGCTTGAATCATACACAACCCCCTACTTGAAGTTTATTTTCCTTTCCCATTTTCTTCTCTTTTTCATTTTCAACACATCCCACAATGATTTCCCGTAACTCGGCCTTCCTAGCTCGGTGTAGCATATCGAGTTTGCATCTCAAATAGAATTTCCACCCACTCCGTCTGCATAACTCGATGCAAGAGACCGAGTCTACCTAGTTGGGTTCTCTACCCCGAGTTGGATATCTCTATTCCCATTTCTACCCAGAATCATATTCCCACCTAGTCCAAGCTAGTCCGATAAAAGGCCTTACACACACAGAGAATAATATTGGCTTGAAAGAAAGGTATGTTCATGGTGGGGGAAACTGTTCCAATGATGGGAATCAGCTACTTGGATAGCAAGAGTGGTAAAAAGTATGAAAGAATATCCAAGTATGTATATAGGTATCCATGAGTTCAAGTTCAATGCATAAACATGATAATTATAAGTCAAGTTTAGATTCTAATAGATAGGGAAAGGCATCAGATCACAGCATGTTTCAATCAAGACAAGAACGTCGAGTTATGTATTCAAAGCATGGTGCTGTCTTAACTTCAAACTCACTCAATATGCATCAGACAATGTTGGGCATTGATTTTATCTAGTGAATCAAAATGCTCACAAGGTTATACTCAAATCCCCTATGCAGATGCATGAATCTTGAATGAAATGCAACTAGACTCAATCCTAAGATGCTAATGCAACTACATGGACACTCTATTTTTATGGGATGATTTTCGAAAAAATTTCAAATTTTTATGGGTTTTTATATGCAGTAGATGATGACTAATGGTATGCAAAATTTGAAATAAGAAAACAGAAAACAATGTCAAAAACATCTCAAACCCTGGGACTCCCCCAAACTTAAATTACACAGTCCCTTGTGTTTTAAAAATTCAAGGGAAGGTTTGAGAGATTCAAGAAACAAAACAATTTAAACTAGAAATGCAATGGTATTTACAGTGGAGTGATGGAGTTGGTACCTCATAGGTTGGTGAAGAAGGAGTCGATTGACTCCTCCATGCTCTCGTATGAGTATGCTTGGTGGGGGGGGGGGGCATGACGTGGTGGTCAAGTTGCTTGCTCGAGCCCGCGCTGTTTGACCATGCTGCTTGTCTCTTGCGTTGCCGTGGTTCAAAGGAAGAAGCTCTGGGGGGCTCGAGTGGTGTGTTACGCTTAGAGCTCGTGTTCAAAGAACCACTTTTCCGCAAAACGCTTGGTTGACCTGGTTCATCATTTCTTTGAGAGCGGCGCCTACCCTTGCCTTGAATCTTGTTTAGCTGTTCCTTCATCTCCTTGCACCGATCTGACATATCTCTCACGGTGTCTTTTAATGCTTTGATCGTTTTGTCCTGAACCTTGTTCCACTTCTGAAGTAGTCCAATCCGCTTGTGAGCTTCCCACTCTTGTGGTGTTTAGGTGCGGCAAACTCTTCAAACTGAAACATCTCAGGTGCAGCATCTTCTAGAGGGCTCGAGTGACTGACTCGAGCAGTCTGATCGAGTCTATCCCCTTCTAGTCTTACGGTTTATTCTTGCATAAGGCCTATCGGGTGTGGCTTCATCAGCCTCCATGGGGTCCCTTACAGAGGACACCTGCCCTCTCTCTTCAGTGTAGCGCCTTGCTATGGCTTCAGCTTCTGCACGCCGTGGAGGTTAGACATAGCTTCGAAACCTGAATGTGATAACTCAAAACCAAGAGAGAAATAGTGAGAGCGTAAGGCGTGAGAGAGAAAAATGTGATTGAGTATAATGTGTGATAGAAAAATGTGAGAAAAGATGTGTGAGTGATGGGGAGGTAAAAGGATAAAGGAGAGGTGGGAAGGTAAAGGTGGGAGGGGTAAAGTGTTAGTGGAAAAATGCGGGTGAAAGGTAGAGGTGGGAGGGATAAAGTGTTAGTGGAAAAATGTGGGTGAAAGGTAAAGGTGGGTGAAAGGTAAAGGTGGGTCAAAATAGATGACATAATCGTGGAGATGAAGGAGAGATGAGGAGAAATAACTAAGAAAACGAAATACAAAATTTAAAATTCAAAATTCAATTTTTTTTTTTTTTTTTTAAGGCGGAACCAGGTGGGGGTCTAGTGTCGGACTCGACGCAGTGTCGGACTCGAGTGTCTGTGACAATGTTTTCTTTACACCCTCTGTTACCTTTCTGATCAACTCCTTCTGCACCCCATACGTCTGAGACATTAGCAAAAAACAAGCCAAAAACTTAAAAAATATTTACAAAGATAGACATGGGACTTCTTCCCAAGTGAGCTTGTTTAAAGTCACTAAGCTTGACTTCCTTTCTTTTTAGGCCTTGGGCGGCACATCAAGGGGAATTGAGGTTCTCTCTGGTATGTAGTCAGCCATGTAAGGTTTAAGCCTTTGCCCATTCACTGTAAAAATTTTACCATCCTTAGAAACCAGGGTCACAGCTCCATATGGTAACACATCCTTAATGTTAAATGGTCCGGACCACCTAGACTTCAGTTTTTCGGGAAAGAGTTTAAGTCTTGAGTTAAATAGAAGAACTTGATCTCCAGCCTTGAAGTCTCTACGCAAAATTTTCTTGTCATGGAAAGCCTTAGTTCTGTCCTTATACACTTTTGAACTTTCGTAGGCTTCAAGTCTGATTTCCTCCAGCTCATGTAGGTCCACTGCTCTCTTCTCCTGAGCTGTCTTGATGTCAAGATTTAGGAACTTTGTTGCCCATAATGCCTTGTACTCGATTTCAACAGGTAGGTGACAGGCCTTTCCATACAGTAGCTAAAATGGAGTCCTTCTAATTGGAGTCTTAAAAGCAGTTCTGTTAGCGCATAGAGCTTCAACGAGTTTGGTTGACCAATCTCTTCTTGAAACGCCTACTACCCTCGCTAGGATGGCCTTGATCTGGTTATTGGAGATTTCAACTTGGCCACTGGTTTGAGGATGGTAAGGTGTTGCCACGTTATGCTTTACTCCATGCTTCCTTAGAAGACTCTTAAAGACCTTGTTGATGAAATGACAACCTCCATCACTGATCACGATTCTGGGAACTCTAAATCTAGGGAAGATGATAGTTTTGAACATCTTCAACACCACCCTTGCATCGTTAGTGGGACTAGCTACGGCTTATACCCATTTTGAGACATAGTCTACAACAACCAATATGTAGCAATTTCCATAAGAAGGTGGGTTGAAGGGTCCCATGAAGTCAATACCCTAAACGTCAAAAATTTCAACTTCAAGGATAGAGTTTTGAGGCATCTTGTTTTTTTTTTTTTTAAGGCGGGACCTGGTGGGGGTCTAGTGTCGGACTCGACGCGGTGTCGGACTAGACGCGGTGTCGGACTCAACGCGGTTCTGTAAGCCCATAGGGTTCTGAGAGATCTCGTTTCTTGTGCCTATGTTTCCCATCCTTTAGCATGGATCACACCTGGATATGAAAGGGTGTGAGTCTTTCAACATGCTCGGCCACCAAAGACCAGCTTGGAGTATTTTCTGCACTGTCTTGAATGTAGCAAAGTGGCGTCCATATGCGGAACCATGGCAATGTTCTAGCAGTCCTCTGACTTCTTCCTCTGCTATGCATCTTCTAAATAAGCCATATGAACCTTTCTTGTAGAGATATGGTTCATCCCAGTAGTAATGGTTGATGTCCCTGAAAAACTTTTTCATGTTGTATGTATCGAGACCGCTAGGAATTTCACCACTTACTAAGTAGTTAGCTAGATCTGCAAACCATGGCAAATTCTCTTCTTCTATTGCTAGGACTTCCTTGAAGTCTGCTCTGGTGCGCTGGGTCCCTTCGAAGGTCTTGACTAACATCAATTGTTCTTCTGGCATGGAATCATCGATTGGCAACGGATCTTCAATCCTCATCCTAGATTAGTGATCAGCTACCCCATTTTCGATCCCCTTCTTGTCAACTATCTCCATGTCAAATTCTTGGAGTAAAAGGATCCATCTCAATAACCTGGGTTTGGTGTCTTTCTTGGTATAAATGTGTCTTAATGCTGCGTGATCAGTGTAGACTATTACCTTCGATCCTACCAAGTAGCTTCTGAATTTCTCAAAAGCAAAAACTACAGCAAGTAACTCCTTTTATGTGGTAGCATATCTCCCCTGAGCTTCATCTAAGGTTCTACTTGCATAGTAAATCACATTAAGCTTCTTCTCTATTCTCTGACCCAAAACTGCATAGTCTGAAGCATCACACATGATTTTGAATGGGTGGTCCCAATTTGGGGCTTAGTCTATTGGGGATGAGAACCAGGCTCCCTTTATCAGCTGGAAAGCATTCAAGCACTCAGAATCGATGTTGAACTCTTGCTCCTTGCAAAGTAGCCTAGTGAGTGGTCTAGCTATTTTAGAGAAATCATTAATGAACCGCCTGTAGAACCCAGCATGTCCAAGGAAACTCCTGATATCCTTGATGTTCTTAGGTGGTTGTAGCTGCATCATCACATCTACCTTGGCCTTGTCTACCTCTATCCCATTCTCAGAAATCTTGTGCCCCAAGACAATCCCTTCTCTGACCATGAAATGGTATTTCTCCCAATTCAGGACTAGATTTGTCTCCTTACATCTAGTAAGCACTCTGCACAAATTCAACAAACTGGAGGAGAAGGAGGGGCCATACACGGAAAAATCATCCATGAAGACTTCCACCATCTCCTCTATCAAATCTGAAAAGATGGAGGTCATACACCTCTGAAACGTTGCAGGTGCATTGCATAGACCGAAAGGCATTCTTCTGTAAGCAAAAGTTTCATATATCCATCTAAGAAATAGTAGTAAGGGTAATTTGCAAGCCTCTCTAGCATTTGATCAATAAATGGCAAAGGAAAGTGATCTTTTCTGGATGCTGCATTTAACTTCCTATAGTCTATACACATCCTATGACCAGTTATTGTCCTAGTGGGTATAAGCTTATCTTTGTCATTCCTTACTACTATTATACCACCTTTCTTAGGAACGCAATGCACTGGAGATATCCACGTACTATCAGAGATAGGGTAGATAATTCCAGCATCTAACAACTTAAGAATTTTCTTCTTAACTACTTCCTTGAGGTTAGGGTTTAGTCTTCTCTGAGGTTCAATACTAGAGTATGACTCATTTTCAAGATGAATTCTATGAGTGCATAAACTTGGTGATATGCCTTTAATGTCATCAAGAGAATACCCAATTGCTCTCCTATACATTCTCAATTCAGTCAACAGCAAATGCAACTCATCATCACTAAGTTTATCATTTACTATGACACGGTTTAGTCAAGTTAGGACCAAGAAAAGCTTACCTTAGCCCTGTTGGAAGTGGTTTGAGCTCAACTTTAGGTGCTCTAAGTTCTGACCAGTCATCCGAGTGAGTGGACTCGAGCTGTATGTCGAGTTCTTAGGTCGCGCCTGCACTATCTGGGTCCGACAGGGTCTGACTTGAGCTTAAGCGCTGAGTTTTGCCAGTTTCAGCCTCTATTGATGCGATGACCTCCCCATTTAGCCCAATCAGGTTTTCAAAGACTTCTGCACCTTCCATTTCCTTGTGTGAGTCTAATATTATTTCATAGCCCAAGGTTTCCTTGTGTAAGTAGCCATCTTTACCATCCTTAGTCAAGTAACTCATCTGCAAGCTGATCCATTTCTTCAATCCAAAAGAGCTGACCCTCTATCGTAGGCTTCCTCATTGTATCTTTGATGTCAAAATGCATCTTGAGATCTTTTCTCATATTGAGTTCAATTTTTCCCTTCTTGACGTCAATGAGAGCTCCAACAGGGCCAACGAGGGGTCTTCCAAAAATCAAAGGATCCCTTGGCTCTTCATCCATCTCTAACACCACAAAGTTAGTGGGGATCTCTATAGGTGCAATTCTGAGAGGCAAGTCTTCTAACATGCCATGCGTTATCCTTACGGACCTATCAGCCAAGACAAGAGAAATGTTGGTGGCCTTGTACTTGCTGAAACCCAACCTCTTAGCTACTGAAAGTGACATGAGGCTTATGGATGCTCCAAGTTGCAAAGATAATTTTTAAAGGTCAATGGACCTAGAGAGCATGGCAATGTGAAACAACCTGGGTCACCTAGCTTGACAACCTTCCTTTGTATGATAGCGCTACACTCATGACTCACCACTACCATTCCTTGCACTTCCTGGATCCTTTCCACAATTTCATCTTTTATCCAATGCATCTAGTATGGGCATCTTGACTTCAATTTCTTTAATATGCTTGTCGAAGATAGCTTTGTATTTCTCCAATCTGTCCTTCTTAAATCTTCTTGGGAAGGGGAGTTTAGGTTTGTAAGGAGGGGGAACAAATGGTGCTTTCTTCTCCTTCGCAGCTGCAGCTTTTTCAACTGGGAAAGGCTGGACTCGACTGGAAGGTCTTGTTGGGGTGTCGAGTTTGCCGGACAAGTGCAAGTTTATCTTCTCAGCTTGTTTTTCTTCTTGGCACAAATCCTCCCCATCTTGGTCTTCGCTGTCCGCAGTGATGGGCGCTAGTCCTTCCCTTGCAGGTAGCTCTCTTCCACTCCTTAGTGTTTTGGATTGCTTTTCCTGGCAGCTGTCCAATAGGCTTTGTAGACAAAGTAGATGCGGTCTTGTTCTCCATGAATTTAATTTTGGAGTGCAGCATCTCAATCTTGCTATTGAGATCATTGTAGGTGTAATCTATCTGGTTTTTCATTTCAGCAAGCTTCTTTCTGGTTTCCATTGTACCAGTCGCTTGCCCTTGGAGTAGCTACTGCATCATGGTTTGAAGGTCCTGGTTTGGGGCAGTAGATGGTTGAGCTTGCTGCGGCGCAAAACCAGGTGGGGTACCCATTACGCCTTGCTGTTGGTAGCCACGCTGGAAATTTTGCTTAGGAACAAAACCTTGAGTTTGACTGTAAGGGACAAAAGGCTTGTTCTGGTTCTGTTGTTGTTGAGGATAGACTTGGTCTTGCGGGTTGGCCACATTGGTACTTCTATAGGATAAGATGGGATTGTTCTTGTAGTTGATGATGCCCTTGTTGTAGCTACCTTGGTTCTGAACATAGCTGACTTCTTCCATTTGATCACACTCCCCATCTTGAACTTGAAAGATCTCTTTCTCACTTGCAAAGTGAACGTGCTTTTGCTGGCCGATAAGGATATCCAACTTCTCATTCAAAACTTTGATCTCCTTCTTAGTCTTCTCATCAGAATCAACACTTCTTTGCATGCTGCGGTCGTAATCCTCATTGTAGTTCCCATCTGATTGAGCAAGGTTCTCAACGAGTTCCCAACCTTTATCAACATCCTTGTTGAGAAAGTTACCATTGCTTGCTGTATCTAAAAGCATTCTTATCCTTGGGAGAACTCCTCTATAAAGGTGTTGAGTAGGGATTCATTACTGAAGCCATGGTGAGGACATCGAGTGGTGTAGCCTTTGAATCTTTCCCAGGCTTCATAGAGGGTTTCCCCATTTTTCTGGGGAAAGCCGTATATTTCGTTCCGAACTCTAGCTGTTCGAGCATTAGAGAAAAACTTGGCATGGAAAGCTTTCCTACAGTCATCCCAGGAGGTGATGGAGCCATGAGGTAAATTCTTCTCCCACAAATGAGCTTTGTCACCAAGAGAGAAGGGAAAAAGTCTCAACTTGAAGCCATCTTCACTGACTCCATTGATCTTCGTGAGGCTGCAGAGCCTATCAAACTCGTCCAAGTGATCAAGAGGATCTTCCATAGGCAACACATGGAATTTGTTGTTTTGCACCATAGATATCAAGCCACTCTTGATTTCAAAGTTGTTGTTTTGGATTGTAGGAGGTACAATCCCTTGCCTTTGAGTGTGAGTGTTAGGAGCATCTCCTGCTCCAATCAATCTTCACCTCCTCTAAGGTTCTTCTGCCATTGTGTTTCGTTGTACTACTCTGATCCTCTCTGCTGGCTCACATAGCTGACGAAGTAATGGAGTCTGATTAACGTTATTAATGAAGGGTAGGAGGTTCTGGTTTCCTTGTGATCGAGTTTACATATAGGTGAAGCTAGAACTGGATGACTGACTCGAACTGGGGAGTCGAGTCGGTCAGTCGAGTGAGGTGATTTTGATCGTGGGGAGGCAAACTCAAATTGTGGAGTGCACGTTTGTTGATCGAGTATGCTTGTTTACGCTTACAGGTACCTAAGATGCAAAGACAAGGAAGGGAACACTAGGTAAGTATCCAAGTAAGGTGTAAAAGAACTTGATCTTAAAAGATTTGAAATCCTAATTATAACAAACAACACCCAAACTGCAACGGCGCCAAATTGATATTTTGGTTTTTGTGTGTTTATACACGATGCTAGCCTTTCTTCACAACTCAAGAGTCAATGACTCTGAGGACTAAGTCTCAGAGTGAAGCAAGTCTAGTAAAGTGTAATTTTTAGTTTAACCATGCAATTCCTTAATGCACTATCATGTCATTGCAGCACAGAAAGGTGTCAATCCAAATGGGTGAGATGCTAGCAAGTAGAATGCAATCAAAGTCACTTAAGTCAAGCCAAGCAAATTGATTTTTGGGTGTCTAACAAACTAAGTAACGCAGGAAATATGCAAAATAAAAACTAAGTAAAACTGCTAGTGCAGCAAGTAAAACTGCTAGTGCAACAAGTAAAACTGCTAGTGCAGCAAGTAAAACTGCTAGTGCAGCAAATAAAACTGCTAGTGCAGCAAATAAAACTGTTAGTGCAACAAGCGAACTTGGTAAATAAATCTAAGTCAAGACAATGGAAAAACGGGGCAGATAAGTGAAACGAAGTAAAATCAATCAAGATAAGCAAGCTCTCAAGGATGGGGTAATCAACCAGTGACTCCTCTACAATCTATCTAACGCGCTGAAAACAAAACTCGAACAGAGCTAATCCCTAGACAACAGGTTCACAGGCAACCAAATCCACTCTCGTGATAGATGACCTCAAGCAAGGGCAGTTTCAGACTCAGATCTCTCTGATGAAATCTACCCTAGCAGGCATTAAGATCCAACCTGTTTGTGTCAATGAACACCTTAAACATCCACTATCTTAGGCAAGGAATGCAAATCTCTGGTATTAGTTGTTCAAGCATTTCATTAAACACTTTTTGGGTGTGGAAATGCTTGAGATCTAATTCCAATTGATCAGAGAGAAACCAACATTAAGAACACTAATCCAAAAGGGATTCATACATAAATAAACTCAAACACCTTAGAAGATCAGAGATTCATCACTAATATATCCCATCCTCAAGAACCCTAAAAACTACTCACATATAATGATGAACATAAACCCAGAAAAATCAAACATTTCAGAATTCATTGAAAATAGTCTAGAAAGATAGATTGAGATGAGAATAGTAAGACTGCAAGGAATGAAGGCAAACTAAGTACTAGATTAAGAGAAATATAAATTACAAAATGAAGAACATCCAGAATAATGTTTGGAGGCAGAAAGAAACCCTAAAAAAAATCCAATCATTTCCTGGTTAACACCCAACAGGGGTATTTATAGTAAAATGCGGAAAACCCTAAAACTGAAAAAGACAAAGAAATATAGCTAAGTCTCCACGGATGGTGCAGCTCGACCAAGTCTGGTCGAGTGGTGTCGAGTGGTGGTCGCGATGTGTGGTCGCAGGTTAGTGTGGCAGCTCAAGTTGCGGAGGTCGAGTCGCATTGAGTGTGGACGTCGAGTGGCAGACGGGTCGATGTTGTTGTGTGGTGACTCGAGTGGTGGAGTTGGTCGAGTCCGTCAGAGTATTGGTCGAGTCCGTCAGCTCCTCTACAACTTTTATGAAGACTGTTGAGGCTTAAACCAAACGTAAAGTCCTCGTCCAGCTGCATCTTTCCGGCGTGTCAGATGAACATCACATCCTACTTTGCTCCATGACTCCAAATTTCTCCAAATGCTCCAAAACACATAGAAGCACTCCAAACATGCAATATGTATGCAAATCCTAATATGAATGCTAAATGAGTGAAAAGGACTCTAAATGAGGTGAAAAATATGATGAAACTACACCTAAGTGATGTCAAATGCATGCTAAAACATGTTAAAATACAGAGACATCATGTACTAGGACAAAAGAAGGATAAGAAACTTCATGCCATTTACTATGCTAGCCGAACACTTGATGATGTGTAGAGAAACTATGCAACTACCGAGAAGGAGTTGTTGGCTGTGGTGTTCGCATTTGAGAAGTTTCAACAGTACTTGGTTGGTTCTAAGGTGATAGTAGACACAGATCATTCGGCTCTGAAGTACTTAATGCAGAAAAAGGAAGCAAAACGGAGGCTTCTTCGGTGGATTTTGCTTCTTCAGGAGTTTGATATTGACAAGAAAAGAGATGAGAATGGAGTCGCTGATCATTTATCCAAGATCAGAGTTGATGACGAAGTCGCTATTGATGATTTTCTACCTGAAGAGGAGGTCTATGATGTTGTGGCTCAAAATGACACAACTAATGCATGAACGTAGTATAGTCAAGCTCGTGACGTTAAACAAGCGCTGAGTGGGAGGTAACCCACTGGTAAGTCTATATATACTTTAATTTTGAGTCTTGTCTTTGTTTGGTTTTTCGTTTTCGCATGTTTCAAGTCATGAAAAGCAGAAAAAGGAGCTCCGTGTTGACCATAAAGCTCGATGTCGATTGACACCAACCTTAATGTCGGTCGACACCGATGCAAAGAAGAAGAAACGCGTATCATATTGTTGGTGTCGATCGACACCAATCCCCACGAGGTAAACCCTATAAATAACCTTCTTCTTCTTCTTCTTCTTCCTCCTTTCTTCTCCACGCGAATACCTCGCCGCCATCACCCCCAAATTTATGAAAACTGCAATTTTTCATCAAATTGAGTGATTCAAAGTGCTAAATTCATTAGGTCTTTGTGCTGAATCCATTTCTCTAATCCATTTACTCCAAATCCATGGGATGTTCTTCAAATCTGCCAATTTTCATTTTGAACCCTAAAAGTTGGATCTTCAATTTAGCTCTCTTATAGCTTGATTTGTCGGTTGAATCTTGTCTATCTAGGTAGTTATAGGCATTATATAACTTTGGTTTGTGATTCCTTAGGCTAATTCATGCGATTTAGTGAATTCTTTGTTTCGATGCCAGAATCAACTTGCGGTTCGTACAGGAATGAATGGTGCATCCAGTTCACACCCGCATACACTTTCACCATAACCGCCTCATTCATCGCCCTCTTCACCACCATTTCCTTCTTCCCCGAGATACCTTTTCGCGCAGATCTGGATCCCTTGGCCTAAAGCGGAACATCTCAAAATCAAGAGCAGGGTCAACTGGGCCAATGATCCAAAGACAGAGACCGAGAAACCGGAATGTTTCAACCGACCAATCTTGGACAACTGGGACGAGTATGACACGTTTTTCTACAACGCATGGTTATCGGTAGAGATCAAGCCTACCCGTTTCATCGATCAGAACACCATTAAGGTGATGGGCATACGCGATGATGTGCTCAGGATTCTTCATCAGATCGGTTTAGGCACGTTGGCGACGAAGTAGTACAACCTATATCTAGATTTGGTGCGGCAGTTTCTAGTTACATGCCGGGTTTCTTACACCAACAAGAAGGCAAAGGTCGCATAGGAAGGGGTCCTGTCCTTCATGTGCAAAAGAGTGAGGTATCGTATCCGTATTCGTGATTTATGTGGTTTGTATGGTTTCCGAAAGAATATGAAGCGAGCGGTTCTCACCCCCGAGTGGCATGACATTAAGACTTTCTGGTCTCTCTTTGGTAATGGGGGTTATTACTCCAAAGAGAGCAAGCAGACAAAGGTTAGACATCCAGTCCTGAGGTATGGCTTGCATGTTTTGGGGAACACCACCCTCTACAAAGCCGAGCCTAGCAAGATGAGGAAGCCAGAGCTCATTCTACTGTACCATGGTATTGGTCACATGATTCCCGAGGAAGTTTGGGAATGGAGAGAACCATGCGAGGATCTCAACATGGGCACAGTTTTCGCCAACCATCTCTACACATTGAATACGAAAGCATTTGCATGGAAGAAGGTAGAGGGTGTCAGGAGTCTTTTGACTCCGATATTTGAGTACTTTGGGATCGTCTTGAGCAACAACACCATCAACACCAATAGATTACTCATGGACCAAGACCATCTGCGGAGCGCTATGATATGTGTGATGTATAAAGTTTTCCTTTAATATCACAACTTCTAAATTACACTTGCACAGTAAATCGGTTATAGTATTTAAGGTTATCGATCCAACAGAGAGTAATAGCTACGCTGAATGAATTCAAAGAAAGAAATCTAACTAAGACAAATTATGAAAGGGGTTTTGGTTTGGGTTTTCTAATGATTACTGCAATAAAAAAAACAATAAACTAAAATCAATTTTAACTTATGAATGAAAGTGTTGGGCATTTGGGGAATCATCTTAGGTTTTCCATGGTTCTCAACAAATCAAGTGAAAGATAATATGCATATGTTTTCGTTCTAGGTTCTTAACTACGAACACGGATGAACAAACAAGCTATAGTTTATAGAATAAATGTCTAAAGTCTCAGCACCCCATTACTCAACTTTCGCAGGAAACGGCATACATCAACCAGCAAGCTAAAAAAGTTTGATAAGTTCACAGAGCCCCATAACTCAACTCCCGCAGGTTATGACGCGAAGCTTCAGTAACACTAGTTCCGAGAAGTAGGTTTACGCGGTTATCACTCCTATTCTCTTAGATCAGTGCTTGGTGATCAATTCAAGCAACATGCATTAAGTAAAAGATGTCCCAAGAGAACTCTAATAGCAAACGAAAATCAGATCTAACAACCTAGATGAATTGAACCATGAAATCCCCTTGAATCACCCCATAAAACCCAACAAAGAGAACTAATCCCTCATGATGCAAAGAAACACAATATATACCATAAATAACATCATAATTGATTCAATAAATCAAAGGGGGTTCAAAGAAAAGTTCTCTAGATGTCACAGAAGATAACTTGTCTCTCCGAAAGCAAATAAGAGTAGAGAGAGAGGAGAAACTATGAAGAACAAGGATGAAACTTCAAAGTGGCGACTTCTATGGTTGGAGGCGGTGAAGGAGGCTCTATCGAGACGTCCTAGGGTTTCTGATAATGAGGCTGGAGAGGCTCAGAGGTTCACCGAAGAAGCACACCCTAAAAATTAGGTTAAAAGGGTATTTATAGGCCTTGAGCTGTGTAAAGTCGGTTTTAGGGTTTTTAGCGCAAAACTCAGCGTTTTAGGCAAGTATGGATGAAGTATTCTTGCCTAGTTCATGGGTCTCCTACCCAAGGTGGTGAAGAAGGCTGGCCTGGGTCATGGGTGCCATGACCGAGGTGGATAAGGAGCTTGACAAGGCCTCACTCTTTTTGTCATATCTTCCAAACGGCTGAATGGATTGCTTTGATTCTTGTCCCAGATGAAACTTGACTCTTCTAGCTTTCCAAAGACCCCAAGATCTCTGGATTTTCTACATAGAAACGTCTTCAACGAATGCCAAACTTCTGATGGTCTGAAACAGCCTTAAAACAGGATTTGCTCCACTTTGTGTCCTTTTTGCTCCAAAACTTCTACAAGTCTCCAAAAGTGAAATTGGTGGAAAATAGCCTTGAAGTGTCCATAATCACTTGTTTCTTCATTAAAAACCTAATAAAAACATATAAAAAGTGGGCGAAAATACGATGTTATCAACTCCCCCAGACTTAGACTTTGCTTGTCCTTAAACAAAAAAGCTAAACCGGTGGAGAGGTTTTAAAATCGCGGAAACTCTTCTATGATCAGAGAGCATGCTCCAAAAGATAACTTGCAAAGTCATTAGTACAAAGATTCACATCAGAACATTCTGATGATAGACTCACAACATTCTCAACTCTTATCTGTTCATCTTAAACCTACAAAAGAACTCAGAATTCACTTTAGTTAATTCCCGATATTCATTAAGAGTAGCGTGAGCTTTCTCATCAGAAGGTATCATTCAGGGTGGACGATGCTTGGTAAGAAAGGGCTTTTTGGTGTCTAAATGGTGGAGTTTTAGTGTTTAAGGCTTACCAATTGATCATAGTGTTTTTACTCAGGGACTTCTTCTGTGGGCAAGGGAAATCTAACAATAGGAACTTGTCCTACTGGATGTAAATCCCTTGTCAGTTATGCAATCCCCAAGTAAAAACAATGTAACTTTTTTGTGTGTGTATGCAGAAGGATGTATCAATTCCCTAGCATTGTCATTGTAATACTAAGGTGTCAATCCAAAGGGGTGTGATGCTAGCAATCAAGATGTGATTAGATACAACTAAGTTAAGCCAGATAGAAAGGAAAGGTTTATCTATCAACCTAAAAAAAATGAAATGCAGTAAGGTGGGTGCTTGACTCGAGTCCTAGACCGAGTCAAGTGACCGAGACAATGCAGAAAAATGACAAAAAGGTGCACTCGACCACTCTGAACGAGTCAATGAGATCGAGTGGAGCCTGAAAACGACAAAGAAACAAGCACTCGGGCTTCAAGGCCGAGTCAAGAGAGATGAAAGGCAAAGTGCAATTAAACAAGTAAATAACTTTAGAACAAGATGATAAAGCAAGAAAGTCAATAGGGATCTAAGGATAGGGTAATCGATCAATAGTAGCTCATGGTCATCACTGGTGTTCAACAAACGTCAACCACAAAGGCTATTCCCTAGACAGCAAATATCTAAAACAATTTAGTCCACTCTCATGGTAAGAAACCTCAAATCTCATCACTGACATACCAACTTTTGCTTGAGCCACCATGATGAGATAGGCACAAAGAACCTATTTGCTAAAACCAAAAAGCACCCTAAACATCTAATCTCTTAGGCTAGGATGTGCTAATCTCTGGAAAAAGTTAATTCCGATGATTCCATCACACTCTCGTGTGGAAATCATCTCAGATCTTGTTCCAATTGATCAGAAAGCAATAAGCTTTAAACACATTCACCCAGAAGGGAAATTCAACTATCAAGGAATCTTAAACACCAGATCCGATCATAAGCAAGCTATTAACCTATCGCATCCTCAGAAATCCTAAATCACTACTCAAGAACAATCATCATCATCAAGAACATAAACCCAAAAAAATCAAACATCTCAGAATTCATTGAAAATAGTTTAGAAAGATAGATTAAGATGAGAATAGTAAGACTGCAAGGAATTAAAGCAAACTATGTACTAGATTAAGAGAGATCTGAATTACAAAATGAAGAACACCAAGAACAAGGTTTGGAGGCAGAGAAAAACCCTAAAAATAAAAAACATGTCCCCTGGATAATACCTAATAGTGGTATTTATAGTAAAATACGGAAAACCCTAAAACAGAAAAAGACAAAGAAAAATAGCAAAGTCTTCGCGGATGGTTCAGCTCGACCAAGTCTGGTCGAGTGGTGTCGAGTGTGTTGAGTGGAGTGGGGACTCGAGTGTCAGCGTCGAGTGGTAACGTTGCATGTCTGAGCAAGATGGCGTCGAGTAGTAATGTCGAGTGCAACATCGAGTGGGTTGTGGTGGAGCTGAGGTCGAGTCGGGGATGCGATGTTGAGTGCGAACTCGAATGGAGGTGGGCTTGAGAAGAAAGCATCTCATGACAGGGCTCAAGTGGCGTGGCGAGTATGGGCTCGAGTGGCGTGGTGAGCACGGGCTCGAGTGGGACTCGAGTGGAACTCGAGCTGTCCTAGCATCCATGCTCCAATTGTACCTGTTTTAGCTCCAAAATGCAACATGTATGCAAATGCTAGTGCAAATTCTCCTAAGTGCAAAAACATATGAAATTGGACTAGAAATGCTGTGAACTCAAGGTGAAGCTAAGCAAATATAAAGGAAAATGTATGGATAAATCATGTAAAAGACTGACATATCAACTCCCCAAAACTTAATCCTTGCTTGCCCTCAAGCAATAAAACAAGCATAAGCTGGAGGAGAAGTGTGAAGTTGGGGATTCAGAACCTAAGCAATGCAGCCTTAAAAGACTTGATCAAATTTCCGAGAAGCTATCCTGAATGCAATGCTAACAAGTTTTACTTTTAAAACCTTAGCCATGCTCATCACATCACTACTTAACAATGACCTTAGCTTACACAAGTGTTCAGATTCTTCATACCCTTTAACATTCATTAAGCAGTGAACATGAATCAAATTTATGCAGAGTCATTGAACTCATTTGGCTAAGGGAATGGTCAAAAGACAAAGATGGTCCCTTCATGTAACTGGTTACACTCATCCTCACTCAGGGGACTCTCAAAGAAAAACTGAGCTTTAGAAGAAGGCTAAAGGTCAGGGCCAACCGATGCATACAAGGATAGACTCCCATCTACCCATCCATATACATAATCAAACCCAAACCCCTAAATCTAAACCCAGAAATGATCCTATTACTACCCTTTGGCACTTTGTTGCCTTGAATTTCTTTGATCAATCTTTTTCTTTTTCCTTGTGTTCTAAGGGGGTTCCTTTTCTTTTGATTACTCTAGCGGATTGGGTTAATATTTGAGGCTCTATCTCTTATGCAACTCATACATATATATTTTTTTTCTTTACTACCCAATCCTTTACTAGAGCTTCAATCATACATATCCCTCTACTTAGAAATTTATTTTCCTTTCCCTTTTCTCTTCATTTTTAACATATCCCTCAATGAATTCCCATGACTTGGATATCCCAATTTCCATTTCTACCCAGAATCATGTTCCCACCTAGTCCTAGCTAGTCCAAAAAACATGAATAGAACCTATCCTTATCGGCTCCAACCTAACACTTTCTACCAAGCTCAGTCAATAAAGGGCCTCACGCACACAGAGAATAATATTGGCTTGAAAGAAAGGTAGGTTCATGGTGGGGAAAACTGTTTCAATGATGGGAATCAGCTACTTGGATAACAAGAGTGGTAAAGCGATGAAAGAATATCCAAGTATGTATATAGTTACCCATAAGTTCAAGTACTAATGCATAAACATGATAATTTTAGGTCAAGCTAAGGTTCAAATAGATAGGGAATGAATGCACTTTACAACATACTTCAGCCAAAATCAAATGTGAAGCAATGAATTCAAAGGATGGTGCTGCGTTATGCTTCAAACTTAATCAACTTGCACCACAGAACAACTAAATTGTTCATTGATTTTGTCAGTTTAAACTGCATGCTAAGCTAGGCAAGAATCATCATTATCCCCTATGCAGAAATCTTAGATGAAATGCAACTAGACTCAATCCTAAAATGCTAATGCAACTACATGGACACTCTGATTTTGAGAAATAGTTTTCAAAAAATTTTCAAATTTTTATGGTTTTCAGATGCACATAGATGATGCAAAATTTGAATTAAGAAAACAGAAAACAATGTCAAATACATCATGAACCCTCCCCCAAACTTAAATTACATAGTCCCTTGTGTAATAAAAATTTGGAAAAGACTCTAGGATAGAAAACAGAAGTAAACTAAATGCAATGGTATATACAATGATGGGTGTGGAACTGGTACCTCAGTAGTTGGAAAAGTAGGAGTCGATTGACTCCTCCATGCTCGTGCGTGAGTATTCCTGGAGTGGGAGGTCGTGTCGCATGCTCGAGCCCGCTCTGCTCGACCCCACTGCAGGTCTCTTGCATTGCCGTGGTTCGAAGGAGGAAGCTCTGGGAGGCTCGAGTGACTGACTCGATCAGCATGATCGAGTCCATCCCCTTCCTGCGGTAGTTAGAGCAGTTTAAGTGGTGGTGAAAAGTCAATGTTGGAGTCAAGAAAATTTTGCATAGCTGCGCAAGGAAGTCGTAG
This sequence comes from Cardamine occulta, assembly GCA_028015245.1. NCBI lineage: Eukaryota > Viridiplantae > Streptophyta > Magnoliopsida > Brassicales > Brassicaceae > Cardamine > Cardamine occulta. The sequence goes on along the minus strand of CM051376.1, from coordinate 15,220,504 downwards.
TCGAGCTGGTCCTGCGGTAGGGTGGATGAACTGGTATAAGTAGTCCTCCATGTCTGTAGTTCTGTCGAGGAACTTTGCACTCCTAAGATGTTCAACGTCCAGCCACCTTGGTGCGGCTGATTATGAAATTATAGGCACGTTGCAAGCAATGAGTATGAGCATAATCACTCCCCCAATGCGGAGGTCTCCTTTTGCATTTTTCCTATGCATCTTCATAGCCCATTCACTATAGTTCTGGAACTGAGCCAGCAAGACAAAGGTGAGGCTTGTATTAGCCTTATCCCCTACCAGTTCTTTTCCATCCCTAGCAAATTCCAGAATCCCTTTCAATCCCAAATCCATTATTTGCAGCTCTCCTTCATTGACAGTGCCAGTTGCAAGACGCACATACATGGTTCTGGCGATCGCCTTATGTAGGTATCTCACCGCGGGGTGTCGAATCTGTGAACCCTTGGCTCTGGATGATGAGTACGGCATGTCTGTGCCTATTGTCAGCCATAAGGATTGCAGCTCCCTTTTGTCAAAGTCTTGGTGTACCCCTGTTCTGCTTGCAAAACCGTACAGGTTATCGAGCTCGTTGGTGGTGATAGAGTACTTCTTGCCCCTGACTTTAAAAGTGATCCATCCTAATCCCCCGTCTGACTCACAGTCAGGGTTCTCTTCGTAGAAGTGCACCTCCAGTGATGCAAGTAGTGTCAAGTCTCAACTTGATAGGCTGCCATGTTGCACTTCATGAAGTTGGTTAGGCCGCATAGTCCAAAAAGGCAGCTTACGTCTTCGCTTATGCCGAGTTTTTCCATGGTGGGGAGATGGGGATAGTGCGTTCCTGTAAAACCCCTAGCAAGGAAAACTGCACGCATTTCTATCTTAGTTAGCTCTGGCTCCGACTTCACCGTTAATACCTCTTTTTGAACTTGGCTCCCATCTCCATATCTTCACCGCGATCGACAGCCTTTCCACGAGCTACGTCATCCCTTTCGCGTGAGAACTCTTGGGCTGCATACCATTTGGGTGGACTTGAGTGTTCGACTCGATCAGCGTGGTCGAGTCCATCACCTTCCTGGTTGAGTCCATATCCTTGCTGCTCGGGTCCATACCCTTGCTCAACTTTTCGTTCGATTTCTGCTTCAATAGCTTTTCTCTTTCTAGCCTTACGGCTTATTCTTTCATAACGCCTAGCTAGTATTGCAGCCCTTGCGTGGTTGCGCCAGTCGGGTGCGGCTTTGTCAACTTCCATGGGATCCTTTGGAGGGGACACATGTCCTCCCTTTTCAGTGTAGCGTCTTGCTATGGCTTCAACATCTGCACATCCACGGAGGTTAGACATAGCTTGAGTGGCTCGGATCGAGTTACGAGGATCTGGACTCGAGGCGGCGACGTCGAGTTTTGTCGAGGCGGACTTGAGGCTGCGAGATATACAAAGTGAAAGAGAGAAAGCTGGTTCGAGTGTCGACGGATCGAGGCAGCGATAGAGAGAAGGATCGAGTGGCGAGAGAGCGAGTGGCGATGAGTCGAGTTGGGAGAGAGAGAGTGAAATAGCTCAGATTGGGTGAGGTCTCGAGTGACGCGGTGAGGAGCTGAGCTCGAGGCGGCGAGAGATGTGAGCTCGAGACAGTGAGAGATGTGAGCTCGAGACGGCGAGAGATGTGAGCTCGAGACGGCAAGAGATGTGAGCTCGAGAAGGTGAGAGATGTGAGCTCGAGACGGCGAGAGATGTGAGCTCGAGACGGCGAGAGATGTGAGCTCGAGTTGGACTCGACGCGGTGTTGGACTCGAGTGTCTGAGACACTGTTTCCTTTACCTCATATGTTACCTTTCTGATCAACTCCTTCTGCACGTCATGCGTCTGAGACATTAGCAAAAACAAAAAAAAAAATTTAAAAATATTTACAAATATAGACATGGGACTTCCTCCCAAGTGAGCTTGTTTAAAGTCACTATGCTTGACTTCCTTTTTTTTTAGGCCTTCGGCCACTCATCAAGAGGAATTGAGGTCCCCTCTGGTATGTAGTCAGCCATGTAGGGTTTAAGCCTTTGCCCATTCACTGTAAATTCTTTACCATCCTTAGTAAGCAGGGTGACAGCTCCATATGCTAACACTTCCTTAATGTCAAATGGTCCGGACCACCTAGACTTCAGTTTTCTGGGAAAGAGCTTAAGTCTTGAGTTCAATAGGAGGACTTGATCTCCAGCCTTGAAGTCTCTGCGCGGAATTTTCTTGTCATGAAAAGCCTTAGTTCTCTCCTTATACACTTTTGAGCTTTCATAGGCTTCAAGTCTGATTTCCTCCAGGTTATGTAGGTCCATCACTCTCTTCTCTTGAGCTATCTTGATGTCAAGATTTAGGAGCTTTGTTGCCCATCATGCTTGGTACTCGATTTCAACAGGTAGGTGACAGGCCTTTCCATACAGCAGCTAAAATGGAGTCTTTCCAATTGGAGTCTTAAAAGCAGTTCTGTAAGCCCATAGAGCTTCATCGAGTTTGGTTGACCAATCTCTTCTAGAAACGCCTACTACCCTTGGTAGGATAGCCTTGATCTGCCTGTTGGAGACCTCAACCTGGCCACTGGTTTGAGGATGGTAAGGTGTTGCCACCTTATGCTTTACTCCATGCTTCCTTAGTAGATTCTCAAAGACCTTGTTGATGAAATGAGAACCTCCATCGCTGATCACGACTCTGGGAACTCCAAATCTGGGGAAAATGATAGTTTTGAACATCTTTAGCACCACCTTAGCATCGTTAGTGGGACTAGCTATGGCTTCTACCCATTTTGAGACATAGTCTACAGCAACCAATATGTAGCTATTCCCATAAGAAGGTGGGTTGAAGGGTCCCATGAAGTCAATACCCCAAAAGTCAAAAATTTCAACTTCAAGGATAGGGTTCTGAGGGATCTCGTTTCTTTTGCCTATGTTTCCCATCCATTAGCATGGATCACACTTGGATATGAAAGCGGGTGCGTCTTTGAACATGCTCAGCCACCAAAGACCAGCTTGGAGTATTTTCTGCACTGTCTTGAATGTAGCAAAGTGGCCTCCATATGCGGAACCATGGCAATGTTCTAGCACTCCTCTGACTTCTTCCTCTGCTATGCATCTTCTAAATAAACCATCTTAACCTTTCTTGTAGAGATACGGTTCATCCTAGTAGTATTGGTTGATGTCTTTGAAAAACTTTTTCATGTTGTATGTATCGAGACCGCTAGAAATTTCACCACTTACTAAGTAGTTAGCTAGATCTGCAAACCATGGCAACTTCTCTTCTTCTATTGCTAGGACTTCCTTGAAGTCTGCTCTGGTACGTTGGGTCCCTTCGAAGGTCTTGACTAACATCAATTGTTCCTCTGGCATGGAATCATCGATTGGCAGCGGATCTTCAATCTTCATCCTGGATAAGTGATCAACTACCCCATTTTTGACCCCCTTCTTGTCAACTATTTGCATGTCGAATTCTTGGAGTAGAAGGATCCATCTCAGTAACCTGGGCTTGGTGTCTTTCTTGGCATAAATGTGTCTTAATGTGGCGTGATCAGTGTAGACTATCACCTTTGAACCTACCAAGTAGCTTCTGAATTTCTTAAAAGCGAAGACGACAGCAAGCAACTCCTTTTCCGTGGTAGCATATCTCCCTTGAGCTTCATCTAAGGTCCTGCTTGTATAGTAGATCACATTGATGTCTCCGCATTTTAGCATATTTTAGCATGCATTTGTCATCGTTTAGGACTATATTCATCATATGTTTCACCCCATTTATAGTCTTTTCACACATTTAGCATCCATACTAGGATTTTGCATTAGATTTGCATACATATGCATTTTGGAGTTGATTTCAGGGACTTGGATGATGTTCTGGACGTTTGGAGAGTTTCACGCCACAAGCACCAGCAAAGTGCTCTACCAGGAATTTAACAAGCGCTCGAGCAGAGATTCTGCAAGGCACTCGGGTAGCTCCATCGAGCACACATCGAGCAAAAGGAAGAACAGGCGCTCGAGCAGTCCATCGAGCAGATTTTCAGTGGGTGCTCGAGCAAAGTTTGAAGAAGTGCTTGAGCAGATTTCGAGCAGGTGCTCGAGCAGCACATCGAGCAGAGTGCTCGAGCACACACACGTCGAGCAGAGTGCTCGAGCACACACATGTCGAGCAGAATGCTCGAGCACACACACGTCGAGCAGAGTGCTCGAGCACACTACATAGGGATCCAGCAGTCTTCACTCCCAGCTCGATCCACTCACTCACATCACCACTCGCCCAAGCTGCATAAATCTCCGGAGACTTAACCATTTATTTTGTCTTTTTCCGTTTTAGGGTTTTCCGCATTTTCATATAAATACCCCTTTTGGGTTTTGTCCAATGGGTATTCCGTTTTTATTTTTGGTGTAAGCTTTTTATTTTTAGGTTTTCTCTCTGTTCTTCATTTGTTCTTCATTGTTCTTGATTTTTCTTTATTTGTAATCCAGATTTCTCTTAATCTACTTGTTAGTTTGTTTTGATTCTTTGCAGTCTTATTGTTCTTGCCTTAATCTATCTTTATAACCTAATTTCAATGAATTCTAAGATGTTTGAATTTTCTGGGTTTATGTTCTTGAATATGTGTGAGTAGTTTTTTAGGGTTCTTGAGAATGGGATAGGTTAGTGACGAATCTTTGATCTTCTAGGGCGTTTGAGTTTAGTTGTTTGTGAATCCCTTCTGGATTAGTGATTTTAATGCTAGTTTCTCTCTGATCAATTGCAACTAGATCTTGAGTGTTTCCACACTCAAAAGGTGGTTGATGAAACACTTGAACAACAAGTGCCAGAGATTTGCATTCCTAGTGATGTCTCCTCATTTTAGCATGTTTTAGCATGCATTTGTCATCGTTTAGGACTATATTCATCATATGTTTCACCCCATTTATAGTCTTTTCATACAATTAGCATCCATACTAGGATTTTGCATTAGATTTGCATACATATGCATTTTGGAGTTGGTTTCAGGGACTTGGATGATGTTCTGGACGTTTGGAGAGTTTCACGCCACAAGCACCAGCAAAGTGCTCTGTCAGGAATTTAACAAGTGCTCGAGCAGAGATTCTGCAAGGCACTCGAGCAGCACGTCGAGTAGAGTTTGAAGAAGTGCTCGAGTAGATTTCGAGCAGGTGCTCGAGCAGCACGTCGAGCAGAGTGCTCGAGCACACACACGTCGAGCAGAGTTTGAAGAAGTGCTCGAGCAGATTTCGAGAAGGTGCTCGAGCAGCACGTCGAGCAGCACGTCGAGCAGAGTGCTCGAGCACACACACATCGAGCAGGTGATCCAGCAGTCTTCACTCCCAGCTCGATCACCACTACACATACGCCTGCCCAAGCTGCATAAATCCCCGGAGACTTAACCATTTATTTTGTCTTTACCCGTTTTTAGGGTTTTCCGCATTTTGTATAAATACCCCTTTTAGGTTTTGTCCAAAGGGTATTCCGTTTTTATTTTTAGTGTAAGCTTTTTATTTTTAGGTTTTCTCTCTGTTCTTGAGTGTTCTTCATTGTTCTTGATTTTTCTTCATTTGTAACCCAGATTTCTCTTAATCTACTTGTTAGTTTGTTTTGATTCTTTGCAGTCTTATTGTTCTTGCCTTAATCTATCTTTATAACTTAATTTCAATGAATTCTAAGATGTTTGAATTTTCTGGGTTTATGTTCTTGAATATGTGTGAGTAGTTTTTTAGGGTTCTTGAGAATGGGATAGGTTAGTGACAAATTTTTGATCTTCTAGGGCGTTTGAGTTTAGTTGTTTGTGAATCCCTTCTGGATTAGTGTTCTTAATGCTTGTTTCTCTCTGATCAGTTGCAACTAGATCTTAAATGTTTCCACACTCAAAAGGTGGTTGATGAAACACTTGAACAACTAGTGCCAGATATTTGCATTCCTAGCCTAAGAGATTAGATGTTTAGGGTGTTCATTGACAAGAACGGGTTGAGTCTTAGTGCCTGATAGGGTAGATTTCGTCAGAGACATCTGAGTCTGGACCTGCCCTAGCTTGAGGTCATCTGTCACGACAGTGGATTTGATTGCTTGTGAACCCGTTGTCTAGGGAGTAGTTTTGTTTGAGTTTGTCAGCGCCTTAGATAGATTTCAGAGGAGTCACTGACCAATTACCCAATTCTTGAGAGCTTGTTTGTCTTCCACACTTAGTTTTATCTCATCAATTTATTTCGTCATTTTCACTTGCTGCATTACTCCTCTAGCATCTGTGCACTGCTTCTCTAGCACCTGCACTTGTCTCTCTAGTATTTTTACTTAGAATTTATTTTGCATATTTCATGTTTCACTTAGGTTGTTAGACTCCCCCATCAACTTGCTTGGCTTGAATTAAGTATATTTGATCTCATCCTGATTGTTAGCATCACACTCATTTGGATTGATACCTTAGTACTACAATGACATGTTAGACTAAGGAATTGATATATCCATAGTTCACTTACTACTTTCACACCACAGAACACACTTAAACTTGTATTTTTACTTAGGAAAAGCAACAAGGACGAGGGATTTACATCCAATAGGACAAGTTCCTATTGCTAGATCTCCCTTGACTACAGGCTGAGTACTAAGTAAAAATACCTATATCAATTTGGCGCCGTTGCCAATTTGGTGTTTGTTTGCTACATTTAGGATTTCAGATTTCTTGAGATCAAGTTCTCACTTTCACCTCACTTCTTAACTTTCTGAGTTCTCTGTGTTTCAGGTACCTACTCGACCAACTGCTCGAGCCTAGCTTCTGTTTCACTCTCAGCTCGGTCAGTCACCCTGTTCTACCTTCACCTATATGCAAACACGTTCACAAGGAAGCCAGAACCTCTTTCACCCTCTCGACAACATTCATCGGTTACAACCTGTACTGCGAGCGCATAGGAACAACGTCGGAGCAGACCAACAACATCAAGTTCGAATGGAAAACCCGCAAGGACACGTTGAACAAGGTCCTCAGCAGAGGAGGCCCAGATTGATTGGAGCAGGGGATGCTCCTAATACTCACACTCAGAGGCAAGGGATTGTACCACCGACAATCCAAAACAATAATTTTGAGATTAAGAGTGGTCTGATCGCTATGGTCCAAAGTAACAAATTTCATGGATTACCTATGGAAGATCCTCTTGATCACCTGGACGAGTTCGATAGGCTCTGCAGCCTCACCAAGATCAATGGAGTCAGTGAAGATGGTTTCAAGCTCAGACTCTTCCCATTTTCTCTTGGTGACAAAGCACATCTATGGGAAAAGAATTTACCTCATAGCTCCATCACCTCCTGGGATGACTGCAAGAAAGCTATCCTTGCAAAAGTTTTCTCCAACGCCGCCACTGCTAGACTCCGGAATGAGATATCCGGCTTTATCCAAAAGAATGGAGAAACCTTCTCTGAAGCTTGGGAAAGATTCAAGGGCTACACTATCCGTTGTCCTCACCATGGTTTCAGCAATGAATCCCTGCTCAGCACGCTCTACAGAGGTGTTCTTCCAAGGATCAGAATGCTTCTTGATACAGCAAGCAATGGCAATTTCCTAAACAAGGATGTTGATGAAGGCTGGGAACTAGTTGAAAATCTTGCTCAATCCGATGGGAACTATACTGAGGACTATGACCGCATCACAAGGGGAAGTGTTGATTCTGATGAGAGGACTAGGAAAGAGATCAAGTCTCTGAATGAAAAATTTGATAAATTCATCCTCAGCCAGCAGAGACACATTCACTTTGCAAATGAAGAAGAACTCTTTCACGTTCAAGATGGGGAGGTTGACCAAATCGAAGAAGTTAGCTATGTTCAGAATCAAAGTGGCTATAACAAAGGTTTCATCAACTACAAGAACAACTCTAACTTGTCTTACAGAAGTAACAACGTGGAAAACCCACAAGATCAAGTCTACCCTCCGCCACCACCGCAACAAAACAAACCTTTTGTCCCCTACAATCAAACTCAAGGTTTTGTTCCTAAGCAGAATTTCCAAGGAAGGTACAACCCACAGGGCGTCATAGGTCAACCACCTGGTTTTGCACCACAGCAAGCTCCAACACCTATTGCCCATGATCAAGACCTGCGAAGTATGATGCAGCAACTACTCCAAGGTCAAGCTGCCACTACAATGGAAACTGCAAAGAGTTTTGCTGAACTAAAGAATCAGTCGGACTACGCCTACGATACCCTCAACAACAAATTCGAGACACTGAACTCCAAAATTAAATACCTGGAGAATAAGTCTGTATCCACGTCTTCCACATCGCACCCTGGACAACTCCCAGGAACGGCAATCCAAAATCCTAAGGACTTTGCTCAAATCAATGCCATTACCTTGAGGAACGGAAAAGAACTATCAGAAAGGGCGGGAATCACTCCTATCACCGCAGACAGTGAATTCCAATCTGGGGAGGATTTATGTCAGAGAGAGGAACAAGATGAACAAGATGAACAGAAAAACTCCAACTCGACTGACCAGCTCAACACATCTACTCGACCTACAAGTCGAGTCCAACCATCCCCAGTTGACAAAATTGCACTTTCCAAAGACAAGAAAACACCATTCGTCCTACCACCTTACAAGCCTAAACTCCCCTACCCAGGGAGATTTCACAAGGACAGAGTGGAGAGATATAGAGCTATCTTTGACAAGCACATTAAAGATGTCAAGATGCCCATACTTGATGCATTGGCTCTTTTACCTCAATCTCACAAGTGGATCAAAGATGCAATTACAGAGAGAATCCAGGAAGTGAAAGGAATGGTATTAGTGAGTCATGAGTGCAGCGCCATTATTCAAAAGAGGATCGTCAAGCTACCAGATCCTGGTTGTTTCACAATGCCATGCTTTCTTGGGCCATTAACTTTTCAAAATTGTCTCTGCGACTTGGGAGCGTCTATAAGCCTCATGCCACTCTCAGTAGCTAAGAAGTTGGGTTTTAACAAGTATAAAACCACCAACATCTCTCTTGTCTTGGCTGATAGATCTGTGAGAACTCCGCATGGCATGCTAGAAGACTTGCCTCTCCGAATTGGAACCATAATGGTTCCCACTGACTTTGTGGTGTTAGAGATGGATGGAGAGCCAAAAGATCCTTTGATTCTAGGGAGACCCCTCCTTGCTACTACGGGTGCTCTCATTGACGTCCAAAAAGGGAAAATTCAACTTAATATGGGCAAAGATCTCAAAATGCACTTTGACATCAGAGATACAATGAAGAGGCCTACGATTGAAGGCCAGCTCTTTTAGATTGAAGAAATGGATCACCTTGCAGACGAGCTACTTGAGGAGCTAAATGAAAAAGACCATCTTCAGACAGTTTTAACCAAGGACGGTGAAAACGGCTACTTATACAAAGAAACCTCGAGTTATGAGATGATGCTAGACTCTCACAAGGAAATTAAAGGCGAAGAAGCGTTTGAGAAACTGATGGGAACAGATGGAGAGGTCGTTGCATCAGTAGAAGCTGATACTAAGCATGCCCAGCACCCACTGCTCGAGGCCGCCCACTCAGACGACTAGTTGGAACTAAGGGCACCTAAGGTCGAGCTAAAACCACTCCCAACAGGGCTAAGGTATGCATTTCCTGGACATAACTCCACTTACCCTGTCATAGTAAATGATAAACTTAGTGATGATGAGTTGAAATCGCTGTTGACCGAGTTAAGAAAGTTTAGGAAAGCAATTGGATATTCACTTGATGACATTAAGGGCATATCACCTAGTTTGTGCACTCACAGAATTAATCTTGAAAATGAGTCATATGCTAGCATTAAACCTCAAAGAAGATTCAACCCTAACCTTAAAGAGGTTGTTAAGAAAGAAATTCTTAAATTGCTAGATGCTGGAGTTATCTACCCTATCTCTGATAGTACCTGGGTATCCCCAGTGCATTGTGTCCCTAAGAAAGGCGGTATAACAGTGGTAAAGAATGATAAAGATGAGCTTATACCCACTAGGACAATAACTGGTCATAGGATGTGTATAGACTATAGAAAGTTAAATGCAGCATCTAGAAAAGATCATTTTCCTTTACCATTTATTGATCAAATGTTAGAAAGACTTGCAAACCACCCTTACTACTGTTTCTTAGATGGATATAGTGGGTTCTTTCAGATCCCAATACATCCAAATGACCAAGAAAAAATCACTTTCACTTGCCCATATGGCACCTTTGCTTATAGAAGAATGCCTTTCGGTTTATGCAATGCACCTGCAACGTTTCAGAGGTGTATGACCTCCATCTTTTCAGATTTAATAGAGGAGATGGTGGAAGTCTTCATGGATGATTTTTCTGTGTATAGCTCCTCCTTCTCCTCCTGTTTGTTGAACTTGTGCAGAGTGCTTACCAGGTGCGAAGAGACAAATCTGGTCTTGAATTGGGAGAAGTGTCATTTTATGGTCAGGGAAGGGATTGTCTTAGGGCACAAGATTTCTGAGAAAGGCATTGAGGTAGAGAAAGCCAAAATCGATGTAATGATGCAGTTGCAACCACCTAAGAACGTCAAGGATATCAGGAGTTTCCTTTGTCACACTGGCTTCTACAGAAGATTCATCAAAGATTTCTCAAAAATAGCCAGACCACTCACCAGGTTACTTTGCAAGGAGCAAGAGTTCGTCTTTGACTCTGAGTGTTTGAAAGCCTTCCAGTTGATAAAGGAAGCGTTGATCTCAGCCCCAATAGTCCAAGCTCCGAATTGGGACTATCCGTTTGAAATCATGTGCGACGCCTCAGACTATGCCGTTGGACCGGTGTTAGGTCAGAAAATAGATAAAAAGTTACACGTGATTTACTATGCGAGCAGAACATTAGATGAAGCTCAAGGGAGATATGTTACCACGGAGAAGGAATTGCTTGCAGTAATCTTTGCCTTTGAAAAGTTCAGAAGCTACCTGGTGGGATCAAAGGTGGTAGTCTACACGGATCATGCAGCATTGAGACACATCTACGCAAAGAAAGACACCAAACCCAGGATGCTAAGATGGATTCTATTACTGCAAGAATTTGACATGGAGATAGTTGATAAGAATGGAATAGAAAATGGGGTAGCTGATCACCTATCCCGGATGAGGATTGAAGACCCATTGCTAATCGACGACTCCATGCCAGAAGAACAGCTGATGTTAGTCCAGACCTTCGAAAATATCCATTGCGAAAGGGCTGATCTAAAAAAGGTCCAGGCACTAGCAAAAGAGAAATCACCATGGTTTGCGGATTTAGCTAACTACTTAGTGAGTGGTGAAATTCCCAGTAGTCTCGATGCATACAACAAGAAGAAATTTTTTAGAGACGTCAACCATTACTATTGGGATGAACCATATCTCTACAAGAAAGGATCAGACGGTTTGTTTAGAAGGTGTATAGCTGAGGAAGAAGTCAGAGGAGTGCTAGAACATTGCCATGGTTCCACATATGGAGGCCATTTTGCCACTTTCAAGACTGTGCAGAAGATACTCCAGGCTGGTCTATGGTGGCCAACCATGTTTAAGGATGCCCAAAATTTCATTACCAAGTGTGATCCATGCCAAAGGATGGGGAACATAGGCAGGAGAAATGAGATGCCCCAGAACCCTATCCTCGAAGTTGAAGTATTTGATGTATGGGGCATTGATTTTATGGGACCTTTCAACCCACCATCCTTTAGGAATAGTTACATATTGGTTGCTGTAGACTATGTCTCAAAATGGGTTGAAGCCATACCCAGTCCCACCAACGATGCAAAAGTGGTGTTGAAGATGTTCAAAACCATTATTTTCCCCAGGTTTGGAATCCCGAGGGTCGTTATCAATGATGGTGGTTCTCATTTTATTAACAAGGTTTTTGAGAATCTCTTAAGAAAGCATGGAGTGAAGCATAAGGTGGCAACACCTTACCATCCTCAGACAAGCGGCCTAGTTGAAGTCTCTAATAGGCAAATCAAGGCCATTCTGGCACGGGTAGTAGGCGCATCAAGGAGGGATTGGTAGATTAAACTTGACGATGCTCTATGGGCTTATAGAACCGCTTACAAGACTCCAATTGGGAGGACCCCGTTTCAGCTGCTGTACGGAAAGGCTTGTCACCTGCCCGTAGAGGTTGAGTACAAAGCGCTCTGGGCAACAAAGCTTCTAAATCTCGATATTAGAATAGCTCAAGAAAAAAGAGCTGTGGACTTGCACGAGCTGGAAGAAATCAGACTTGAAGCCTATGAAAGTTCGAAGGTATATAAGGAGAGGGCTAAGGCCTTTCACGACAAAAAGATTCTGCGCAAAGATTTCAAATCCGGAGATCAGGTCTTGCTCTTCAACTCGAGACTGAAACTCTTCCCAGGAAAACTGAAGTCAAGGTGGTCTGGACTATTTAGCATCAAGGAGGTGTTACCATATGGAGCTGTCACCTTGTTTACTAAGGAGGGTAACGAGTTTACAGTGAATGGGCAGCGGCTCAAACCTTACATGGAGGACTACATTCCAGAAGGGACTACAATTCTTCTGGATGAGCCAATAAATACTTAAAAACCAGGAAGTCACGCTTAGTGACTTTAAACAAGCTCACTTGGGAGGAAATCCCATGTTTATCTAAATCACGCTTTTCAATTTTCTAACCCATTTTTTTTTTTTTTTTTTTTTTCTTGTCTTTGTTAGGCGCCTCTGTCTCGTTCCACCACCACTTGCGTCGTCTGTCCTCTAGCACGTCCAGGTTCATCCCCCCGTTTTCTCTATAAAAGAGACGCCGCCCCCCCCTTGCAACTTCACACTTGACACTTAGCAGAAATCTCGAAAACAAAAACCTCTGATATTCGTGTTCTTCGTGTTCTTCGTAAACTTTCTCAATCCAAGATTTTCTATCAACCTCGTCGAGCACCTCTTCCAGCACACCCTACAATGACAAACAACCGCGGACGTACAGAAGCGGAAAACATTGGTAGGCGTTATACAGAAAAAAGAGGTTTCACATCTCAAGCAAGCGCAGCTGATGAGCCTGCACCAGACTGGCGCAACCCTGCAAGAGCTACCTCGCTAGCACGGCGTTACGCGAAGATCAAGCGTGCAGCGGAGAGTCGACGACCTACTGAACCTGAACCAGAGCCTGAACTTGAGAGAAGACACGGGCTTGGCTACTCTACCCGAGTCGAACACTCAAGTCCCGAGGAACTCGAGCGCCTAAGCAGAGAAACCACTCGAGTCCACTACTAGAGCACACAGGAGCTCGATGAGACATATCACCGTCAGCACTCGAGCCCGCAGCGTGCTGCAAAGACCAAGGCATCCTCACGAGACAGGGCAGAAATCGCTCAAGGAAAAAGGCCTGTTAAAAGCAGTAGAGACACTCGAGTCCACTACTCGAGCACAGAGGAGCTTGATGAGACATATCACCCTCAGCACTCGAGTCCACCGCATAGAGCAAAACCCATGGCATTCTCGTGAGACCGGGAAGAGATTGCTCGTGGAAAACGACCTGTCAGGAGTAGAGGTGAGAAATCTGGAGATGGAAGCGCAGGGGTGGAGTCTAAGGAAGGAAAAAGTAGCGAGAGGACAAAGCCAGAGCTGACAGCAAAAGAGATGAGAGCAGTCTTCCTTTCTAGAGGTTTCGCAGGGACACGCTACCCTCACCGACCAACCATGAGAAAATTGGGTATAGATGAAGATGTTGAATGCCTATTCGCACTAGGGGGGCTGACAAAATTCATGAGAAATAACTCGCCAGCTTATCAAGTTGAAACTTGCCATTTCCTCGCTACCCTTAAAGTTCACTTCTATGAAGACCATCCGGAATACGTCTCGGATGGAGGGCTGGGATGGATCACATTCAAAGTAAGAGGAAAGCTCTACTCCCTCACCACCGCCGAGCTCGACACTCTCTATGGTTTCAGCAGTGGGACAGGATCAGAAGAAGATTTTGCGAAAGAAGAGCTACAATCCCTATGGCGTACAATAGCAGTGGACACGCCCTACTCATCTTCTAAGTCCAAGAGCACTCAGATTCGCCACCCTGTAGTGAGGTACTTGCACAAATCCATTGCCCATACCATGTTTGCGCGCCAAGTAACAGGCCCTGTAAACCAAGGTCAGCTGCAAGTGATGGACTTAGCCTTGAAAGGGCTTCTCGAATTCGCTAAGGATGGGACGGAACTGCTAGGAGATAGAAACAATACAAGTCTCACCTTCACTATGCTAAATCAGTTCCTGAACTATAGAGACTGGGGTGTGAAGCTGCACAGAAAAAATTCGAAAGGAGAGCTCAGCATTGGAGGTGTCATCACACCCATACTGGTCGCCTGCAAAGTACCTTTGATTTCAGAGTCCTGCGCACCAAGATGGCTGGACCTGGACTACCTCAAGAAAGCATTTTTCCTAAACAAGACATCAAGTTCAGGAGAATGCCTATTTCAGTTCATGCACCCTACGGCTGGACCGGCTCAACTACAACTCCCCTGTGCCGATCTAGCAAGTGCTAGCATTGATTTCTGCCCACCAATCGAATTACTCTATCAACCAGCGCAGGAAGACCTCCAACACGCGCGAACAAAGGATGTTCCTGGTCGCTCAGCTCGATCTCACTCCCCGAGCGCATCCGAAGATACCCAGCCCGAGTCGTTTCACTTCGAACAGTATGCAGCACAAAAATAGCACAAGGGTCTATGGGAGGCTCACAAGCGAATAGGGTTGCTCCAGAAGTGGAACAAAGCTCAGGATAAAACGATCAAGGCACTAAAGAGCACGGTGAAGGAATTGACAGAGGGGTGGAAGGAGATGAAGGAGCATTTCAGTAAGAGTCAAGGAAAGAGCAAGAGCCCCGCTGATGCACACGAAGCACAAGACCAAGCCGCCTCTTCTCACCAACATGAAGAACTGTCCCAACCGAGTACCCTGCGGAGAAGTGGCTCTACACACATTAGTTCTAGGCGCAGCACCTATGACGAGCCACCTCGATACTCTTCCTTTGAGCCAAGGCAGCGAAAAAGGAAAGCAGCAGGACCGAGTAGAGCTACCAAACCGCACCAACCCCCTCCACCAACGTACTCCCGCGATGACATAGAAGAGTTCACCGACTCTTTCTTCTCCAACTACTGAAGTATCACTCTCCAACCCATTGTATTTATCATTGTACTTAGTTTATTTTTGCTTTCGTTTGCAAACTCTGTTCCAGATTTCTATTACACAAGGGACTGTGTAATTTAAGTTTGGGGGAGGGTTCATGATGTATTTAACATTGTTTCCTGTTTTCTTATTTCAAATTTTCAATCATTTATGTGCATCTGAAAACCATAAAAATTTGAAAATTTTTCGAAAATCATTTCACAAAAACAGAGTGTCCATGTAGTTGCATTAGCATTTTAGTATTGAGTATAGCTGCATTTCATTTAGGATTTCTGCATAGGGGATAATGATGATTCTTGCCTAGCCCAGCATGCAGTATAAAATGTTAGTGAACCACTTAGTTGTTCTGTAGTGCATGATTGATTAAGTTCGAAACATAAGGCAGCACCATCCTTTGAATTCATTGCTTGACATTTGATTTTGGCTGAAGCTTGTTGTGAAGTGTATTCACTCCCTATCTATCTGGACCATAACCTGACTTATAATTATTATGGTTACGCATTGAACTTGAACTCATGGATACCTATATACATACTTGGATTATCTTTCATCTTTTTACCACCCTTGTTATCCAAGTAGCTGATTCCCCTCATTGGAACAGTTTCCCCACCATTGAACCTACCTTTCTTTCAAGCCAATATAATTTTCTATGTGTGAGGCCTTTTTATGAGTTGAGCTTGGTAGAAAGTGTTAGGTTGGAGCCGACAAGGATAGGTTTTCATTTAGTTCTAGTTCACGGTTTATGGACTAGCTAGGACTAGGTGGGAACATGATTTTGGGAAGAAACGAATTAGGATGTTCTAAGCAGGATGAGTCAAAAATGAAAAAAGAGAAAGAGAAGGGAAAAAGAAAAGAAACTTCTAAGTAGAGGGATGTGCATAATTAAAGCGCTAGTAAAAGATTGGGTAGTATGAAAAAAAAAAAAAAAAAAAAAATATGCATAGGCTCATGAAAAGAAAAAGAGAAACTTGTATGAAATACATAAAAGATAGCGCCTTAGATAGACACCCAATCCGCTAGACTAAGCAAATGTTAAGGTAAACCATCCTTAGAACACAAAGAAAAAGAAAAGTTTGATGAAAAAGGGATTCATTACAGAAAAATGCCAAAGGGTAGTAATATGATCATTCCTGGGATTAGATTTAGAGGTTTGGGTTTCGATTATGTATATGTTTGGGTAGATGGAAGTTTATCCTTGTACGCATTGGTTGGCCCTGACCTTTAGCCTTCTTCTAAAGCTCAGTTTTTCTTTGAGAGTCCCTTGAGTGAGAATGAGTGTCACCAGTTACATTAAGGACCATCTTTGTCCTTTGACCATTCCTTTAGCCAAATGAGTTCAATGACTGTGAATAAACTTGATTCATGATTTATGCTTAATGAATGTTAAAGGGTTTGAAGAATCTGAATGCTTGTGTAGGCTAAAGTCATTGCTAAGTAAGTGATGTGACGAGCATGGCTAAAGCTTTAAAAGTAGAACTTGTTAGCATTGCACTCAGGGTAGCTTCTTGGAAATTTGATAAGGTTTGGGAACTTTAAAAACTGCAATGCTTAGGTTCTGAATCCCCATTTACTAACCTCTCTCCCTTCTTATGAATTGTTTGCTTGAGGGCAAGCAAAGACTAAGTTTGGGGGAGTTGATGTCTCCGCATTTTAGCATGTTTTAGCATGCATTTGTCATCGTTTAGGACTATATTCATCATATGTTTCACCCCATTTATAGTCTTTTCATACATTTAGCATCCATACTAGGATTTTGTATTAGATTTGCATACATATGCATTTTGGAGTTGATTTCAGGGACTTGGATGATGTTCTGGACGTTGGAGAGTTTCACGCCACAAGCACCAGCAAAGTGCTCTGCCAGAAATTTAACAAGTGCTCGAGCAGAGATTCTGCAAGGCACTCGAGCAGCACGTCGAGCAGAGTTTGAAGAAGTGCTCGAGCAGATTTCGAGCAGGTGCTCGAGCAGCACGTCGAGCAGCACGTCGAGCAGAGTGCTCGAGCACACACACGTCGAGCAGAGTTTGAAGAAGTGCTCGAGCAGATTTCGAGCAGGTGCTCGAGCAGCGCGTCGAGCAGAGTGCTCGAGCACACACACGTCGAGCAGGTGATCTAGCAGTCTTCACTCCCAGCTCGATCACCACTACACATACGCCTGCCCAAGCTGCATAAATCTCCGGAGACTTAACCATTTATTTTGTCTTTACCCGTTTTTAGGGTTTTCCGCATTTTGTATAAATACCCCTTTTAGGTTTTGTGCAAAGGGTATTCCGTTTTTATTTTTAGTGTAAGCTTTTTATTTTTAGGTTTTCTCTCTTATCTTGAGTGTTCTTCATTGTTCTTGATTTTTCTTCATTTGTAACCCAGATTTCTCTTAATCTACTTGTTAGTTTGTTTTGATTCTTTGCAGTCTTATTGTTCTTGCCTTAATATATCTTTATAAGCTAATTTCAATGAATTCTAAGATGTTTGAATTTTCTGGGTTTATGTTCTTGAATATGTGTGAGTAGTTTTTTAGGGTTCTTGAGAATGGGATAGGTTAGTGACGAATTTTTGATCTTCTAGGGCGTTTGAGTTTAGTTGTTTGTGAATCCCTTCTGGATTAGTGTTCTTAATGCTAGTTTCTCTCTGATCAGTTGCAACTAGATCTTAAATTTTTCCACACTCAAAAGGTGGTTGATGAAACACTTGAACAACTAGTGCCAGAGATTTGCATTCCTAGCCTAAGAGATTAGATGTTTAGGGTGTTCATTGACAAGAACGGGTTGAGTCTTAGTGCCTGATAGGGTTGATTTCGTCAGAGACATCTGAGTCTGGAACTGCCCTAGCTTGAGGTCATCTGTCACGACAGTGGATTTGATTGCTTGTGAACCCGTTGTCTAGGGAGTAGTTTTGTTTGAGTTTGTCAGCGCCTTAGATAGATTTCAGAGGAGTCACTGACCAATTACCCAATTCTTGAGAGCTTGTTTGTCTTCCACACTTAGTTTTATCTCATCAATTTATTTCGTCATTTTCACTTGCTGCATTACTCCTCTAGCATCTGTGCACTGCTTCTCTAGCACCTGCACTTGTCTCTCTAGTATTTTTACTTAGAATTTATTTTGCAAATTTCATGTTTCACTTAGGTTGTTAGACTCCCCCATCAACTTGCTTGGCTTGAATTAAGTATATTTGATCTCATCCTGATTGTTAGCATCACACTCATTTGGATTGACACCTTAGTACTACAATGACATGTTAGACTAAGGAATTGATATATCCATAGTTCACTTACTGCTTTCACACCACACAACACACTTAAACATGTATTTTTACTTAGGAAAAGCAACAAGGACAGGGGATTTACATCCAATAGGAAAAGTTTCTATTGCTAGATCTCCCTTGACTACAGGCTGAGTACTAAGTAAAAATACCTATATCACCTAGCCTAAGAGATTACATGTTTAGGGTGTTCATTGACAAGAACGGGTTGAGTCTTAGTGCCTGATAGGGTAGATTTCGTCAGAGACATCTGAGTCTGGAACTGCCCTAGCTTGAGGTCATCTGTCACGACAGTGGATTTGATTGCTTGTGAACCCGTTGTCTAGGGAGTAGCTCTGTTTGAGTTTGTCAGCGCCTTAGATAGATTTCAGAGGAGTCACTGACCAATTACCCCATTCTTGAGAGCTTGTTTGTCTTAGTTTATTTTACTGTCTTAGCTTGTTAGCATCACACTCATTTGGATTGACACCTTAGTACTACAATGACATGTTGACTACAGGCTGAGTACTGAGTAAAAATACAAATATCAATTTGGCGCCTTTGCCAATTGGGTGTTTGTTTGCTACACTTAGGATTTCAGATTTCTTAAGATCAAGTTCTCACTTTCACCTCACTTCTTAACTTTCTGAGTTTTCTGTGTTTCAGGTACCTACTCGACCAACCGCTCGAGCCTAGCTTCTGTTTCACCCTCAGCTCGGTCAGTCACCCTGTTCTAGCTTCACCTGTATGCAAACACGTTCACAAGGAAGCCAGAACCTCTTTCGCCCTCTCGACAACATTCATCGGTTACAACCTGTCACTCGCAAGGATAGGAACAACGTCGGAGCAGACCAACAACATCAAGTTCGAATGGAAAACCCGCAAGGACACGTTGAACAAGGTCCTCAGCAAAGGAGGCCTAGATTGATTGGAGCAGGGGATGCTCCTAATACTCACACTCAGAGGCAAGGGATTGTACCACCGACAATCCAAAACAATAATTTTGAGATCAAGAGTGGTCTGATTGCTATGGTCCAAAGTAACAAATTTCATGGATTACCTATGGAAGATCCTCTTGATCACCTGGACGAGTTCGATAGGCTCTGCAGCCTCACCAAGATCAATGGAGTCAGTGAAGATGGTTTCAAGCTCAGACTCTTCCCATTTTCTCTTGGTGACAAAGCACATCTATGGGAAAAGAACCTCCCGCATAGCTCCATCACCTCTTGGAATGACTGCAAGAAAGCTTTCCTTGCAAATTTTTCTCCAACGCCCGCACTGCTAGACTCCGGAATGAGATATCCGGCTTTATCCAAAAGAATGGAGAAATCTTCTCTGAAGCTTGGGAAAGATTCAAGGGCTACACTATCCGTTGTCCTCACCATGGTTTCAGCAATGAATCCCTGCTCAGCACGCTCTACAGAGGCGTTCTTCCAAGGATCAGAATGCTTCTTGATACAGCAAGCAATGGCAATTTCCTAAACAAAAATGTTGATGAAGGCTGGGAACTAGTTGAAAATCTTGCTTAATCCGATAGGAACTATACTGAGGACTATGACCGCAACACAAGGGGAAGTGTTGATTCTGATGAGAGGACTAGGAAAGAGATCAAGTCTCTGAATGAAAAATTTGATAAATTCATCCTCAGCCAGCAGAGACACGTTCACTTTGCAAATGAAGAAGAACTTTTTCACATTCAAGATGGGGAGGTTGACCAAATCGAAGAAGTTAGCTATGTTCAGAATCAAAGTGGCTATAACAAAGGTTTCATCAACTACAAGAACAACCCTAACTTGTCTTACAGAAGTAACAACGTTGAAAACCCGCAAGATCAAGTCTACCCTCCGCCACCACCGCAACAAAACAAACCTTTTGTCCCCTACAATCAAACTCAAGGTTTTGTTCCTAAGCAGAATTTCCAAGGAAGGTACAACCCACAAGGCGTCATAGGTCAACCACCTGGTTTTGCACCACAGCAAGCTCCAACACCTATTGCCCATGATCAAGACCTGCGAAGTATGATGCAGCAGCTCCTCCAAGGTCAAGCTGCTAGTACAATGGAAACTGCAAAGAGGTTTGCTGAACTAAAGAATCAGTCGGACTACGCCTACGATACCCTCAACAACAAATTCGAGACACTGAACTCCAAAATTAAATACCTGGAGAACAAGTCTGCATCCACGTCTTCTACACAGCACCCTGGACAACTCCCAGCAAAGGCAATCCAAAATCCTAAGGACTTTGCTCAAATCAATGCCATTACCTTGAGGAACGGAAAAGAACTATCAGAAAGGGCAGGAACCACTCCTATCACCGCGGACAGTGAATTCCAAGCTGGGGAGGATTTATGTCAGAGAAAGGAACAAGATGAACAGAAAAACTCCAACTCGACTGACCAGCTCAACACATCTACTCGACCTACAAGTCGAGTCCAACCATTCCCAGTTGACAAAATTGCACCTTCCAAAGACAAGAAAACACCATTCGTCCTACCACCTTACAAGCCTAAACTCCCCTACCCAGGGAGATTTCACAAAGACAGAGTGGAGAGATATAGAGCTATCTTTGACAAGCACATTAAAGAAATTGAGGTCAAGATGCCCATACTTGATGCATTGGCTCTTTTACCTCAATCTCACAAGTGGATCAAAGATGCAATTACAGAAAGAATCCAGGAAGTGAAAGGAATGGTAGTAGTGAGTCATGAGTGCAGCGCCATTATTCAAAAGAGGATCGTCAAGCTACCAGATCCTGGTTGTTTCACATTGCCATGCTCTCTTGGGCCATTAACTTTTCAAAATTGTCTCTACGACTTGGGAGCGTCTATAAGCCTTATGCCACTCTCAGTAGCTAAGAAGTTGGGTTTTAACAAGTATAAAACCACCAACATCTCACTTGTCTTGGCTGATAGATCTGTGAGAACTCCGCATGGCATGCTAGAAGACTTGCCTCTCCGAATTGGAACCATAGTGGTTCCCACTGACTTTGTGGTGTTAGAGATGGATGAAGAGCCAAAAGATCCTTTGATTCTAGGGAGACCCCTCCTTGCTACTGCGGGTGCTCTCATTGACGTCCAAAAAGGGAAAATTCAACTTAATATGGGCAAAGATCTCAAAATGCACTTTGACATCAGAGATACAATGAAGAAGCCTACGATTGAAGGCCAGCTCTTTTGGATTGAAGAAATGGATCACCTTGCAGACGAGCTACTTGAGGAGCTAAATGAAAAAGACCATCTTCAGACAGCTTTAACCAAGGACGGTGAAAACGGCTACTTATACAAAGAAACCTCGAGTTATGAGACGATGCTAGACTCTCACAAGGAAATTAAAGGCGAAGAAGCGTTTGAGAAACTGATGGGAACAGATGGAGAGGTCGTTGCATCAGTAGAAGCTGATACTAAGCATGCCCAAGCACCCTTGCTCGAGTCCGCCCACTCAGACGACTGGTTGGAACTAAGGGCACCTAAGGTCGAGCTAAAACCACTCCCAACAGGGCTAAGGTACGCGTTTCTTGGACCTAACTCCACTTACCCTGTCATAGTAAATGATAAACTTAGTGATGATGAGTTGAAATAGCTGTTGACCGAGTGGAGAAAGTTTAGGAAAGTAATTGGATATTCACTTGATGACATTAAGGGCATATCACCTAGTTTGTGCACTCACAGAATTAATCTTGAAAATGAGTCATATGCTAGCATTGAACCTCAAAGAAGATTCAACCCTAACCTTAAAGAGGTTGTTAAGAAAGAAATTCTTAAATTGCTAGATGCTGGAGTTATCTACCCTATCTCTGATAGTACTTGGGTATCCCCAGTGCATTGTGTCCCTAAGAAAGGTGGTATAACAGTGGTAAAGAATGATAAAGATGAGCTTATACCCACTAGGACAATAACTGGTCATAGGATGTGTATAGACTATAGAAAGTTAAATGCAGCATCTAGAAAATATCATTTTCCTTTGCCATTTATTGATCAAATGTTAGAAAGACTTGCAAACCACCCTTACTACTGTTTCTTAGATGGATATAGTGGGTTTTTTCAGATCCCAATACATCCAAATGACCAAGAAAAAACCACCTTCACTTGCCCATATGGCACCTTTGCTTACAGAAGAATGCCTTTCGGTTTATGCAATGCACCTGCAACGTTTCAGAGGTGTATGACCTCCATCTTTTCGGATTTAATAAAGGAGATGGTGGAAGTCTTCATGGATGATTTTTCTGTGTATGGCTCCTCCTTCTCCTCCTGTTTGTTGAACTTGTGCAGGGTGCTTACAAGGTGCGAAGAGACAAATCTGGTCTTGAATTGGGAGAAGTGTCATTTTATGGTCAGATAAGGGATTGTCTTGGGGCACAAGATTTCTGAGAAAGGCATTGAGGTAGACAAAGCCAAAATCGATGTAATGATGCAGTTGCAACCACCTAAGAACGTCAAGGATATCAGGAGTTTCCTTGGTCACGCTGGCTTCTACAGAAGATTCATCAAAGATTTCTCAAAAATAGCCAGACCACTCACCAGGTTACTTTGCAAGGAGCAAGAGTTTGTCTTTGACTCTGAGTGTTTGAAAGCCTTCCAGTTGATAAAGGAAGCATTGATCTCAGCCCCAATAGTCCAAGCTCCGAATTGGGACTATCCGTTTGAAATCATGTGCGACACCTCAGACTATGCCGTTGGAGCAGTGTTAGGTCAGAAAATAGATAAAAAGTTGCACGTGATTTACTATGCGAGCACAACTTTAGATGAAGCTCAAGGGAGATATGCTACCACGGAGAAGGAATTGCTTGCAGTAGTCTTCGCCTTTGAAAAGTTCAGAAGCTACCTGGTGGGATCAAAGGTGGTAGTCTACATGGATCATGCAGCATTGAGACACATCTACGCAAAGAAAGACACCAAACCCAGGTTGCTAAGATGGATTCTATTACTGCAAGAATTTGACATGGAGATAGTTGATAAGAAAGGAATAGAAAATGGGGTAGCTGATCACCTATCCCGGATGAGGATTGAAGACCCATTGCCAATCGACGACTCCATGCTAAAAGAACAGCTGATGTTAGTCCAGACCTTCAAAAATACCCATTGCGAAAGGGCTGATCTAAAAAAGGTCCAGGCACTAGCGAAAGAGAAATCACCATGGTTTGCGGATTTAGCTAACTACTTAGTGAGCGGTGAAATTCCCAGCAGTCTCGATGCATACAACAAGAAGAAATTTTTTAGAGACGTCAACCATTACTACTGGGATGAACCATATCTCTACAAGAAAGGATCAGACGGTTTGTTTAGAAGGTGTATAGCTGAGGAAGAAGTCAGAGGAGTGCTAGAACATTGCCATGGTTCCACATATGGAGGCCATTTTGCCACTTTCAAGACTGTGTAGAAGATACTCCAGGCTGGTCTATTGATATGATTATGGCCAGCAAGGAGGAGGAACCTATGCAACATGGAGACGCCAAAGAGGAGCAAAGGCAGCAGCTTGAACCGGAGCTACAAGGAGCTGAAGATTTATGCATTTCTCCGGGTCCTATCACTCGGTCTAAACAAGAGAAGCTCAAGACCACTTTGCAACATCTCCTCAACACCATCTCGGGCAGTTTGGTGTGTGCTAATCCAGCCACATTGGTTGTGATACAAGCCACCTAAACATTTATCAAGAGAGGTGATATGACTTATACTCTTTTTCCCTTCATTTGGTTTTGTCCCAATGGGTTTTCCAAATAAGGTTTTTAATGAGGTAAGCCATATCACTCACTCATCAGCCTCTTGATAAAGCTTAAGTTCATCTCTACCTCCTATCCAAGTGAAGCACAGCCCAAGTCCAATAAGAGTTCAGCCGAAAATCTCAAGACTTGAAGAGTCCTTTTTATGTTCAAACTTTGTTTTAATGTTGTGTTAAATTCGAGATTTTCCTTTACTCTCTTGTTGATTTAAACTCATGTAAGGCTTCATTTCTAATTATCAAACATCTTTTCATATTCTAAAACTCTCTGAAACTTGTTTGTTCATCCTTGCTTAAAGTGATCGGATCTTCATCCTCACACCAAGTAAGTCGAAAGTCTTAGGATCTTTCACACTCCTAGGAAGTTTCATCTCGATCCACCCCTTGTTCACCGCATCTAGGGTCTTCACCCACGTCATGAGTAAGCCTGAAAGTCCAAAGGATCACCATCCCCTTTGGAAGTTTCGCATCAACCCCCCCCAAGACTCATCGGATCACTCCTTGTTCTTCACCTTTCATCTCTTCCGCATCACTCATCTTGTCACCAACCCTCACAACCTCTTGGAGTAGCATTCAGGGACTTGATGCTCACCTAAGATCATATCAAGTGGTATCAGAGCTGACTCTCACCCAGGTTGTATCTCTTTCGATCTGTGATACCTTTTCACATTCCGATCTGTTTATCTGCTGACTGTTGGAATTTTCGTAAATTTGTCTTGTCTGATAAAATTGTGAGATCTGTAGAATATGCTTCAAAAAAGAGTCTAGTATTTGTTAAAATTGATTCTAGAATTTTTTAACATGTTTTGATAATTTTCCGAAGCTGATTTCGTCGAACAGTCACATTTAGAGGTTATCAGAATTTGAACAGTTATTGTCGTGTAACTTGCTAGAATTGTTTAAAATCATTGGTTAATCCTAAAATCGTGAAATTTGCTGCATTGAAACCATGATTGAGTCTAGTATTTGTTAAAATTGACTCTGGAATTGTTGAACGTGATTTGATATTTTATTCTGTTCGATCAAGTCAAACAGTCATTTAGGATTCTAGAAAAGTTTCTGAGTTTTCTTTGTTGTGTTTCTTTGGGAATTTTTACTTGTTACTTGTTTGAATCTGAACAGGTACCATGGTGGGAACCAGCAATGGTGAAGAAGAATCGTCAAACTCCAACAAAGAACTCCTTGATTCCTTAAGTGCCATAATGGAAGAAAGTATGGCAACCATGAGAGCTGAATTAGATAAATCCATCAATGACCGACAAAGGAGGGAACAAGAGATTAAGCCCAAGCCACCAGACAACACATCGAGCTCAACATGGAGCAGCTCACAGAAAACCTCTCACGCTCCAAAATCTACGTTTTATGTTAGTTCTGATTATCATTATGCTAATGAACTCTTTAAATTTTCAGGAAAAAGAAGCTACCTAGAGTGGGAAACAAATATGGAAGATTGGTTTTACTATAACCACATCCCAAGAGAAAAGAGGATAGCTCATGCAATTCGCCAACTCACAGGAGAAGCTTATCAATGGTGGATCTGAAAGGTTGATGACGCATGGGACTTACAAGGAGCCACCTATCACCTCGTGGAGAGATCTTAAGGAACTAATGAGGAATAAGTATGCACCAAATGGTTTAGTTCCAAAAGAAGCTTACAGTCCTCAGCCAAAGGAAGTATCCAAGAATGTTCTAAATGAGAAAATGAAGGCTAATGTAACCTCTCAACCAAAGAAGGTCGTTGAACAAGTCGTGGTTCACAAGCAAAGCCTAAATCCATCAATTGAAACAAGCAATGAACGTCCAAAGAAATGTAAGTCCTCTAATCTTTCAAAATCCAAGGAAGTTACTTGTTATGACTCTCCTAAGAAAGGAAAATTTGCTGCCACTTGCCCTGAAAAACACGAGCTGAATATCACTTCATTAGGATCAAAACTGAGCTCACAAAACTCAAGTAGTGAAGTAGTTAATCAAGGTGTAGAAACTTCCAGTTCTTGTATAATGCACTTGGTCTTGTCAAAGGATGTTGATTCAGGTCATACTATGGAGCATGAGAATGACAAAGCTGAAGGAACCATAAAAGAGAAGAATCCACATTCGGTGTCAACCACTTCACAAGCTTTCCGAGATAACAAGTGTGAGCAAATTAATTATGAAAACCGTGTGGTGTTTAAACCATGTCCAGCACCAGCTACCTGTGAATTAGATTTCACCATCTTCAAAGCTGAAAAGTTACCAAACATCTTACATGGTACTAAGGAAAGTTTAGCTAGCGAGTCTGTTCGATCTTTGGAATAATTCTACATTCACTCGTAGCATCAAACAACCTGTTTTGAATATTAAAATTTCAAGTATAATGCACTTGATTTTTCCTTTAAGTGCCAAGGAAGATGCAGGTACCTTAGATGTGCGCAAAGACCTAAAAGAAAACACATCGACATGGAGCTTAACAACGGAGCAAACGGAGGAAGTAACAAAGTGCAATGACATGCCATCAAACTCAGAGCTCTTGACATGTTTTCCTGCCAATAAACAAAGAGAGGATGTCACCAACCTCATAGTGATCAAAGAGAAACCACCCGAGGCTCAGCCACCAATTCAAACCCGAGGTAACTATCTAGACTCGCAAAAAAGAATGAGAGCTAACCTTCTTTCTCTTGGTGCAGATTGTACAATTTTGAGGTCACAATTTTGTCAAAGAATAGGGTATGATACATCCATCCCAACCACACCATCCCATGAGCAAACCAATCTAGCTGTCGCATGTGTCAAACTGGATCCAAAATCACTTCCATTTGCCGTGACAATTACATGCACCGAATACAGCAAGGACCTTCTTCAGGTAAGTAACTCTTTAACTCAATTTAATTCTCATGATTCCAAGGTTGTGAGTAAGAGTTTATCATCTCCAGAAACTATTAAGAAAAAGTTAGGTGTATTCAAAGAATATTCGGAACCAAACTCTTGTCTTAGGACGCAAATAAAAGAGGAACATGATAAAGAAAATTCTGGGGTCCGAAATGAAACTTGTGTACTTGTTTATAGTGACTCTACGACTGTGATAATACGCTTGCTCTTTGCCAAAGGTGTTGAAAACATTGCAGGTCTAAAAGAGGAGCCACCAGACTTAGAAGTTCTCTCGACCCATTTCTTTGTGAGGACTGGAATTGGAGTTGTCTTGAGAAAGGAGTTGAACACCTTTCAAAGCTATCAAGACACGGAGCATGGAGCTTTGCCTAGAAGGAAACTCCAAGAATTATCGCCGACCATCTCCGAGGATATGTTCCAAACTGGTCCAATTTTCGATTTTCTTGTCACTAACCTTGCACCGGTGCTGCCGAGTAAGAAACCTTGTCATTTTCAGGACTTCGAAGTTGTATTCGCTAAATACAACTCAGGAATTGTCTCACTAATCCGTGGGAAAGAGAATCATATCGTCTTTGATCCAGGAGCATCCGTTAAAGCATTTCCTTATGACATGGGAAACAAGATAGGTAAGGAAATTGTTGTGCCTGATGCAACAGTTCAAAGGTATGCATTTCTTTTTGTTCCTAAATCTAAGTTGCTGGAATATGAACACATCAAAAAGATTTATATGTTGACTGTTGATTTTAATGATGTGATTCATTATTGTGAGAAATTTGAGCATACAAAGAATTTTAGGCATGGCGGATTTCTGTTTGATAAAACGTATGAACCGAGTATACATCTTGTGCTGATAGACAGACTCTCTAGGATAACACACTGCACTTCATATCCTAACACTAGAGAGGCTTTTTCTGTTTCGAGACCATTCACTGAAAGTTTTGACATTCTGGTCGATAACAAGTTGCTTAATGAATCAAAGGATAATACCTTTTGCGCCTATGATTTCTTGTTTTGAGTTTTTGTTGAAAGTGCAAAGGATAAACAAGCTGAAGAAATGAAAGCTCATACACCAGAAACGTGGTTAATTTACTTGTGGCTAATGCGGTTTACTGTCCAAGTTGATTATGACCCGTTGAAACAATGGAGAAAGGAACAGCGAGCAAACATTGAGGTGAATTCTTTTGGCATTCGAAAAGGTAATGAAATTATTGTGTATGATGCAATAATTCCAAGGTATGTGTTTCTTTTTGCTCATGAAGCTAGGTTAATGGAAGTTGAAATCATTAAGAGGCTTTATGATTTAAATGATAATTTTAAAAATATGTTTCCATCTTGCGAGGAGTTTGAGCATAAAGAACAACTAGACAACGCCTACCAGCTTGATCTCCAAGGTAAGTACAATGTGAGTTCGAGTTTTAATATTACTGATCTGGTTCCTTATTTTGCAGAAGAAACAGATTTGAGGTCAAATCCATTTCAAGAGGGAGAGGATGATATGATTATGGCCAGCAAGGAGGAGGAACCTATGCAACATGGAGACGCCAAAGAGGAGCAAAGGCAGCAGCTTGAACCGGAGCTACAAGGAGCTGAAGATTTATGCATTTCTCCGGGTCCTATCACTCGGTCTAAACAAGAGAAGCTCAAGACCACTTTGCAACATCTCCTCAACACCATCTCGGGCAGTTTGGTGTGTGCTAATCCAGCCACATTGGTTGTGATACAAGCCACCTAAACATTTATCAAGAGAGGTGATATGACTTATACTCTTTTTCCCTTCATTTGGTTTTGTCCCAATGGGTTTTCCAAATAAGGTTTTTAATGAGGTAAGCCATATCACTCACTTATCAGCCTCTTGATAAAGCTTAAGCCCATCTCTACCTCCTATCCAAGTGAAGCACAGCCAAAGTCCAATAAGAGTTCAGCCGAAAATCTCAAGACTTGAAGAGTCCTTTTTATGTTCAAACTTTGTTTTAATGTTGTGTTAATTTCAAGATTTTCCTTTACTCTCTTGTTGATTTAAACTCATGTAAGGCTTCATTTCTAATTATCAAACATCTTTTTATATTCTAAAACTCTCTGAAACTTGTTTGTTCATCCTTGCTTAAAGTGATCGGATCTTCATCCTCACACCAAGTAAGTCGAAAGTCTTAGGATCTTTCACACTCCTAGGAAGTTTCATCTCGATCCACCCCTTGTTCACCGCGTCTAGGGTCTTCACCCACGTCCAGAGCAAGCCTGAAAGTCGAAAGGATCACAATCTCCTTTGGAAGTTTCGTATCAACCCCCCTCCCCCAAGACTCATCGGATCACTCCTTGTTCTTCACCTTTCATCTCTTCCGCATCATTCATCTTGTCACCAACCCTCACAACCTCTTGGAGTAGCATTCAGGGACTTGATCCGCACCTAGGATCATATCATCTATGGTGGCCAACCATGTTTAAGGATGCCCAAAATTTCATTACCAAGTGTGATCCATGCCAAAGGATGGGGAACATAGGCAGGAGAAATGAGATGCCCCAGAACCCTATCCTCGAAGTTGAAGTATTTGATGTATGGGGCATTGATTTTATGGGACCTTTCAACCCACCATCCTTTGGGAATAGTTACATATTGGTTGCTGTAGACTATGTCTCAAAATGGGTTGAAGCCATACCCAGTCCCACCAACGATGCAAAAGTGGTGTTGAAGATGTTCAAAACCATTATTTTCCCCAGGTTTGGAGTCCCGAGGGTCGTTATCAGTGATGGTAGTAGGCGCATCAAGGAGAGATTGGTCGATTAAACTTGATGATGCTCTATGGGCTTATAGAACCGCTTACAAGACTCCAATTGGGAGGACCCCATTTCAGCTGCTGTACGGAAAGGCTTGTCACCTGCCCGTAGAGGTTGAGTACAAAGCGCTCTGGGCAACAAAGCTTCTGAATCTTGATATCTGAACAGCTCAAGAAAAAAGAGCTGTGGACTTGCACGAGCTGGAAGAAATCAGAATTGAAGCCTATGAAAGTTCGAAGGTATATAAGGAGAGGACTAAGGCCTTTCACGACAAAAAGATTCTATGCAAAGATTTCCAATCCGGAGATCAGGTCTTGCTCTTCAACTCGAGACTAAAACTCTTCCCAGGAAAACTGAAGTCAAGGTGGTCTGGACCATTTAGCATCAAGGAGGTGTTACCATATGGAGCTATCACCTTGTTTACTAAGGAGGGTAACGAGTTTACAGTGAATGGGCAGCGGCTCAAACCTTACATGGCGGACTACATTCCAAAAGGGACTACAATTCTTCTGGATGAGCCAATAAATACTTAAAAACCAGGAAGTCAAGCTTAGTGACTTTAAACAAGCTCGCTTGGGAGGAAATCCCATATTTATTCTTGTAAATATTCTTTGTTTCTATTTTAGTGATTTTCGTAGTTTTTCTTAAAATGTTTCTACCCAAGGTCTCAGGTGCATGCAAGGAGTTGAGGAAGCAGGAGAACGCTCGAGCAGAACACTCGATGAATGCTCGAGCAGCCGAGAAAAAAAAAAAAAAAAAAAAAAAAAAAAAAAATGCTCGATGAAGGCAGCTCGAGCAAAGTGTTCGATGAGGCAGCTCGAGCAACATGCTCGATGACGCAGCTCGAGCAAAGTGCTCGATGAAGGCGCTCGAGCAACGATTGATGAAGGTGCTCGAGTAACACCGAATGAGGAGCTCGAGCAGAAAGCTCGATGCGTGCTCGAGCAGATGAGAAACACGGTGCTCGAGCAGACGAGAGACGAGGCGGGTCGAGCAACAGCTCAACGAGGCGCTCCACCGACAACGCAAAAAGGGTTCTAAAAAAAAAAAAAAAAAATTATATTGGCAAAATATAGATTTCGATTTTTCTGAATTGAATCAAGATAATTTCTAAGTATTCAAGACTTATCTAAATCACGCTTTTCAATTTTCTAACCCATGTTTTTTTTTCTTATCTTTGTTAGGCGCCTTTGTCTCGTTTCACCACCACTTGCGTCGTCTGTCCTTTAGCACGTCCAGGTTCATCCCCCGTTTTCTCTATAAAAGGGACGCCGGCCCCCCTTGCAACTTCACACTTGACACTTAGCAGAACTCTCGAAAACAAAAACCTCTGATCTTCGTGTTCTTCGTATTCTTCGTAAACTTTCTCAATCCAAGATTTTCTATCAACGTCGTCGAGCACCTCTTCCAGCACACCCTACAATGACAAACAACCGCGGACGTGCAGAAGCGGAAAACATTGGTAGGCGTTATACAGAAAAAAGAGGTTTCACATCTCAAGCAAGCGCAGCTGATGAGCCTGCACCAGACTGGCGCAACCGTGCAAGAGCTACCTCGCTAGCACGGCGCTACGCGAAGATCAAGTGTGCAGCGGAGAGTCGACGACCTACTGAACCTGAACCAGAGCCTGAACTTGAGAGAAGACACGGGCTTGGCTACTCTACCCGAGTCGAACACTCAAGTCTCGAGGAACTCGAGCGCCTAAGCAGAGAAACCACTCAAGTCCACTACTCGAGCACAGAGGAGCTCGATGAGACATATCACCCTCAGCACTCGAGCCCGCAGCGTGCTGCAAAGACCAAGGCATCCTCATGAGACAGGGCAGAAATCGCTCAAGGAAAAAGGCCTGTTAAAAGCAGTAGAGATACTCGAGTCCACTACTCGAGCACAGAGGAGCTCGATGAGACATATCACCCTCAGCACTCGAGTCCGCCGCGTAGAGCAAAACCCATGGCATTCTCGTGAGACCGGGAAGAGATTGCTCGTGGAAAACGACCTGTCAAGAGTAGTGGTGAGAAATCTGGAGATGGAAGCGCAGGGGTGGAGTCTAAGGAAGGAAAAAGTACCGAGAGGACAGAGCCAGAGCTGACAGCAAAAGAGATGAGAGCAGTCTTCCTTTCTAGAGGTTTCGCAGGGACACGCTACCAACCATGAGAAAATTGGGTATAGATGAAGATGTTGAATGCCTATTCGCACTAGGGGGCTGACAAAATTCATGAGAAATAACTCGCCCGCTTAACTAGTTGAAACTTGCCATTTCCTCGCTACCCTTAAAGTTCACTTCTATGAAGACCATCCGGAATACGTCTCCGACGGAGGGCTGGGATGGATCACATTCAAAGTAAGAGGAAAGCTCTACTCCCTCACCACCGCCGAGCTCGACACTCTCTATGGTTTCAGCAGTGGGACAGGATCGGAAGAAGATTTTGCGAAAGAAGAGCTACAATCCCTATGGCGTACAATAGCAGTGGACACGCCCTACTCATCTTCTAGGTCCAAGAGCACTCAGATTCGCCACCCTGCAGTGAGGTACTTGCACAAATCCATTGCCCATACCATGTTTGCGCGCCAAGTAACAGGCCCTGTAAACCAAGGTCAGCTGCAAGTGATGGACTTAGCCTTGAAAGGGCTTCTCGAATTCGCTAAGGATGGGACGGAACTGCTAGGAGACAGAAACAATACAAGTCTCACCTTCACTATGCTAAATCAGTTCCTGAACTATAGAGACTGGGGTGTGAAGCTGCACAGAAAAAATTCGAAAGGAGAGCTCAGCATTGGAGGTGTCATCACACCCATACTGGTCGCCTGCAAAGTACCTTTGATTTCAGAGCCCTGCGCACCAAGATGGCTGAACCTGGACTACCTCAGGAAGGCATTTTTCCTAACCAAGACATCAAGTTCAGGAGAATGCCTATTTCAGTTCATGGACCCTACGGCTGGACCGGCTCAACTACAACTCCCCTGCGCCGATCTAGCAAGTGCTAGCATCGATTTCTGCCCACCAATCAAATTGCTCTATCAACCAGCACAGGAAGACCTCCAACACGCGCGAACAAAGGATGTTCCTGGTCGCTCAGCTCGATCTCACTCCCCGAGCGCATCCGAAGATACCCAGCCCGAGTCGTTTCACTTCGAAGAGTATGCAGCACAAAAACAGCACAAGGGTCTATGGGAGGCTCACAAGCGAATAGGGTTGCTCCAGAAGTGGAACAAAGCTCAGGATAAAATGATCAAGGCACTAAAGAGCACGGTGAAGGAATTGACGGAGGGGTGGAAGGAGATGAAGGAGCATTTCAGCAATAGTCAAGGAAAGAGCAAGAGCCCGTGGCGCACAAGCACAAGACCAACGCCTCTGCTCACCAACATGAAGAACTGTCCCAACCGAGTACCCTGCGGAGAAGTGGCTCTACACACATTAGTTCTAGGCGCAGCACCTATGACGAGCCACCTCGATAGTCTTCCTTTGAGCCAAGGCAGCGAAAAAGGAAAGTAGCAGGACCGAGCAGAGCTCTGGCCGCACTAACCCCCCTCCACCACGTACTCCATGAGGACATAGAAGAGTTCACCGACTCTTTCTTCTCCAACTACTGAAGTATCACTCTCTAACCCATTGTATTTATCATTGTACTTAGTTTATTTTTGCTTTCGTTTGCAAACTCTGTTCCAGATTTCTATTACACAAGGGACTGTGTAATTTAAGTTTGGGGGAGGGTTCATGATGTATTTAACATTGTTTCCTGTTTTCTTATTTCAAATTTTCAATCATCTATGTGCATCTGAAAACCATAAAAATTTGAAAATTTTTCGAAAATCATTTCACAAAACAGAGTGTCCATGTAGTTGCATTAGCATTTTAGGAGTCTACTTGCATTTCATCTAGGATTTCTGCATATGGGTTAATGATGATTCTTGCCTAGCCTAGCATGCAGCATAAATTGTTAATGAACCACTTAGTTGTCCTGTTGTGCATGTTGATTAAGTTTGAAGCATAAGGACGCACCATCCTTTGAATTCATTGCTTGACATTTGATTTTGGCTGAAGCTTGTTGAGAAGTGCATTCACTCCCTATCTATTTGGACCATAACCTGACTTATAATTATCATGTTTACGCATTGAACTTGAACTCATGGATACCTATATACATACTTGGATTATCTTTCATCTTTTTACCACCCTTGTTATCCAAGTAGCTGATTCCCCTCATTGGAACAGCTTCCCCACCATTGAACCAACCTTTCTTTCAAGCCAATATTATTTTCTGTGTGTGAGACCTTTTTATAGACTGAGCATGGTAGAAAGTGTTAGGTTGGAGCCGACAAGGATAAGTTCTCGCTTAGCTCTAGTTCACGGTATGGACTAGCTAGGACTAGGTGGGAACATGATTTTGGGGAGAAACGAATTAGGATGTTCTAAGCAGGATGAGTCAAAAAATGAAAAAGAGAAAGAGAAGGGAAAAAGAAAAGAAACTTCTAAGTAGAGGGATGTGCATAATTAAAGCTCTAGTAAAGGATTGGGTAGTACGAAAGAAAAAAAATATGTATAGGCTCATGAAAAGAAAAAGAGAAACTTGTATGAAATACATAAAAGATGGAGCCTCAGATAGACACCCAATCCGCTAAACTATGCAAATGATAAGGTAAACCGTCGTTACAATACAAAAAAAAAGAAAAGTTTGAACAAAAAGGATTCATTGCAGAAAAGTGCCAAAGGGTAGTAATAGGATCATTCCTGGGATTAGATTTAGAGGTTTGGGTTTCGATTATGTATATGTTTGGGTAGATGGAAGTTTATCCTTGTACGCATCGGTTGGCCCTGACCTTTAGCCTTCTTCTAAAGCTCAGTTTTTCTTTGAGAGTCCCTTGAGTGAGAATGAGTGTCACCAGTTACATTAAGGACCATCTTTGTCCTTTGACCATTCCTTTAGCCAAATGAGTTCAATGACTGTGAATAAACTTGATTCATGATTTATGCTTAATGAATGTTAAAGGGTTTGAAGAATCTGAATGCTTGTGTAGTCTAAAGTCATTGTTAAATAAGTGATGTGACGAGCATGGCTAAAGCTTTAAAAGTAGAACTTGTTAGCATTGCACTCAGGGTAGCTTCTTGGAAATTTGATAAGGTTTGGGAACTTTAAAAACTGCATTGCTTAGGTTCTGAATCCCTATTTTCTAACCTCTTTCCCTTCTTATGAATTGTTTGCTTGAGGGCAAGCAAAGACTAAGTTTGGGGGAGTTGATGTCTCTGCATTTTAGCATGTTTTAGCATGCATTTGTCATCGTTTAGGACTATATTCATCATATGTTTCACCCCATTTATAGTCTTTTCACACATTTAGCATCCATACAAGGATTTTGCATTAGATTTGCATACATATGCATTTTGGAGTTGATTTCAGGGACTTGGATGATGTTCTGGACGTTTGGAGAGTTTCACGCCACAAGCACCGGCAAAGTGCTCTACCAAGAATTTAACAAGCGCTCGAGCAGAGATTCTGCAAGGCACTCGGGTAGCTCCATCGAGCACACGTCGAGCAAAAGGAAGAACAGGCGCTCGAGCAGGTTTTGAGCAGTCCATCGAGCAGAGTTTGAAGAAGTGCTCAAGCAGATTTCGAGCAGGTGCTCGAGCAGCACGTCGAGCAGAGTGCTCGAGCACACACACGTCGAGCAGAGTGCTCGAGCACACACACGTCGAGCAGAGTGCTCGAGCACACACACGTCGAGCAGGTGATCCAGCAATCTTCACTCCCAGCTCGATCACCACTACACATACGCCTGCCCAAGCTGCATAAATCTCCGGAGACTTAACCATTTATTTTGTCTTTTTCCGTTTTAGGGTTTTCCGCATTTTCATATAAATACCCCTTTTGGGTTTTGTCCAAAGGGTATTCCGTTTTTATTTTTGGTGTAAGCTTTTTATTTTTAGGTTTTCTCTCTGTTCTTCATTTGTTCTTTATTGTTCTTGATTTTTCTTTATTTGTAATCCAGATTTCTCTTAATCTACTTGTTAGTTTGTTTTGATTCTTTGCAGTCTTATTTTTCTTGCCTTAATCTATCTTTATAACCTAATTTCAATGAATTCTAAGATGTTTGAATTTTCTGGGTTTATGTTCTTGAATATGTGTGAGTAGTTTTTTAGGGTTCTTGAGAATGGGATAGGTTAGTGACGAATCTTTGATCTTCTAGGGCGTTTGAGTTTAGTTGTTTGTGAATCCCTTCTGGATTAGTGTTTTTAATTGTAGTTTCTCTCTGATCAATTGCAACTAGATCTTAAGTGTTTCGACACTCAAAAGGTGGTTGATGAAACACTTGAACAACTAGTGCCAGAGATTTGCATTCCTAGCCTAAGAGATTAGATGTTTAGGGTGTTCATTGACAAGAACGGGTTGAGTCTTAGTGCCTGATAGGGTAGATTTCGTCAGAGACATCTGAGTCTGGAACTGCCCTAGCTTGAGGTCATCTGTCACGACAGTGGATTTGATTGCTTGTGAACCCGTTGTCTAGAGAGTAGCTCTGTTTGAGTTTGTCAGCGCCTTAGATAGATTTCAGAGGAGTCACTGACCAATTACCCCATTCTTGAGAGCTTGTTTGTCTTAGTTGATTTTACTTTGTCTTAGTCACCTTTTTCGCTTGCTAGCTTCCACACTTAGTTTTATCTCATCAATTTATTTCGTCATTTTTACTAGCTGCATTACTCCTCTAGCATCTGTGCACCGCTTCTCTAGCACCTGCACTTGTCTCTCTAGTATTTTTACTTAGAATTTATTTTGCATATTTCATGTTTCACTTAGGTTGTTAGACTCCCCCATCAACTTGCTTGGCTTGAATTAAGTATATTTGATCTCATCCTGATTGTTAGCATCACACTCATTTGGATTGACACCTTAGTACTACAATGACATGTTAGACTAAGGAATTGATATATCCATAGTTCACTTACTGCTTTCATTCCACAACACACATATAAACTTGTATTTTTACTTAGGAAAAGCATAAAGGACAGGGGATTCGCATCCAATAGGACAAGTTCCTATTGCTAGGACTCCCTTGACTACAGGCTGAGTACTGAGTAAAAATACAAATATCACACATTAAGCTTCTTTTCTATTCTCTGACCCAAAACTGCTCCAACTACATAGTCTGAAGCATCACATATGATTTCGAAAGGGTGGTCCCAATTCGGAGCTTGGACTATTGGGGATGAGATCAATGCTCCCTTTATCAGTTGGAAAGCCTTCAAGCACTCAAAATCGAAGTTGAACTCTTGCTCCTTGCATAGTAGCTTAGTGAGAGGTCTAGCTATTTTAGAGAAATCCTTAATGAACCGGCTGTAGAACCCAACATATCCAAGGAAACTCTTGATGTCCTTGACGTTCTTAGGTGGTTGTAGCTGCATCATCACATCTACCTTGGCCTTGTCTACCTCTATTCCATTCTTAGAAATCTTGTGCCCCAAGACAATCCCTTCTCTGACCATGAAATGACATTTCTCCCAATTTAGGACCAGATTTTTTCTCCTCACATCTAGTAAGCATCCTGCACAAATTCAACAAAGAAGAGGAGAAGGAGGAGCCATACACAGAAAAATCATCCATGAAGACTTCCACCATCTCCTCTATCAAATCTGAAAAGATAGAGATCATACACCTCTGAAACGTTGCAGGTGCATTACATAAACCGAAAGGCATTCTTCTGTAAGCAAAAGTTCTGTATGGGCAAGTAAAGGTGGTTTTTTCTTGGTCATTTGGATGTATTGGGATCTGAAAAAACCCACTATATCTATCTAAGAAACAGTAGTAAGGGTGGTTTGCAAGCCTCTCTAGCATTTGATCAATAAATGGTAAAGGAAAGTGATCTTTTCTTGATGTTGCATTTAACTTCCAATAGTCTATACACATCCTATGACCAGTTATTTTCCTAGTGGATATAAGCTCATCTTTGTCATTCCTTTCTTAGGAACGCAATGCACTGGAGATATCCACGTACTATCAGAGATAGGGTAGATAATTCCAGCATCTAACAACTTAAGAATTTCCTTTTTAACTACTTCCTTGAGGTTAGGGTTTAATCTTCTCTGAGGTTCAATACTAGAGTATGACTCATTTTCAAGATGAATCCTATGAGTGCATAAACTTGGTGATATGCCTTTAATGTCATCAAGAGAATACCCAATTGCTCTCCTATACTTTCTTAATTCAGTTAACAGCAAATGCAACTCATCATCACTAAGTTTATCATTTACTATGACAGGGTAAGAGGAGTTAGGACCAAGAAAAGCGTACCTTAGCCCTGTTGGAAGTGGTTTAAGTTCAACTTTAGGTGCTCTAAGTTCTGACCAGTCATCAGAGTGAATGGACTTGAGTTGTATGTCGAGTTCTAGGGTCGAGGCTGCAGTGTCTGGGTCCGACGGGGTCGGTCTCGAGCTGCTGGTCAATCTTAAGCGCTGAGTTTTGTCAGTTTCAGCCTCAATTGATGAGATGCCCTCTCCATTTAGCTCAACCAAGATTTCAAAGACTTCTGCACCTTCAATTTCCTTGTATGAGTCTAACATTATCTCATAGCCCAAGGTTTCCTTGTGTAAGTAGCCATCTTTCCCATCCTTGGTCAAAGCTGTCTATAGATGATTTTCTTCATTAAGCTCTTCAAGTAACTAGTCTGCAAGCTGATCCATTTCTTCAATCCAAAAGAGTTGACCCTCAATCGTAGGCTTCTTCATTGTGTCCTTGATGTCAAAATGCATCTTGAGATCTTTTTCCATATTGAGTTCAATTTTTTCATTCTTAACGTCAATGAGAGCTCCAGCAGTGGCAAGGAGGGGTCTTTCTAAACTCAAGGGATCCCTTGGCTCTTCATCCATCTCTAACACCACAAAGTCAGTGGGGATATCTATAGCTCCAATTCTGAGAGGCAAGTCTTCTAACATGCCGTGCGGTATCCTTACGGACCTATCAGCCAAGACAACAGAAATGTTGGTGGCTTTGAACTTTTTGAAACCCACCCTCTTAGCTACTGAAAGTGGCATGAGGCTTATGGATGCTCCTAAGTCGCAAAGACAATTTTTAAAGGTCAATGGACCTAGAGAGCATGGCAATGTGAAACAACCTGGGTCATCTAGCTTGACAACCTTCCTTTGTATGATAGCGCTACACTCATGACTCACTACTACCATTCCTTCCACTTCTTGGATCCTTTCCACAATTGCATCTTTTATCCACTTATGAGATTGAGGTAGAAGTGCTAATGCGTCTAGTATGGGCATCTTGACTTCAATTTCTTTAATAATATGCTTGTCCAAATAGCTTTGTACTTCTCCAATCTTTCCTTCTTGAATCTTCCTGGGAAGGGGAGTTTAGGTTTGTAAGGAGGTGGAACAAATGGTGCTTTCTTCTCCTTCGCAGCTGCAGCTTTTTCAACTAGGGAAGGCTGGACTCGACTGGAAGCTCGAGTTGGTGTGTCGAGTTGGCCAGACAAGTGCAAGTTTGTCTTTTCAGCTTGTTTTTCTTCTTGGCAAAAATCCTCCCCCCCCTTGGCCTCCATTGGGTTTTCACTGATACACAAGATCGCGACTGGAGTATCCAGCTTCCCTTGCCGACCTCACGTCCCTCACAGACGATGACGCATAACGACTGAGCTTCTAGTCAGATCCCAGACTCCTCTGCTCCGTCCCACGCTGCAAGCTTCGTAAGGGAGCTTCTTCCAGTTCTGCATTATCCACCGCTGAGGATGATGTGGTTGACGACCGTACTAGTGCACCCCCTCTTGACTTGACATTCCCGTAGCCTCCCACAGGCTATGATGAGGATGCTCCCACTTTCCGACGGTATATGGTCTGCACTATGCGCCAGATGTGGAGGATGATAGCTGCTGGTGTCACTTGTACACGTCCACCTCCCCCTACACGCAGACGTCGTCGTTCTCGGACACCCGACACCACTACTACCACTGCGATTTATGAGGATGACGACGAGGATTAGACTCCTCCTAATTTTCATTTTCTGGTTTTTCTTTTCTTTCCCCTTTAGTTTTTATGTTTTTCTTTATCTTTCTTTAGCTTTGTGACATTTTTATGTTTTCTTTTAGCTTTATCTTTCTCTTAACTCTGGGATTTGATTATGAAGTTATGTTGCAGTTCTTATGATTGGTTTTGAGTTGTTTCTCTTAGCTTACAGGTTCTTGTTCCAACCGTTTGCGAAAGTCTGTGTTGATGCATATGGCTGGTGTCGATTGGCACCACTAGCTGTGTCGGTCGACACCACCACTTAACTCAGACCACCCTTGTCGATTTAAGCCTGTGTCGATCGACACCAGGCTGTGTGTCTATTGACACAGGGACGCTGCATAGGAAACTTTCACTTTCACTTTCTCATCCTCAATGTCCAATGACCCCATTATTTTACTTTGAAAGAGATGATCACACAAAGGTTGGAAGCGAGGTTAGGAAAATTTCCCGTGATGCCATTATTCGTCTACACCTTTGTCAAAAATAAAAACCATTGAGAATAAGGAAAATAATAAGTCTGGGAGAGAAAGAGTACCAAAAATTTCTGTATGGTTGCTGTGTCATTGTATAGTATGGGAATGAATTTAGAAGGTCTTTGACATTGAG
This sequence comes from Cardamine occulta, assembly GCA_028015245.1. NCBI lineage: Eukaryota > Viridiplantae > Streptophyta > Magnoliopsida > Brassicales > Brassicaceae > Cardamine > Cardamine occulta. Next base: position 15,180,248 of record CM051376.1, on the reverse strand, counting down.
ATTAGAGATGAGACCCACCAATGAAGGCTTATGGACTATGTTGCAAAATTGTGGTTTGAATCTGGAAAACTGCGAATGTCTACGTTGAAGTACATAGTGGTCAGGATCCTGTTAGGTCACAATTTCTAGTGGTTTACTATTGTGAATGTGAGTGTGGTGCTCCTATGACGAAATGAGTTTCTGTTTTTTCAAACTTCTTTCTCCGGGTTAGTTCTATGTTTGCTTAAGGGAGGTGATATATCATGGTTTTTAAAGTTTTTAAGCCATGATATATGTCCTCAATTGAGTCTTTTATGTGTCTTTAGAGTCCTATTAGATTCTTTTATAGGTTTACACACATTTGAGGATTTTTGGATCTTTTGGAGCGTTTTGGAGCATTGTTGCTGAGAAACTGAAGCTAGTGCCTAGAAAGACTCCTGGTGTCCATTGACACTACCATGGGTGTCGATCGACACGTGCCATATGTTGAAGCCACACTCGAAGATTTACAAGTTTTGAAGATTTGCAACTTTGCCTAGAAGTTTCTATTATTTACAAAAAGATCTAAGTCGTGTTTTAGAGTATATTTTAGAGTTGTTAGGTCTGAGAGATCTATCATATCTTTTTGCAGGGAGACTTTGAGAGAGATTGAGAACTTGGGGCTGATTTTACTCTGTACTTCCGAGAGAAGATCTTGAACCCCTGTTTCTATTTCCCTTTTAAGTTTATTTATGATTTCTATTCTATTCATGTCTTTGACTTCATTGATTATGTCTGAGTAGATCACTTGAAAAGACCCGTCCCAAAAACCACTAAACCGAAACCGGTTCAATAAACGTAAACCACACAAAACTGGCATTTTAAAATTTCTAACAACTTAACCAATTAATCTATTTATTCCAACATAATAATAATAAAAATGTTCTAACAATCTAGCGGAAGGAATTCAACAATAAGCACTAATCTGAATAACAAATATCCAATATAAATAAAATAAATGAAAACTATCCTAGTATGACATCCTGGTCTGTCACCGCAGTTCCAAGAGCTTCAGCTAGCTTTATCTTTTCCCTTACCTGCGCCATTACGAATAGACACAGTCAGTATTTAATAAATACTGAAGAGGCGATCAACCCGTCTACTACGTCAATTATGACAAAATGACGAAAATACCCCTCCGACATAATCAAATTTCCGAACTCGACAAACAACACAACAATGATTTAATAAAATTAATTCACCATAAACTAATGAATTAAATCAATCAACGGCAATTTAAAACACCCAAAATTACATAAAACAATTAATTCTCAACAGCTAATTCAACAATAGTTCATACAAAATTACATAAAATAATCTCATAAATAACAGCAATTTCTAGCAATTTTTCTGGAATTTATCTCAGCAATAAAAACACCGTAAAAATCACAAAACACTGAATTAAATCCAAACACTAAATTATCTCGGGAAATAATTCCGTAAATCATCCGACCACGGTACTGCAATCACCTTAACCACTAGCAGCACCTTTCGACACAACTTTTCTGCGACTTCGGGAAACTTTTCCACAACTTGTCTACACCCTCAAATCCTGAATCCACAACCTAATAATAATAAAATAATAAAACTTAATATAGCTACACAACTTAATAATCACTACACGACAAAAACATGATTCACAAAGTGAATCATCTTCTTTGACAACACTCTTCAACAACACCACCGTTCATGACGTGACTGATCAAGACCGATCAACGCCCGCCTCCGACGAACCTCATCGAAACTCAACTACAGCAACATCGACCAGCCACCACAACGCCACCGATCAACTATTCCCACCATAACCGCCACTCTCCGTCACATCCTCACCGAACTCAATGACAATCTCAACCCTTACATGTGCCGTTGACACCACGCCATTGCCGCTCACGCATCCACAAGGCCGACAGCTTCCTAGACGTGATGTGCCCCGTGACTCCACCATACCACCGATCATGAGCTCGACCATCAACACTATCCAATATTATGCCACCCTCGCGGCTTAACAACAAAGGATCCGACAATTACGAACAACTAACCAAAGAGAGGACCCTTACCGTGAGAGATGAGAGATGGAGACTTGAGCTTCTCGCCCATGGCAACGACCGAACCGACCAAACCAAACGATCAACACCAAAGCTCTTCTCTCCTCCCTCACGCAAAACTCAGCAACCTCTCTTCTATTTTCTTCTGCTAGATGGAGGCGATAAAAAAAATCATAGGAAAGGCTGCTGTGACGTGAGTTATAGAAGAAGAAATAGGGTTTCATTAAAATTTGACAAATACAACGATCAGTCCTCCAACTTTTCCAACTTTACAAATCGGCCCCACAACATTTGAAATTATCAATTAAACCCGCCAGCCACAAATTGATTTATACAATTCAACCCTTACTTTTAATTTCTCCAACTAAAACTCCAAATATCAAAATTACGGATGTTACATCACTTGCTAGGTTCAGGGATTCTCACTAGGGTTTTCAAGGATTTGTAACAATGATTGATTGGTTAGGATTCACAACTTTATGAGTTCTTCACCTAGGTTGTCCTTAATGCTAGATCTGGCCTGATCACCTAGCATCTAGATCTTAGGTTATTGAATTAGCACGACGGTGTGATTTGAAACTTGACAGAACCTTGAGTGAGCAAATTAGATAATTACAAAGGAATTTGGATTAGATAATTTGTGAACAAATCAAACTTGGACTTAATGCTTGTTTAAAATCTTAAGTCTCATAAAGGAATTTGGTTTCTTAGATTTTAGGCATAGAAAGCTTTCACAGCGAGAGTTGGTTAGTTCTAAGTTAGTGTTTTGAGTTCTAGAACTGAAATTTAATTTGATCCTAGTCAGTCCACTGATTTACATTTTCTGAATTCCTGGGAAATTCCCTGAGCTTCACGTTTTTCCCAATGTGAATACAACAAAGATGTTTTTCATTTACTTTTCTGCATTGTTTTTATTTATCTCCTATCTTACTTAGCTTAATTTGAAACTAAAGAATCTATTGTAAAATATTGTGAGTCTCTCTGGATTCGACCCCTGTATACTACAATTGCATATATGTGCACTTGCGGTGTAGCTCTGATATGATCCTGGTGATGGATCTCCCCGGATTGCACTTTCAGGTTGGCAAAATTGATAGATTTGTTCCATGAACCAGATCCATTGATTTGTAAAATTCATATCTTCCAAGTCTGAACCAGTGTTGTGGTGAATACAATTTTCCCAGATTCTATGATGAATCAAGATTCCAGAATAAATTGTTTCATAGCTTGATTCCTTCTGGTTTGGTTGGAAATAATTATTGAACGCACGTATATCTGAATCGCGTAAGCTGGGAGTCACTTGACTTGGAAGTTGAATAACTTCTTCACCTGAACTCGGATTGGAGTGATTCAACTTCGAGGTGTGCTCTAGATGAGGTGAGAATGTACTCCAGGTGGCCGATGGGATAGAAAAGTTGATCATAGACTTCGTTTGTGCTGAACAAGGCACACGGGTCTTCTCGGATGATTCCATGATCATATCAAGCTCTAGGGATTAAACTTTGAGCATATCAGGCGTACACCATAAACCAAGTACAAGATCAACTTGAATGGAAGATTGAAGCTTTGCAACATGGATTCAATGATCCCAATGACTATGCCAAATGGAAAGATGATCAAGCTTACCTAGCCTATGATCAAGAAGAAGAAGAAAGAGCTACAGAAGAAAAGCTCAGTACCGCAACCAAGTCATTGGACTCACAATAAAGACTATGAAACCGATGAAGAAGAAGCTTACTTTCAAGAACAAGCAAATGAAATCCAATTTGGAGATTTGACAAGAGAGAATGCTGAGTTCAATGATTTATCTACTGGAGAAGATGAGGAAGAAAACCTAGGATAAATCCATTGCTATATGAGTACTCGGATCCCTTAAGAGATTCATGAATACCACAATTTCGAAACCAAGGAGAAGCTATTCACCGAGCCAACTTCAAACCATCTCCAGCACCTCACCATGTTCACCAGAAGTTGGAGCAAGCCTCAAACCATCCCCAAGGACATAGAGACTAGCCTTGCAATGTCGCAGCCATTATAGAAGAAGTTGAGAACTTGGAACTAGAAGAAGAACCCGAGGAAGAAGAAGTCGAGGAGGACTATGAAGCTGATCCTATGGAGGATGAAGACCAATAATCCATCAATCTTGCTGAGGTACAAACAGTATCACGCTTTGATGATCCCCCAAGAGACAAGTTCTGAGTTTTGGTAAGAATGATTCCACTTCACATCCCTTTTGAAGAAGCATGGGCAAATTTTCCACTTAAGCGCTTCTTCATGGAAAGTTACATCAATGAGGAACATGTTGAAGAACACTTTAGGAGTGTGAGACTCTCTTTTTTCCCGACGCTCCATCTCATTGATGTGTGTTGTTTGTTGTGATGTAAAATAATGCGTAATCAAGTTTTCTTCAAACAACACAATGATAAAGCTGTAAGTGCACCTCCAAATCAATTGTAGTACTTAAGGTATATCGATCCCACAGAGACTTATAAATCACGTTACGAATTTGTTGGAGAGAAATATCGCTAAGACAACAATAAAAAGGGGTTTGGTTTCTGTTTTTGTCACAGAAATTAGTAATGAATGAATGTGAAATAAACGATGTAACTATCAATAAACAGAATGTTGGGCTGCAGGGAATTCTCGAGGTTTCATGGGTTGAATGCATACATAGGAAATCAAATAGGAAATATCAGTGATATGAAGTTCATGAACTACGAAACACGAATGAACAACGACGCATGTATCCAAGCATTAATAACTAGTTCGATTATAGCTCATAAAGCCCTATAACTTAACTTACGCAGGTTATAACACAATACTCATCTAGGCTAGTGCAACCGAATTTACAACACTTTTGATGTGTAAATCGCCAAATATCAATCACAAGTTAGCTACTCAAGCAATATGCATTAAGAACAAACCTAGAATGAAGAACAATGATGAATAATTCCAGATCTAACAGCCTAAACAATCGACCACATGAATCCCTTTGAATCACCCCATAAAACCCAACAAAGAGAACTACTCACACATACTAAAGAAAAGCAAAACCATATGGATAGTAGATTGCATAAACAATTAAGAGTATGAGAAAAGGGTTTAGAGATCTTCTCTGTGATACAAAGTAGATGAAACTTCTCCTTTATACAAGTAGGAAACATAAGCAATAGGGGAGAATAGGCTAGAGAAAAAGGTGGTGGGTTCAGCGGTGGACTTCTAGGGCTTGGCGGTAACAAGGAGGCTCTGTCAAAACATCCTAGGGCTGCAAGCTTGAGGTTGTGGAGGCACATGGGGAAACACCAAGGAAGAACCACAGAATCCTAATGATTAGTGATGCGGACATCGATTTGGTAACCGAACTATCTGACGAGGACACACGTGAGGCACATACTGAAGTGACAAATATTCAAGAGAAGATTCCAGAAGGTCCAATAAGCCGAGCAAAAGCCAAGGAGTTGAATATAGGATCACACAACAAGCAAGTAGCGGACCAAGTGCATCAAGTGGAGGATGACCATGTCATCAAGATTCCAGAAGTAGCTGGACCTATCACAAGAGCTAGGAGGGATAAACTAAGAGAAGAATTCAATGTATCCATACAAGCTCTACTCGACACAGCTGAAGATGTCCCGGACAACGGACCAACCATAGACCTATCTGCGATGACTTCTCGTCCAAGTCAGGTACGATTTGTGTTTAATTATTTCTGTTTCCTTGAAGGTGATATGGCCTCGGCCTAGTGGCTCTAGTAAACCCACAATGAGTCTAGTTCGAGTCCCAGTAGAGTCTTTTATTTTATTTCTTTTTATTTTGTGTCTGTAGCTACACTTTCCATATAAGGAAACAGCATGTTGTTTCCATTGAGAGTGTGTGTCGTTTTCTTTTATTTTCGTACAAGTCCTGTTGTTTTTGCTTTGAGTCGCAACCCTAGAGGTTGTAGCCGTAAGGATCAAACTATAAGATCCCCGGCCGTGTATCTTTTTATTTACCCTACATCAATAAAGAACCGAATTTCTTCTAGCTTGAAAGTTGCTGAAACTTTTGTCTCAGATCTTGTCTTTGTGTGTGATTCACAAAGCCACGATTCTTAAGCTGTATCAAGGAGCCTTTCACACTCTCTGTGGTGCTTATCGATCCACCATCACGACCCCATCCATCAGGTTTCACAAGAGGAGCTTCGAGCTGCTTGTCTAGCCTTCCACACCGGTCTTTGTGAGCTGTAACGGAGGAGGAGCTTCGAGCTAACTTCGTTTCCACTTCAGATCCGGGCTCAAAGACTTGTGCAACTCGAGTCTTATATCATTGGTATCAGAGCCTAACCAGCTCCTATCCCAGGTTGTTTCTTTTCAATCTTAGTTTTTTTTTTTTTTTTTCTTTTCTTTCTTTTCTGTTTCTAGATTTTCAAGCTTTTACATCTGACTTGTCAGATTTTTATAAAATCAACAAAAACTCAAAAAAATATTTCGTCTTTTGTTTTAGTTTCTTAAAACATACAAAAAATCATAAAAATTGTCGTTTTCAAATTAGGAGTTCATTTAGTATTTTTCGATCATCAAAACTTAAAACCCTAGAAATTTTCTGTTTCTGTTTTGTCTGCTTCAGTGTTTCAATTTTATAAAATCCAAAAAAACTCATAAAAATATTTCGTCTTTTGTTTTTGCTTCTTTAAACTCTTCAGAAAATATAAAAGTTGTTATTTTGATTTTTGGACATTGTTTCATATTTTTCCCATATCGAAACCTAAACTGCGATTCCCTTTGCTGTTTAACTGTTTGTTTGAGAAGATTTGATTCTTGTGTGATTCTTTTTGCTAGGAAAATTTACATTATTATTAGCACTTTGAATTCGATTCGGATTGGAGTAAAACATGGCTGACGGAGGTCCCGAACGTCAACAAGATATGATGGAGGTTTTACGTGCAATGCAAGCCGACATGAGGACTATGACCCAACGCATTGTTGATAATCACCAAGAACTTGGCACTCGCCTCACCCGCTTGGAGCAACCACAACAGCACCCTCCTGATCCTGAAGAGGAAGTTCTCTCAGAATCCGATGGAGACTCACTCGACACGCTAGCTCGACAACCACGTCGAGTTGATCCTCTACGGAGACACCGACCAAGAGAGGTAGAACCTAGAGAAAATAACCACGATATCAAGCTCACTCCACCATCTTTTGCAGGCAAAACTGATCCCGAAGCTTACTTGGATTGGGAAAGGAGACTTGAGTATATCTTTGAATGTTATGGGTACCGAGAGAACAAAAGGGTGGCTGTAGCTGCGGCTCAACTCACGGGAAACGCCCTAGCATGGTGGAACAGAACAGTAGCTGAGCGGAGACGACTTCACTTTGGAGCTGTCACCAACTGGCCCGACATGAAGTACCTAATGAGGTTAAGGTATGTCCCTGAACATTTTCATCGAGACTTACAAAAATGTTTCCGTAAGTTGACACAGGGAACAAGGAGCGTGGAGGACTATTTTGAGGAGTTTGAAAAGTTAATGAACTCGCTGGAGTTGGAAGAATCCGAGGAGGCTATGATGGCTCAATTCATCGATGGATTACAAGATAGGATTCAAAGAAAAGTTGAGCGTGCCAAGTACAAGAGTTTACATGAACTACTACACCTATCGGTCCAGATAGAGCAGCAGATTAAGCACAAGAATAACAGCAACAATCGTGCGAGAAATGTTCCACAAACATGGAAGAATGATGTGTCCAAAGTACAAGACAAAGGAAAAGCTGTTGAGATAGATTCCAGGTTCAAATCAAGGGCATCCGAACCACAAAGGAGTTTCCGTGACGAACAAGGTAAGTCTTCTAACCAATATAATCGAACTCGTGACATTACTTGTTTTAAGTGCCAGGGAAGAGGGCATATATCAAGAGACTGCCCAAACCGAAGAGTAATGATCGTCACCAACACGGGAGATTATGAGTCACAAGATGAGGCTGTAGACGAGTCCGAAGAACAGGGGGAAGACATCGAGTATCCGGACACTGGGGAATCACTCATGATAAGACGGGTTCTAAATGTCCAAGTAGGACCTGAGGAGACCGCACAAAGAGAAAATCTATTTCATACACGGTGCACCATCAATGGCAAGGTTTGCAATTTAATTATAGATGGTGGTTCTTGTACTAACGTGGCCAGCAAGCTTCTTGTTGAGAAATTAGGTCTCGTGAAAACCAAGCATCCACGCCCATACAAGCTTCGGTGGCTCAATGACAAGGCCAAGATGAAGATCTCCGAACAGGTAACGGTTCCATTTAGCATTGGTAAGTATGTTGATCAAGTTACTTGTGATGTAGTGCCCATGCAAGCTGGCCACCTCCTCTTAGGGAGACCCTGGCAATTTGACCGAGAAACTCAACATGACGGACGTACTAACCAATACTCGGTGACACACCAAAACCGTAAGTTCACTCTTGCACCCCTCAGTCCCTCCCAAGTTCATGCACTTCACGCAAAAATGGCTAAGGACGGAGAGGTAAGTATATCGAACCTTTACGTAAGCTACGGATCAGTTAGTAAGTCCCTTGGTGCCAAGGGCGCCCTACTACTAATGTTCTACCAAGAATGTCTAAGTACAGATACAGGTGACCTAGAAATTCCGGAGGAAGTCCAACCCTTACTCCAGAGTTACTTGGACGTATTTCCCAAAGAACTACCACCCGGACTACCACCAATTAGAGGTATAGAACATCAAATTGATTAGGTTCCGGGAACAGTTCTGCCGAACAAACCCGCTTATAGGATGAATCCGGAGGAAAGCAAGGAATTGGAGAAACAAATCAGTGACTTATTAGACCAAGGTTACATCCGAGAAAGTCTTAGTCCATGTGCTGTGCCCGTTCTGCTCGTACCAAAGAAAGGAGGCACTTGGAGAATGTGTGTAGACTGTCGTGCCATCAACAACATAACCATCAAGTACCGGCACCCTATCCCACGTCTCGACGACATGTTAGACGAGCTCTGCGGTTCCACACTCTTCTCAAAGGTGGATCTTAAAAGTGGATATCATCAAAATGCATGTCTTGTGAAGGCGACGAATGGAAAACTGCTTTCAAAACAAAACAGGGGCTATACGAGTGGCTTGTCATGCCCTTTGGTCTCACCAACGCCCCCAGCACCTTCATGCGCTTGATGAACCAGGTTCTTCGTTCTTATATTGGAAAATTTGTAGTAGTTTATTTTGATGACATATTAATCTACAGCAAAAATCTTAAGGATCATTTAGCACACCTAGAACTTGTATTTAAATCACTTCGGAAGGAAAGCTTATATGCTAACCTAAAGAAGTGTGTCTTTTGTACTAACAAACTTGTGTTCTTAGGTTTTGTTATTAGTGAACAAGGAATACAGGTGGATGAAGAGAAGATAAAAGCTATCCGAGATTGGCCCACTCCCACTACCATCGGACATGTTCGGAGTTTCCACGGACTAGCTAGCTTCTATAGACGATTCGTCAAGGATTTTAGCACAGTAGCTGCACCACTCACAGCCGTGATCAAGAAGAATCAGCCATTTAAGTGGGGAGTTGCTCAAGAACAAGCCTTCAATACTTTGAAGGAGAAGCTAACACAAGCCTTCACCACGCTAGAAGCCAAGATCATGGGGTTTGAGCATCTCAAGGATCACTATGCCACGGATCCTGATTTTTCCGAGGCTTATGAAGCCTGTGGTAAGGGTGAATTCCATTCCTACTATTTGCATGATGGATTTCTTTTCAGGGATAAAAGACTATGCATACCAAGAGGATCCATGCGTGACTTGTTGCTCAAGGAGGCTCACAGAGGTGGTCTTATGGGTCATTTTGGCATTGACAAGACGTTGGCTGTAGTGACGGATCATTTCTATTGGCCTCATATCAAGAAGGACGTCGAGAAGACTTGTGCCAAATGTGTGACTTGCCACAAAGCCAAATCCAGGTCCCATCCTCACGGATTATACTTACCTTTGCCTGTCCCTAATGCTCCTTGGGAAGATATTTCCATGGATTTTGTCTTAGCGTTACCACAGGTTCAGCACAAGGATTCAATCTTCGTGGTGGTTGATAGATTCTCGAAGATGGCACATTTCATACCATGCAACAAGACCAATGATGCCTCCTAAATCGCCGATCTGTTCTTCAAAGAAGTGGTAAAATTACATGGTATTCCTAGAACTATTGTCTCTGACCGTGATGTCAAAAACTTAGGACACTTTTGGAGAACCTTGTGGAGAAAGATGGGGACAAAGCTCTTGTTCTCAACTACTTGTCATCCACAAACGGATGGACAAATGGAAGTGGTAAACCGAACCCTTTCCACTTTACTTAGAGCCACACTCGGAAAGAACTTAAAAACATGGGTTCATTGTCTACCATTTGTTGAGTTTGCCTATAATCATGCCAGGCACTCTACTACTAATCTTTCTCCCTTTGAGATTGTCTATGGTTTCAGGCCCTTAACACCGATTGATTTAACTCCTATACCACACACCGAACAAATCAATGTCGATGGCAAGAACCGAGGCGAATACATCAAGAAACTACATGAACAAGTACGAGTTAAGATTCTCAAGAAGAATGAAACGATCAAGGCCCAAAGGGACAAAGGCGCTAAGCGAGTCATCTTTGAGCCCGGAGAATGGGTATGGATTCACATGCGACGGAGAGGTTCCCTCGGAAAGAAGTTCCAAACTAGCACCTCGAGGCGATGGACCGTTCAAAGTACTTGAGAAAATCAACGACAACGCCTACAAGCTGGAGCTTCCAGGTGAGTTCAACATTTCACATAGCTTTAATGTTGCTGACCTTTCACCTTATGTCTCGAGATGAACAAGTTTTGAGGACAAAACTTTCTCAAGAGGGAGAGTATGATGCGGACATCGATTTGGTAACTGAACTATCTGACGAGGACACACGTGAGGCGCATACTGAAGTGACAAATATTCAAGAGAAGATTCCAGAAGGTCCAATAACCCGAGCAAAAGCCAAGGAGTTGAATATAGGATCACACAACAAGCAAGTAGCGGACCAAGTGCATCAAGTGGAGGATGACCATGTCATCAAGATTCCAGAAGTAGCTGGACCTATCACAAGAGCTAGGAGGGATAAACTAAGAGAAGAATTCAACGTATCCATACAAGCTCTACTCGACACAGCTGAAGATGTCTCGGACAACGGACCAACCATAGACCTATCTGCGATGACTTCTCGTCCAAGTCAGGTACGATTTGTGTTTAATTATTTCTGTTTCCTTGCAGGTGATATGGCCTCGGCCTAGTGGCTCTAGTAAGCCCACAATGAGTTTAGTTCGAGTCTCAGTAGAGTCTTTTATTTTATTTCTTTTTATTTTGTGTCTGTAGCTACACTTTCCATATAAGGAAACAGCATGTTGTTTCCATTGAGAGTGTGTGTCGTTTTCTTTTATTTTCGTACAAGTCCTGTTGTTTTTGCTTTGAGTCGCAACCCTAGAGGTTGTAGCCGTAAGGATCAAACTATAAGATCCCCGGCCGTGTATCTTTTTATTTACCCTACATCAATAAAGAACCGAATTTCTTCTAGCTTGAAAGTTGCTGAAACTTTTGTCTCAGATCTTGTCTTTGTGTGTGATTCACAAAGCCAAGATTCTTAAGCTGTATCAAGGAGCCTTTCACACTCCCTGTGGTGCTTATCGATCCACCATCACGACCCCATCCATCAGGTTTCACAAGAGGAGCTTCGAGCTGCTTGTCTAGCCTTCCACACCGGTCTTTGTGAGCTGTAACGGAGGAGGAGCTTCGAGCTAACTTCGTTTCCACTTCAGATCCGGGCTCAAAGACTTGTGCAACTCGAGTCTTATATCAATTAGGTTAAGTATTTATAGGCCTTGGGGTCTAAAAGGTCGGTTTTAGGGTTTTTAGGGCAAAACTCGGCGTTTTGATAAGTTTGGAGGCAGGGGAGTCGACCTCGGTCATTGGCCTTGTGACCAAGGTGGTGAGGAAGACTGGCCTTGGTCCCGGGACTTGTGACCGAGGTCACCAAGAGGCTTGGCCTCGGTCACACTACTTGTTGTCGAGGATGACATGGCTTCACACTTCGGATTGTATCTTCCAAACAATGTTTCTTTCTTTTTGTTGCTTGACATCAAATGCACTCAGTTTAGTTCATTGAATTCTTGTTGATAAATCTATAATTGCATCCTTCCAGAGATAAAATCGTAAAAACCATCAATAATCTTGATAAATAGAGAAAATAAAAATAAACCTAAAGATAGAATGGTGGTGGAAGTGCTTGTGAGATGGTGGTGGTGATGTCTCATTGATGTCGTATCGGCCACGGCTGAGATCTTTTTCGTGGTGACTTAAGGTTCCTTTGGTTGGTCTTGTCAAGGTCGAGGTTTGGTCATGGAATGATCTGTGGAACAGTCGCAGAACGGTCCATGGAACAGTTGTGGAACAGTCGCGGAACTGTCTGTGGAATGATCGCGGAACAGTCGTGGAACCAATAGGGTGCAGTTCGTGGAACGATGTGTTGTGGTCTGTGGAATAATGTGTTGTGGTCATGGAATGGTTGGGGTGCAGTCCGTGGAATGATGTGATGCGGTCCGTGGAACGAGTCTGTGGAATGATGTGATGCGGTCCGTGGAACGATGCGATCTTCAAAGTTGCCAATCTTGCGATCCAAGCTTCCATTTTCAAAAAAATTTCTATCATCACACCCAATACATCCAATTTATCATTGAATATTTGATCAGAGATCATTTGACCGGACAAATTTGATTTGTGCCAACTCATTGTGATATCAACGTTCACGGAACAATTAAGGCTTCAGTCATGGAACGGACATGGTTGATGAGGTTGGGGAAGTGTGTATGGCAATGGACATGCTTGTGGACAACTTGAGAATGTTCCATAAGATCAATGGATGGTTGGAATGACAAAATCTTGAATTCTGGTGCTGACCTCGGTCACAAGTTACGTGACCTAGGTAACCTTTCTTCATGACCTCGGTCACAGCTTCTGTGACCTAGGTCATCCTTCTTCATGACCTCGGTCACGGGGTCTGTGACCTATGTCAGTTCTTCTTTGTCTTTCTTTTCTTTTTCTTTTTCTTCTTTTCTATTGTCTTCTTTTCTATTTTGTTTTCGTATTTTTATGAAAAAACCTGAAATAAAACATGAAAACATCAAAAGCAAAAAGAAACAAAAACTAAAATTGAAATGAAAACTTACAAGTGGGTTGCCTCCCACTAAGCGCACTTGTTTAAAGTCGGTGGCTCGATGGTTGGGAACGGGATTAGGCTTCCGGAGCATCGATTAAAGCGATAGATGCGCTTCTTTCTTTGCCAGTTTCTGCTAGGTAGGGTTTAAGAGTTGCCCATTTACAGTGAATGGCACACACTTATCATTCAAACGAACAACAGCTCCATATGGCCTGACTTCTTATATCGTGAACGGTCCCGACCATGGCGAGCTTAGCTCCCCTGGAAAGAGTTTAAGTCGCGAGTTGAAGAGTAAAACCTGGTCGTTCGGAGCAAATGACCTTGGAACTATCTTCTTGTCGTGATAAGCTTTTGTTCTCTCCTTATATATCCTTGAGTTCTCATTAACATTATAACGGATTTCATCCTGCTCGTTCAATTGAATTAAACGTCTTTCAGTAGCCGTCGTCAGATTGAAGTTCAGCTCCTTTATGGCCCAGGCGGCTTTGTTGAAGAACACTTTAGGAGTGTGAGACTCTCTTTGTTGTGATGTAAAATAATGCGTGATCAAGTTTTCCTCAAACAACACAATGATAAAGCTGTAAGTGCACCTCCAAATCAATTGTAGTACTTAAGGTATATCGATCGCACAGAGACTTATAAATCACCTTACGAATTTGTTGGAGAGAAATATGGCTAAGACAACAATAAAAAGGGGTTTGGTTTGTGTTTTTGTCACGGAAACTAGCAATGAATGAATGCGAAATAAACGATGTAGCTATCAATAAACGGAATGTTTGGCTGCAGAGAATGCTCCGGGTTTCATTGGTCGAATGCATGCATGGGAAATCAAACAAGAAATATCAGTGGTATGAAGTTCATGAACTATGAAACATAAATGAACAAAAGATATGCAAATCACAATAGAAATCATCTAAAGTCTACATACTCCGTTACTGAACTTACGCAGGCAACAACGCATGTATCCAAGCATTAATAAGTAGTTCGATTATAGGTCGTAAAGCCCTATAACTCAACTTACGCAAGTTATAACACAATACTCATCTAGGCTAATGCAAGCGAATTTACAATACTTTTGATGTGTAAATCGCCAAACATCAATCACAAGTTAGCTACTCAAGCAATATGCATTAAGAACAAACCTAGAACAAAGAACAATGATGAATAATTCCAGATCTAACAGCCTAAACATTCAACCACATGAATTCCTTTGAATCACCCCATAAAACCCAACAAAGAGAACTACTCACACATACTCAAGCAAAGCAAAACCATATGGATAATAGATTGCATAAACAATTAAGAGTATGAGAAAAGGGTTTAGAGATCTTCTCTGTGGTACAAAGTAGACGAAACTTCTCCCTTATACAAGTAGGAAACATAAGCAATATGAGAGAATAGGCTAGAGAACAAGGTGGTGGCTTCAGCGGTGGACTTCTAGGGCTTGGAGGCGACAAGGAGGCTCTGTAGAGACGTCCTTGGGCTTCAAGCTCGAGGTTGTGGAGGCACAGGGGGAAACACCAAGGAAGCACCACGAAACCCTTATGATTAGGTTAAGTATTTATTGGGTTTGGGGTCCAAAAGGTCGGTTTTAGGGTTTTTAGGGCAAAACTCGGCGTTTTGATAAGTTTGGAGGCAGGGGAGTCGACCTCAGTCATGGGCCTTGTGACCGAGGTGGTGAGGAAGCCTGGCCTCGGTCACGGGACTTATGACCGAGTTCACCAAGAAGCTTGGCCTCGGTCACGCTCCTTGTGAACGAGGTTGATAGGGCTTCACTCTTCGGGTTGTATCTTCCAAACGGCTGAATAGATTGCTTTGGTCCATGGGAAGGTCTTCAACGAATGCCAAACTTCTGATGCTCTGAAACTGCCTTAAAACGGTTTTGCTCCGTTTTGGTCCTTTTTGGTCAATCTTCCTTTAAAACCTGTAAAACCTCTTTGAAACTAAAAAAACTTGATAATAGCCTATTTAACCTTGAAAACATGCCAAACTCTTCATAAAACTATATGAAAATGATAGTAAAAATAGGTAAAAATACGATGTTATCACTCATCTCAAGGATCTATGGCGTTGGAGAAGCATAACCGAAGACGACTTGGAAGAATTCAACAAAACCGTCAAAGCTTTACCACCAGGTACCTCTTTCATGAATGCATGGATTAATTACAATATAAATCGTTTCTTCAAAGCTTTAGAGCCTGAAGACATGAGAACTTTACACAAAGTGGACAGCCCCGAAAGATTCCTTATAACTTGTTCTGCAAGAGGAGGCGTATTCAAGGATGCATTGTGTGATTCTGGTTCATGCATCAACCTTACATCAATGAGAGCTGTAGAGAAGATTGGTTTAAGCACTCTACAACCTTTAAAAATTCGAATAGGACTCGTGAACTCTTCATCTACAACTCCCGAGGGAATGGTCTCGGACATTCATGTGAGAATTGGGAACTGCAATGTTCCAACAGACTTTTAAGTGATCAATTTCGAGAAACGTAGACCTACACAACTCATCTTAGGAGGACCTTTCCTTGCAACAACTGGAGCTATCATTGATTGGCCAAACAGAAGGATATATTTTACCTATTTAGACAGAGAAGTCTTCTACGAAGCCGTACTTTTTGTTCCAGCGTCACAACGTCTGAGAAGAGGCAATGATCCAACAAGGAAGCCACCAGAGCTGGAGAGAACCAAGAAACTTTGTCTAAGAACAGAGGACCCCGTAGACCCACCAACCCCTTGAGCGACATTTGCTGAAGGCAACAGATCGATCACAATCACTCGTGACCGATGCCGAGAGTCCCCACCGAGCCAGCGATGTGCCCTGGACAGTTCACATCTCTTGTGACTGGTCCCATATGAAGATTCGGGACCAGTTACACGTCCCATGACAGATGCTGAAGATTACCCCAATCCAAATCTTTCCGTTCCAGGACTGAAGCCGCAACTGCTCTGCGACAATAGAATTCACAAAAAGGTGCCAAAAACAAAATTGGCTCGATCAAATGGGCTATGATCGAATATTCACCGATGAGTTGGACATATGGGGAGTAATGATCGAAGAAATTTTGGAAAATGAAGCTTGGATCGCAAGATTGGTAACTTTGAAGATCGCATCGTTCCATAGACCGTTCAGCAACCGTTCCATGACTGTTCCACGGACTACTCCATGACCGCATCAAGACCAATCATAGGAGACTTAATTCACCATAGAAATGATCTCAACCGTGGCCAATACAACATCAACAAGACATCACCACCACCATCTCACCATCACTTCCACCACCATTCTATCTTTAGGTTTGTTTTTATTTTCTTTATTTACCAAGATTATTGATGGTTTTTAGGTTTTGTCTCAGGAAGGATGCAACTAGAGATTTATCAACGAGAATTCAATGAACTTAACAGAGTTCATTTGATGTCAAACAACAAAAAGAAAGAAACATCGGTTAGTTGCCAACAATCTAATTCGAGGTGACATTGTTCTTAAACTCAACTCTTTCTTTATGATTTTTTTTTCATCCTCATCTCTTTCTTTTTTTCCCACCGAGGACGGTGTGATTTAAGTCTGGGGGGAAGGATGTTCCATCCTTTATTATTGCTACTTTCTATTTTATTGACTTGAGACCTTTTTCCACCTTTTACATCGATAATTTTGCTGATTTTATACCGTTTTTATCGAGTCAAATTTTGTTTCTTTTGTTTTATTGAGTCATAATAGTTAGGGAATTATGAACTTGTTTTGATGGATTATCTGAATTGGATTAACACTCTTATGACTCAAAGCTTGGCCGCAGAACTGAAGTTCGGAAAGACAATGGGTTGACTCAAAATTCCTGAAAGTCTCTTAATATTGGAAAATAGGTTAAGCCAACGTTGTCTCTCAACCCTATCGAAACCTAACCTGACTTTTAATTACTTACTCAGGGGGTTCGTATTCATTGGACGAGACCTATTTGAGCCTTATAAGACAATTCATGTCTACACCAGTATGCTTCACCTCTCCTTCCCCTTCGTAACTCAAAAATTCGAACAAAGAAATGAAAACGACATCATGGATGTGACCGAGGGATTTTGTGCGTAAACCCGTGCATCTTTCGGAGTCTTGAAAAGTAGAGAAGAACCGGTTGTCTTAGAAGTGAGAAGAGGGAGAGGAAATGAAGTATACGAAGAATGTCTTGGTTAGAAGAAAGTCTACATCCTCTGGATCGATTTTCCTTTGGTAAAAACACAGCTTTTTATTTTCAATTAATCTATGTAAAGAGATGACAATGGTAAGGCTGAAAGTCTTTTTGATCGTGGACTTGGAGTAAGGATTATTAATGCCTCCTATGGACAAGTACTAAAGTAAGTTCTAAGGCCACAGCGAGGAGGAGTGCAAAGATGAGATTCCAAAGACATAAGTGAGTTCTCATGATTTTCAAAACCTCTTTTCCATGGCTTTACTTGCTTGTTTGCTTGAGGACAAGCAAAATCTAAGTCCAGGAGAGTTGATAACATCGTATTTTTACCTATTTTTACTATCATTTTCATATCGTTTTATAAAGAGTTTGGTGTGTTTTCAAGGCTAAATAGGCTATTATCGAATATTTTTAGTTTCAAAAAGGTTTTACAGGTTTTAAGGGAAAATAGACCAAAAAGGAGCAAAACCCTTTATAAAACAGTTTCGAAGCATCAGAAGTTTGGCATTCGTTGAAGACCTTCCCGTGGACCAAATTCCGAAATCTTTATATCCATGGAAAGCTGAAAGATTCAAAATTCACCTCGGACAAGAATCAAAGCAATCCATTCAGCCATTTGAAAGATACAAACCAAAGAGTGACCTTGGCCACAGGTCCCGTGACCTAGGCCAGCCTTCACCATTACTTGGTCATAGTGCCCATGACCGAAGTCGGAGCTCTGGCCTCCACAGTTATCAAAACGAAGAGTTTAGCCTCCAAAACCGTAAAACCGACCTCTTGGACCCCAAGGCCTATAAATACTTAACGTAATGCTTTAGGGTTTTGTGTGCTTCTTCCTGTGCCTTAGAGAGTTTTGAAGAGCCTCACCCGAGAAACCCTAGAAGAAGACCAAAGAAGCCGCAGCCTTCTCTTGCTCGTCCAAAACCTTGAAGATCACCACCTCTTTTCTCTTCTCTTCTTACTTTGAGATCTCTGAACCTTTATCTTTTATTTATGCAATTTATGAATTAATTAAACCTTGATTGGATGAATCCTTTAAGCATGGTTGAGTAGTTTACTTGTTGGGTTTAAAGGGTTAATCAAAGGGGATAGATGATCTAGTTAGTTTAAGTGGCGAGTTCATCGTCTATGCATCATTATCTACACTGTTCTTTCATTCTGAGCTTTCTCTTAATGCATGTAGCTAGAGTCATGAACTAGCCACTGATTTCATGCATCTAGGTTTCACTAGACGCTTGCTTAGTTTGCTAGAACCTAGTTTGGATGAGTATCGCGTCATAACAAGCACATACCACTTGGTTATGGAGTTTTATGGATTATAATTGAACTTGATATTAATGCTTTGATATATGTGTTGTTGCCTGCGTAAATTCAGTACCAGGACATATTGATCTCAGCCGGTTTTCTCAATGAATTATAGGTTAATCGATCTTTCGTGTTTCATAGTCCGAGACTTAGGAGTAGACATTCATTTACATGAATATATCTCGAATGAATTGATCATCGAACCCCTGAGATCCCTTGAATGCCCCAACGCCTCTCTCTTATTGCTTTACATTCGTTTTATTTGCTTTTTAGTTTACTTCTTGTGTGACACAACAAAACCTCCACTTTATATTTTAGTTATAGACTTACTTGTTCATCTAGATTTGCAATACAACTTCTCTCTATGTTTGATGGATAACCTTAAGTACTACAATAGATTTGGCTGTGCACTTGCAGCTTTATCATTTTGTTGTTTGAGGAAAACTTGACTATGCCTTACACACCTCGCACCACATCAGCTTTTTGAAAAGTTAGAGTGTCAATGGACTTGGATAAGATATCCTTGATAACCTATTGGCCACAGCCTAAAAATGCTATTGAGGTGTGTAGTTTTCATGGAGTCACAGGTAGCAATCGGAAGTTCGGAGAAGGGTTTGCTAGTATGGCTAAACTAATGACTTAACTCACAATAAAATGACGGGAAGTTAGAGTGGGCAGAGGAGTGTGAGAATAGTTTCTAAAAAATGAAAGGACATTAGTGATATATCATGTTTTTTATGGTTTTAAAGCCATGATATATGTTCTTAATTGAGTCTTTTATGTGTCTTTAAAGTCCTATTAGAGTCTTTTACAGGTTTACGCACATTTGGAAACTTTTAGACATTTTAGAGCATTTTGGAGCATTTTTACTGAGAAGCTGAAGTTGGTGCCAAGACACACCACTGGTGTCGATCGACACCACCATGGGTGTTCATTGACTCGAGCCACATGTGGAAATTTACAAGTTATGAAGATCTGCAACTTTGTTCAGAAGTTTTAATTATTTACAAAAGGACTCAAATCGTGTTTTAGGGTATTAACTAGGCTTTTTTAGGTTTAGATTAAGAGGAGTTCATCTTTTGCAAGAGACTATTGGAGAGATTGAGAGCTTGGAGCTGATCTATTACTAGGGTTCAGGAATTCTCACTAGGGTTTTCATGGAGTTGTTAGATTGATTGATTGGTTATGATTCATAACTTGATATGTTCTTCACCTAGGTTGTTCTTAATGCTAGTTCTGGCCGGATCACCTAGAATCTAGATCTTAGGTTACTGAATTGACACAACGGTGTGGTTTAAAATCTGACAGAACCTAGAGTGAGAAAATTAGATAACTGCAAAAGAATTTGGATTAGATAATTTGTGAACCAATCAAACTTGAACGTAATGCTTGTTTAAAATCTTAAGTCTCACAAAGGAATTTGGTTTCTTAGATTTTAGACATAGAGAATTCTCGCAGCGAAAGTTGGTTAGTTCTATATTTGTTATTTGAGTTTTAGAACTGGTATTTAATTTGATCATAACTAGTTAATTGATTTTTATTTCATGAATTCCATAGAAATTCCCTAAGCTTAACGTTTTTTCTATTTGAATACAACAAACTACATTTACTGTTTTGCATTGCTCTAATTTATCTCTTGTTTAACTTTGCTTAATTCGAAATGAAAAGATCTATTGTGAAATATTGTGAGTCTCTATGGATTCGACCCCTATACACTATAACTGCATATCTGCGCACTTGCGGTGTAGCTTTAGGGATTAAAAATCGAGCATATCAAGTTTTTGGCGTTGTTGTCGGGGACTCTTGTTTCCAATATATTTAAGTGTAGAATTTAGACTAAGTTTTTATTTTTCAGTTTTACTTACATAGTTTTTTTCTTGTGTGTTTCAGGTGTATGCCTAAGCGTGCTACCAGGAGCAACAAACACAGTCAGCTTTTGTCTCTTCCGAATCAAGAGCTAGCAAAGTTAAAACGAGCAGGAAGGAAAGCAAAGAAACCAGCGGAAACGGCTGATCGAGTGATTTTACTTCACGATGATGCTGGTGTTCTTAGGGACCAAGAGGGTCATGTGTGCAACAATCTAGGGCAGAGACTTGATGACAATGGAAACCCCATAGGGCCAGTTGATGTTGCAGGCACAGAGAATGTGCAATAGAACGCGCCAGCGCGAGCTGGAAGAGGAATGACACTTGGAGATTACAACAGGGCTGATGAGTTTTATGCGAATAAGTCTGTGATTCAACTTCCTACTTTCCAGATAGCTGATTTTGAGCTGAAGCCATCCTACTACACCTTAGTTGGACAACATCCCTTCCATGAGCTTCGTCATGAGCATCCCATGGATCACATTAAAAGGTTTGAAGATCTGATGACTAGCATGAAGCACAATGGAGTCAGCTTTTCCCATAATCTCTCAGTGGAGAAACAGCTTATTGGTTGAAGTAATTACCGACAGGATCTTTAACCAATTGAGAGGATACCAAGAGAGCTTTTCTGCAGCACTTTAATAATGATGCAAGGTCAGAGGATTTGAGGAATAACATCTCTTAGTTTACGCAGAGACCGACTGAAGCATTCAAGGCTGCTTGGGTGAAATTCAGGGATTATGAGACAGATTGTTCACATCATTGTTTCAGTGGGGTTCAACTGTTGGGTATTATCTTCATAGGTGTGGATTGGAGATATCAGATAGCTCTAAATGCTGCTAGTAACGGGAATTTTAACACAAGATCTCCAGAAGAAGCTTATGTGCTGATTGAGAACTTGGCGTCTAGTAATAGCACCAAGAATGCTGACTTTGAGAGGAAGAAACAAGCAGCGAACATGGATGGTAGTCAGATCGCTGAGGTGAATGCTAAGTTGGACATGGTTCACAGTCTTCTTGTGGGTAAGAAATCAGTTCAATTTGCTGCAGAGGTTGAGACCTATGAACCAGTGAGAGGTTTTGAGGGAAAGGATGTCAACTACGTCAATGGAACTGGATATGGATACAAGCCAAGGCCTGAGTACCAGAAGACTTATCCTAGCAGTAGCTTCACAAGGAACTATGGAAACTCTTCTTACCAAGCCCCCCTCCAAAAACTGAAGAATGTGAGATGAAGTCTATGTTGGAACAGATTTTGGAAGGTTAGCAGAAGATCACCGTGAACTTCAATGGGAAGATTGATACTCTTTATTTTGTTTGGATTCAATCAATTGATAGTATAAAGGGTGAAATGTCGAACCTAATCTAGAGCATGTCTGTAGCACTTAACATGTGGATTAAGCTAGCAAGTCAAGCAATATATTTTAGGGGTTTTTCTTACTAACAACCTAAAATACAGAAATTTAAACTAGAGATGCAGAGCCTGTCGCACTCTAACAAATCATGAACTAAAGATGCAAAAACTAAGACTAGTTAAAAAATCCTAAGTGACTCGAGTAGGTCACTCGAGTGGTGAACTCGAGTGGAGTTGGCCGAGTGGTGTTGAACTACTAAATGAAAGCAGTAGACAAGAGATCTAAAAATGATAACTAGTTCAAATAAAAGACAAAGGGATCTCGGGGATAGACTCATACGATCATCTACACTCTCACGCCATGGGTGCTAATTTATTAAACTCAGGGTGAACCCCTTGACGACGGATCTCACTTCCAATCCAACCCACTATCGTGGTGAAGAGTCTCAACAAGTGATTAAGGATCAATCCGTCAAAGCCAAGAAAGACTCATAATAAGTGAGTAGTTGGGCCGTGACGTAAATCAACATCTGATGCACCAACTCTCACGCTATTGTGTCTTAATCCCTGGAAAAACTAGATCTGATGGTTCAAGGCACTGTTGTTGCTCATGAATTCATCTAAAATCATGATCCTCTTGATCAGAGAGGTACAAACATTAAAAACGAGAACCCAAGAGGGATTATTAAACCGAATCAGCATAAATCAGCAAAAACCCATGGCGATCGAGTGAAACTACCTAATCCATCCCCGAAAACCCCTAAAATGACTACTCACTCATCGAGATCATCATCGAAGTCAAAAACTCAGAAAAGCTAAGACTTGTCATAGATGAAAGATGATCTGATGAGAAAGAAATTTCAAAAAAAGGAACAGTAGATCAAGACTCGATCTTCTTAAAATTACTAAGAGTTGCAAAATTCCAAATCGAAATCTAAAGATAAACTAGAGAGACAAAACTAAGAGAGATAAACTAATTATGCGAAAACGGCGCGGAATAATCATTGTCAGATCGCGTGTGGGGCGAGTTATTATTAACCTCGGTATTTATACATAATAACTTAGGGATAATGAGAATCTGCAATAATTTGCGAAATCTTCTAGAAGCGGTGCTCACCACTCGACCCAGCAGTCGAGTGGTCTAGTCGAGTAGCCTCCTCGAGTCTTCATCCGAGTAGCCTCCTCGAGTAACTTGAGCTTCCTTTGCAGTCTTCAACTCTATGGCTCCATGTCACTCGAGTCATGACTCCTTGCAGAAGTCCCTACGTCGCTTCATAGCTTGAGAGGTCACATAAGTGATGACTCCTTGCAGCTCCGAGTACCTGAAATTACCACATGTATGGAAAATGCATGTAAACTAATGCAAAGAGACTAAATATCTTAAATGTCAAATAAATGCAATAATTGATAAGAGTAATGCCTAAAACCTATGCTAAGTTGCAATAAAACAATAGTAAAAACATGCCAAAATGTAATGTTATCAATTCCTTTCTAGAAACACTGAGAACAACCCTAACCATGCCTACAATGCTGTTTTGGTGGAAAGTGGATATAAACTCGAGGAGTTCGACGAAATTAAAGGATATGTTGCAGAAGAGGTACCAATGTCGATCAACACCAACAACAGGATATGGCCACTCTGAGTTATGAAGCACCAGTGTCGATCAACACCACCGCAGGTATCGATCGACACCAGCAGCCACAAGGCAGAGACACGATTCACATAGGTAGTGTTGATTAACACACCATTGGTGTCAGTTGACACAAGGGCCCATCTGGTGAACCAAGTTTTGAGAAGCCGCCTATTTCAGAGGAACGATTCTACAAACCGAATAATTCTTTCCTAAGAACGATGCAAAGCAATGATGGATAAAATGATTATTGAACTCCCTTTGGTTGATGCAGCCAAGCTTTCACCTCCACTCAAGAGGTATGTTAAGAGAATGGTTTCTAATAATGTGAGTCCTGAGGAAGGAGCTTTGCTTACCAGAGACATCAATGCGATTTTCTTGAACTAGACCCCACAGAAGAGGAAAGGAAAGCAAAAGAAAGTGATTGCCTCTGAACAAGTTAGTGATATGATTAAGAGTATGATTATTGAGAAGCTACCTTATCCAGAAAGTTTTGTGCTCAATTACTCCATCTCCATTGGAAGATTTTCTCAATCTCTTTGTGATCTTGGCTCAGGTATCAACTTGATACCTCATTTTGTTGTTGTTAGACATGGGATGACTGATTTCAAGCCGACAAGGATCTATCTTATCTTGGTTGATCGATCCAAAAGGATTCCTGAAGGTGTTTTAGAAGATATTCCAGTAAGAATTGGTGATTGCTTGATTTCCACAGAGTTTGTGGTGTTGAAATATAAGGAAGAACCTAGAGATCCTCTAATTCTGAGAAGACTTTTCTTGGCTACAGCTGGTGTCATGATTGATGTAAAAGGAGGAAGGATAGGCTTGAATTTGGGTTATCTGGTCATGAACTTTGACATGGACAAGCTAAGAAAGACACCCACCATTGATGGTCAAATATTCTTTGAAGAAACCTCCACATACATTACTGCTGGGTATGTCAATGAGTTGGGTTTTAGTGAGCAAGTGAATAAGCAAGCTTCTGAGCTTGAGGATTGGAGTGATGATCATATCTTCCAAACTAGGCTTCAAGATGGGATTCTATTCAATGACAAGTTACTAGAGGATAATATTTTTGTGATGGAGACAGGGATTACAGAGCTGAATTGTAGAAAAAGTAGGGATATCTGAGCTACAGGAGTTGGTGTCGATCAACACCAACCATCGGTGTCGGTCGACACTAGGCCAGAACAGATGGATCAGTGTCGATTGACAATAACCATCAGTTTCTGTTAACACCTCTGCGAGTTGGTCTAGATATGTCTGAAATAGTTGGTTTTCGGGATGGTCTCGATACTGCAAGTCCGAGAGCTGTTGTCAAACAAAAAGCTTCATATCGCACACTCTATTCACCCTGGGAAAAGCAAAGGTACGCACTTTCGGAATCCAAACCCTCTGATATCATCAATAAGACTTCTCAAGGTACAAAGACTGTTTTACAGTTAACCAAGCCACGAGATAATCGTAGAGCGCTTGTTTCTTCTTTTAATGATTTTACAGGGAAAAGTAGTGATTCACCCATATAAAGATCCCACCCTGGTGCTATTTTGATTTTCATTGGTCGTTCTCATGCACCGACTGCTTATACTCCACCATGGATGAAACGAGTATCACAGAGGCATTCATTGCCATTATCCGATCCACCAGATGCCTGAGCTCCGACACAGTCAAGCTAGTGACTAAAAACAAGCGCTTAGTGGGAGGCAACCCACTGGTAAGTTGTAATAATTTTATTGTTCTATCAGCTTTGTTTCATTTTCAACCGAACTCATGCTTCTATAACACTAGGGATAGTGTTGTTTAAGTCTGGGGGAAGTAGTTACTAACATTCTTTTTTCTTTTTTTAGAGCATTAAGAATTTCTAGCATCAAGATTTTCTCCTTTGTAGCATCAAGAATTTCTCCTTTGGCCTACACCTTTGTAAAAAAAATAGAATAAGGAAAATAACAAGTCTGGGGGAGAGAAAGAGTACCAATTGTATGGTTGTTGCGTCATTGTATTGTACGGAAATGAGTCTAGAAGGTCCTTGGCATTGAGATCAGAGATAAGACCCAGCGATGAAAAGCTTATGGACTATGTTGCAAAATTGTGGGTTGAATCTGGAAAGCTGCGAGTGTCTACGGTGAAGTACATGGTGGTCTGGATCCTTTCAGGTAAGAACTCCTAGTAGCTTACTATGGCAAATGTGAGTGTGGTGCTCCTATGACGAAATGAGTTTCTATGTTTT
Organism: Cardamine occulta; assembly: GCA_028015245.1. NCBI lineage: Eukaryota > Viridiplantae > Streptophyta > Magnoliopsida > Brassicales > Brassicaceae > Cardamine > Cardamine occulta. The sequence continues at coordinate 15,154,432 of CM051376.1, read as the reverse complement.
TAAACTTCTTTCTCTAGTTTAGTTATATGTTTGCTTGAGGACAAGCAAAAACTAAGTCTAGGAGAGTTGATATATCATGATTTTTTATGGTTTTTAAGCCATGATATATGTTCTTAATTGAGTCTTTTATGTGTCTTTAGAGTCCTATTAGAGACTTTTACAGGTTTACGCACATTTGGAAACTTTTGGACATTTTAGAGCATTTTGGAGCATTGTTGCTGAGAAGCTGAAGTTGGTGCCAAGACATACCACATGCTGAAGCTACACACAGAAATTTACAAGTTTTGAAGATCTGCAATTTTGTCCAGAAGTTTTAATTATTTATAAAAGGACCCAAATCGTGTTTTAGGGTATTAAGTAGGGTTTTTAAGTTTAGATTAAGAGAAGTTCATCTTTGGCAAGAGATTATTGAAGAGATTGAGAGCTTGGGGCTGATCTATTACTCTGTATACTTGAGAGAAGATTTTGAACCCCTATTTCTATTTCTCTTTTCTATTTTATATGATATCTATTCAATTCATGTCTTTGATTTCAATGAATATGTCTGAGTAGATCACTTGTTAGGTTCAGGGATTCTCACTAGGGTTTTCATGGAGTTATAAGATTGATTGATTGGTTAGGATTCATAACTTGATAAGTTCTTCACCTAGGTTGTTCTTAATGCTAGTTCTGGCCTGATCACCTAGAATCTAGATCTTAGGTTATTGAATTGGCACGACGGTGTGGTTTAAAATCTGACACAACCTAGAGTGAGCAAATTAGATAATTGCAAAGGAATTTGGATTAGATCATTTGTGAACAAATCAAACTTGAACTTAATGCTTGTTTAAAATCTTAAGTGTCATAAAGGAATTTGGTTTCTTAGATTTTACGCATAGAGAATTCTCGCACCGAAAGTTGGTTAGTTGTATATTTGTTATTTGAGTTTGCTTTAATGTATTGTTTTGCATTGCTTTAATTTATCTCTTGTTTAACTTAGCTTAATTCGGAACGAAAAGATCTATTATGAAATATTGTGTGTCTCTGTGGATTCGACCCCTATATACTACAATTGCATATATGTGCACTTGCGGTGTAGCTCTTGGGATTAAAACTCGAGCATATCAATTAGATAGAAAAAAAAATTGGTGTTATAGTACTGTCGAAGATTGTTTTCCGAGATGGTGCCACGAAGTTCAAATATGAGATCTTGTAACAAGGATACCAGTCTAGTTATTCTTATTATGGGGAATACATAGAATAAGTGTTGCAAAGGAAGTGGCAGAGAGCAATGTGGGAGGACACCACACGACATTCCATATGATGGACTTCTACAGAGAATTTTTATGCATTATAGATGATCACAACAAGTACTAGTCATGCCAATGGAAATTGGATTTGTATAATTTTCTATTGACTTTGCTGAAGTTATCTTTACTCAAATAAAAAAAGGTATGATAAAAATAGAAAATTGCTAGGGGACTGCCAGAGACGACTAACATTAAGGACGCAACTTAGGTGGTTGTAGTGAATGCTGAGTAAGGACGGGAGATGTTGAGAAAATAGCAGGATATTTCTTATATTGTGGATTTAGAGGAAGCTTTAGACAATGAGAATAGAACTGAGCTTATATAGGCTCAACAACAACATATCTATGATCAAAAAATAAGAATAGAATAAAAAAATTGTATCAGAAACTATCCGTTGGAGCGTTGATGAAAATTGAATAAAAATATGTCCAAATAAGGAAAGTAGCCATTAGCTTGTATCTTGAAAGCTTGGGCTGGAAATGTGTGACCTTGGGACGTCAAGGTGAATTGAGGATGACTTCAAAACGCAGCATCATTGACAAAAAGAGACTTGTTGGAGTTTAAAATCAAACAGCTCCAAACAAGGCAAATAAGGCAAGCTCGGCTCCGGATATGGAAAGTGCAGGTCTGGGAGGATACGCCTGGTCGCCAAAGTCTTGAATCCAATTAGCTGCATGCTTCTGATGAGCTCAGCATCTAAAACAAGTGGATTTCGGGCTTTGTTCCTCCTGGTTTGGTCATAATGCTTCATTAAGTGGTCGTATGTTTCCATCGGGTCCATTGGAGGTCTGCCGGTTTCACTACAAGAAAAATACTGCAAAACTGACGGCCAATTCCGTCGGAAATCCGTCGGATATGGCAAAATCCGTCAGAAATCCGTCGGTTTTTTCCGTCGCTTCTATCTCGTCGAAAATAAAAGCTGCATCGGAAATCAGTCAGCAATTCCGACGGATTTCCGATGGCATACCGAAATCAGGATTCCATCAGAAATCCGTTGGTTTTTAATCTGTCGGTGTTCTGTCGCTTTAAAACTGACGGAAAACCGACGGATTTCTGATATTTATAAAAAGATGGATTTCCGACGGATCTAAAACTGACGGAATTCTGACTGTTTTTAATCTGTCGGTGTTCTGTCGGTTTAAAACCGACGAAAAACCGACGGATATCTGATATTTATAATCCGACGGAACTGAAACCGACGGATTTCCGACGGAATTCTTTAATTTTTTTTTAATTACATAATCAAATTTTTAAAATTAAATTTATTAATTTTAAAATTTTGTTTTCTAATATAAATTAAAATTAAAAAAATAATAATTATAAAATAATGGAATAATTCAAATAAAAATTCAATAGTTATAAAATAATTCAAACTAAAAACTAAAAAAACTAAAACAAACTAAAACTACGATGGTGGGAATCGGGAAATGAATTCCTCCATGCGTTGCTGCAATGCTAGGTGATCCGCCTCCAATTTGCGGGTTCTCTCGCGTTTCGCTTCTCGATGGAGGCGATCCGCTTCTCGTTCTTCTGCGAGGTGTTGCAGCTGCGTCTTCATGGCATCCATCTCAGCGTCTTGTTGTGCGAGCTGTGCCCTAAGATCGGGAGAATCGCCGTAGAAACGCGAAGATGCAGAAAAAGATCCGTCGTCTGGAAGACCAAATACATGACCTTTGGTCTTCGGAGTACACTGCGGTAAGAAACGAAAACTTTGTTAAAAATTAGAAATTACAAAAAAATGATTTAAATATATATTTTACTTACCTCATAGACGAATTCGTTAATCTTCTCGAACGGAACTTCTGTCATTGGAGGCGTTCCTTCGGGGAGTGGCTGAGAAAGGAGGTCTTCACTCATCTTCGTGACGTTGTCAATGATCTCCCGAGCCAACGGATCTTGGATTTCATGGGTCTTCCTGCTGGTATGCGCATCCTTGAGCAATGTGAGAGCGGAAGGTTGGATACCGTCTTGCCGAAACTACAAAAATGAAAATTTAGTAAAATATAAAATTATAAAACTAAAATAACAATATTTTAATTAAATAAGAAACTTACCAGTTGTTTGGCCCGTGTGACCAAACTAACCGCTCCTAGATTGTGTGTCGCCTTGCCTTTTCCTTTGCGATCGCTGTTTCGGCACGCAGAATGAGTTGTGGAGCTTGTCTTGGTCGGTTCTTCACTCCAATAAGTGCATAGGCTCGGGTTGGAAACCAACTCCTTTGGGACATCATTCTTGTGCCACTTCTCCTTCCACTCGTTCAGCTTCCATGAATACATTCTCGATGCTTTTCTATCGAAGCATTGTCTAACCGTGGCAGTAATGTGGCTGTCCCAATTAAATTCTTGCTGCAAATCAAAAATTAAATTAAAATAAACTATATTAAATAAAAGTAAGACAATTTAAAATATTAGGTACTTACTACAAATTGGCGAAACCACAATTCCTGATCCGCCATAGGCATTTGGCTGTACGTTGGGTACGGATTCCGAAGCATTCTATTGAGCATCCGGTTAATGAACTTGGAAATCCCATTTCTGGAATCACCAAACCTACAAAACAAATTATTGCAAATAATTTGAATTGTAACTAAAGTTATAATAGTAAATAAATATTAAAATTCTTAAAATTAAAAAAACTGACCATGTGTCGCTGCCTACGCAATCCGGATGGAGACGAGGCAATCTATCTCGTCCTGGTAGAGCGACAAAGTCCTCGACGCTCATCTGCGTTGGTGCAGCAGGTGAAGGCGTCGGCGTAGGCGCTGTCTCCGGGATATGTGTCTCCGGTGTAGGAGAACTCCTCGAACCGGAACTACCTCTCCGTCGACTACTACGGCCGCCGCCTCGTGAATGGTAGTACCGACCGTAATCCCTAGAAAAATTAAAAAAGAAATCAAACATTATATAAAAAAATTAAACATCATCAAAATAATAAAAAATTATCAAAAAATATTTTAAATTCATTATTAGTCCAAAACAATTACACATTTATAAAAGAATGAATAATTTATGGAAATATTTTTAAATTACTATAATCATCATAAATTTATATTTATAAGTATTAATTCCAAAACAATTATAAATTTTATAATTCATGATTATTACATGAAAAAATTATACAATATCGAAATAATAAAAATCTATCAAAAACATATTTTAAATACATTAGTATTCCAAAACAATTATACATTTAGAAAATAATGAATAATTGATGGAAATACTTATAAATTACTAAAATCATCATAAATTTATATTTATAAGTATTAATTCCAAAAAAATTATAAATTTATAAATCCATGATTTATAAAAGAATGACTAATTCATGGAAATAATTATAAATTACTAACATGATTAAAAATTATCAAAAAAATAATCATAATTTTCTAAAAATAATAATTCATACCAAAATTAAGAAACATTTAATGCATGAAAATAATTATAAATAAGTTAAATAAATAAATTAATTAACAAAACAAATAATTTCAATAAACATAACAAAGTTTAATACTAATTAACATAATAATTCAACCACAAATTCTAACAAATCTAAAATTCCAAATCAAAATCATTTATCTAACAATCCATGTTATAAAGTAGGTAAATCCTAAAACTAACAAACCAAATCCTAAATCTAACATTACAAACCTAATTCTAACAATTCTAATTTTCTAAACCAATCAATCTAACTCAAAACCTAACAATCCATAATATAAACTTAAAAACTTACAAGTTTGGGGGATTTTGAGCCATTGGGATGAAGGATCAGAGGAGATATGGCGATTTTAGGGTTTTTAAGTTTTTTCTTAAGTTTCTGCGAAAGTGAGGAGGAAGAAGACGAAGTCGGAATATATTACGATATTTCCGTCGGAAATCCATCACTTTTAAAAAAATTAAATTATGCACGTTCTCGATAAGGTTTCGGGAACGTTCGCGCCTAAATTTTCGTGAATCCGTCGGAGTCACGAAAATTTAGGAATTGCGGGAAAAGAAAAGATATTCGCAGTTACATTTTCATTATCTGTCAGAAATCCGTCGGAAATATCCGATGGATAATATAAATATGCATGTCTTCTGATTGGCCAGTCAAACCTTAAAGTAGGACACGTGTTACCACAAAACCGTCAAAAATCCGTCAGAAATTTCTGAGGGATTTCCGACGGGTTTGTGGTTTAAGTGGTTATTTACACACCGTTTCAGTAAACATATGTTTTTAGTTTTATAAATTCATGATTGCAAACACAAATAACTTATAGAAATCTTTCATTTGTCAAATTTCAAAAGTTTATAAGATTAATTTGTTTTTGGGAAACTTGTATATTAACTATACGTTTATCTATCAAACACTTTCGGTCGAACCATGTCGACCAACGGAAACTTTTGAAAATATGTTATATATCACATAATTTAGTTTATTCCAGTAAACTTTCCTTCTCTATAATCGATGCAGTTATGCAGATTAGATGCGTATCCATCAGTGAATTTAACATCGTCGTGAATCCAATCAAAAAATTCTGTTTTCTTTGCTGCTTCTAACCGGTATAATGGAAATGGACATTGACCATTTGGGAGCACTTCAAGAAAACCTCGATCGCAATATCCTGGCAAGTCTAATCTAGATTTCATATTGTCTTTCATCTTCCCTTGGACATTTAAGACAGTATTCATGATGTTCTCAAAGAAGTTCTTCTCAACATGCATCACATCAAGATTATGCCGCAATAAATGGTTCTTCCAGTAAGGCAAATCCCAAAATATGTTCTTCTTGTGCCAGCTATGAAATTCACCGACACCATAAATAGGTTCATGTCCATTACCCCCACAATAAGGAGTCATCTCAGCACCAAAATCTCTCAACTGCTCCAATAAAGTCTCACCGTCTATCTCAGGCGGTGGACCATCAAAAACTTGCGTACCCTTCGTAAACATTGTTCTCGAACGACGATACGGATGTCACTCGGTAAAAATCTTCTATGATAATCAAACCAACAACTTTTTCTGCCGTGCTTCAGTTGGAATGCATCAGTGTTGTCTTGGCAATACAGACACGATAATCTCCCATGTGTTATCCATCCAGATAACATACCATATGCTGGAAAATTGCTTATGGTCCACATAAGCACCGCACGCATCTTAAAGTTTTGCTGGGTTGAAATATCGTACGCTTCCACACCATGCTCCCATAGCATTTGTAACTCATAGATCAATGGCTGGAGGAATATATCAAGTGATCTCTTCGGATGCTTTGGGCCGGGAACAAGAATTGAGAGATATAAAAACTCTCTACGCATGCATAGAGATGGAGGCAAATTGTAGGGGGTTACAATTACGGGCCATAACGAATACTTCCTTCCATGCTTCCCAAATGGGTTAAAACCATATGTACATAACCCGAGGTACACATTCCTTCGCTCATACGCAAAATCTGGATACAATGATTGAAAATGTTTCCAAGCTTCTGTGTCTGAAGGATGTGTAATATCTCCATCTTGACGATGTTTTGCATGCCATCTCATTGGCTCTGCCGTGCGCTGAGAAGTATATAACCTCTTCAACCTCTCTGTTATTGGTAAATACCACATACGTTTATATGGAATTTGAATTCTGCCACTACTTTCCTGATACCGTGGTTTACGACAAAATCGACAACTTTTGCGGTTTTCATCTCCTCTCCAATATAGCATACAGTTGTCGATGCACACATCTATTACCTTATACAGTAAACCAAGACCAGATACAAGTTTTTGTACCTCGTAGTATGATCCGGGTAAAAGATTATCTTCTGGCAATAAATCTTTCGTCCAATCTGTTATCGCATAAACGCAATCCTCTGCCAAATTGTAATCCGTCTTAATCGTCATCAATCTACTTGTAGATGATAAAGACGAATGCCTTTCTTTACACCCTTTATATAATGGCTGCTTTGCAGCATCTAACATATAAAAAAATCTTCCTGCTTCTACATTAGGTTCTTCGAACCTATCTCTTTCTTCACCGCTAAACTCGACATTCTCTCTAAACGCATCATTCACCATCTGCACGCTCGTTACACCTACATCTACTTCCGTGCTACCTCCTAAACAATCTGAGATAGTTGGTTCACTAGTACTACCATACTCAACATTTGTTTCTCCATGTAAATACCACATCTTGTAACCCGACGTAAACCCATTACTATACAAATGATGTCAAACTATCTCTATCGCAACATTACGAGAATTCTTACAAATTGAACATGGACATTTTAACTTACCTGATTTTTGAACACGCGGTTGCTTTCCCGCAACTTCCATGAACTCGTATATCCCTCGTGCATACTCCTCGTTCAAGTTGTTCGTCTCCGGATCCATCAATGGTTTGTCCATCCATGATCGAAAATATTTAGACATATTTTTCACTTTTTTTTTAGAATTCGTATTAAGTAAACAAGAAATGAGAGAGAGATGTGAAATTAAGCTTGTTGTGTAATGGGATAGAGGAAGGGAGAAACATATATATAAACTCGTTTCCGTCGGATTTCCGTCAGAAATCCATCGGTTTACAACGGTTAATTCAACGGCTACATTAATGTTCATATTATCCGACATATTTCCAGAAGCCGTCGGAAATCCATTAGAATATAACGGCATGGATATCCGTAAGAAAACCATTGGAATATAATGGCATGGATTTCCGTCAGAAATTCCGTCGGAAATCTTTTGGACTTTTTCGACGGACATAGTTTCGTCGGAAATTTCTGATGGATTCCCAGAATTTTCAAATCTCGGGAAGCCGTCGATTTTTTTCGATGGATTATTATCCGTTGGAAATTCCCTCGGTTTTGCGGTAGATTTCTTGTAGTGTTTGTAACTTCAATATATTCTTCATGTGGAATGCTTTGGGGATGATTCTTCTTCGTGGTGTTCTCTATATGTGTTGAGTATATATCCCAAGTGGTTGTTGAGCTGGAATGGTCGGCCTTGGTCTTCATTGGAGCTGAGCAAAGCTCGTAAGTGTCTGTTGCTCGTCTTGGCTCCATGCTTTCCTCTCCTCGGCTCCTGATTCGTTGCTGCATGGCTGATGATGACTTGATGTCCTCATCATCTTAGTGTGTTAGCTCTTTTGTCCTTGTAGATCGATAACCCTAAGTGCTCTAGCACGCCGAGATAATTGAACGTGTAAAAAGTGTGTTATCACCTTCTTCTGTCGAGTAGCATGCGTGTTACCACCAGCTGCCATCTCTATCAAATGTTGCTTGTCACCATAGAGTCTTTGTCATTTTCATGGACTCATCGCTATCCACCATCGAATAATCGCTAGTTCCTATTGAGAAGTTATCGTTTGCTATCAAGAAGTTATCGCGTGCTGCCGCGAAACTGCCGATCTCTATCGAGAAACTACATAACAACTGCCGAGAGATTATCATCCGCTTGTGATAAACCCGTGCTTGCTTCCGTGGCTGGATCGCTTACTGAGGATGATGGATGAACGACGGTTACACTTACACTACAAAAAAACATAGGAGTTGCGACGAAAATTTACATCGAAATGTTTCCATCGTAACTTAGCAACGGAGTAACGAGGAGGTTACAACGGATTTAAGATTCATCGTAAATTAGTCATAAAATTACGTGTATATTATTCGTCATAAAATCTATGTAAATAAACGACTAATTAGCGACGCAATTACGACGAATACTGTATTCGTCGTAAAAACGTTGTAAACTTTACAATGTTTTTAGGACGAATTTATTTTACGAGGAATTTGCGAGATAAACTTTGATTTCGTCGTAAATACGTTGTAAACTTTGCAACGTATTTACGACGAATGAATTTAACGAGGAATTTGCAATGTATATTTATTAGATAAGTAAAAACGTGTCAAACTATGTTTGGTACAATGGAAGTTTACCTCGTAAATCAGTCTTAAAGTCGATGGTACCTCCTCGTTAACATGAGTTGTTGTAAAATCGTTGTAATATTTCTACCTATCAAACACGAAAAATTCCTATAAATAACACACCTTCATTATCTCAACATCACACATCACAAACAACAATCACTTTGAAACTAAACACGAAAAAATGTCTTCTGTAGATGATATACGGAAGCAACGAAGATGGATGTATAAGCATAGAGATTCTGAGGGAAACGTAACCGAAGAGTTTATGAATGGGTTGGAGTATTCATGTATAAGGCCGGACAGACTCGACTCACCATAGAAACTGGTAAAATGTTTTGTCCTTGTCGAAAGTGTAAAAATACAAGATTTGCGCTTATTGAAAATTTTTAGAAACATTTGTTGAATAGAGGATTTATGCCCCAATATTATATTTGGTTTCAACATGGGGAAGGTTATGGTCAGAATGAAGCAGAAAGTAGTAATAATAGTAATTTTGAAGCTGTGGGTAGAGATGAACCTAGTAATTTGCATAACTATGCTCATCGTTATCATGTAGATCAGGGTGATGTACAACATGATAGGGTTCATGAGATGGTTACAGATGCATTTAATCAAACCACTTCATCATTTGCTGATAATACAATTGAGGAACCTAATTTAGATGCGAAACGGTTCTATGAAATGTTGGATGCTGCAAATCAGCCAATCTACGAAGGATGTAGAGAAAGTTTGTCAAAATTATCATTGGCATATAGGATGATGAACATTAAAACTGATCATAATCTAGGGGAGGTTTGTATGGATGCATGGGCCGAATTATTCAAAGAGTATTTGCCAGAAGACAATTTGTCTGCTGAATCATACTATGAGATTCAAAAGCTGGTTTATAGTCTTGGGTTGCCTTCTGAGATGATAGATGTTTGCATTGATAATTGCATGATCTATTGGAAAGATGATGCTCAGTTAAAGGAATGTCGATTCTGTAAGAAGCCAAGATTTAAACCTTAAGGCGCCGGAAGGAATAAGGTACCGTACCAACGGATGTGGTACCTACCAATAACAGAAAGGTTGAAAAGATTGTATCAGTCTGAAAGGACAGCTGCATCGATGAGATGGCATGGAGAACATTCACAAACAGAAGGGGAGATCACACATCCATCATATGCAAAGGCGTGGAAACATTTTAAAACGGTATATCCTAATTTTGCTAGAAACGTCAGAAATGTCTATCTTGGATTTTTCGCTGATTGTTTCTGTCCATTTGGGATATCTGGTAGAAATTATTCTTTGTGGCCGGTAATCGTCACGCCTTACAACCTTCCGCCAGGGATGTGCATGGAAAAGGAATTTGTATTTCTTAGTATCCTAGTTCCTGGTCCTAAACATCCGAAGTGGTCACTAGATGTATTTCTCCAACCTCTAATACATGAATTGAAGGAGTTATGGCATTGTGGAGTTCGAACCTATGATTGTTCGGTAAAAAGGAATTTTACTATAAAAGTTGTGCTTATGTGGACGATAAGTGACTTTCCTGCTTATGGGATGTTGTCAGGTTGGACAACACATGGAAGATTATCTTGTCCGTATTCTCTTGGGAGAACTGATGCATTTCAGCTGAAGTATAAAAGGAAAACTAGTTGGTTTGATTGTCATCGTCGGTTCCTCCCAATGCACCATCCTTATAGAAGGAACAAAAAGTTGTTTCGGAAAAATGTTATTGTACGTGCTCTTCCACCAGTGTATTTAACAGGAGAACAAATTGAAGCGGAAATTGATCACTATGGTGCTCAAGAAACTGTAAGGCGTGGAGGTAATTGGCATACTCCACGTAATATGCCAGACGGATACGGAGAACATCACCACTGGCACAAGAAAAGCATATTTTAGGATCTTCCATATTGGAAAGATCATCTCCTACGACACAATCTTGATGTCATGCATATTGAGAAAAAGTTTTTCAATAATATCATGTACACAATATTAAACGTGGCAAAGAAGACAAAAGATAGCAAAAACTCAAGGATGGACTTACCTGCTATTTGTTCTAGGAGTGAGTTGGAGATTACAGATGAGGGTGAAGTGCCATTTCCAATATTTAGGTTGAAGGGAAATGCAAAAACAGCGTTATTCAAATGGGTGAAAGAAGATGTGAAGTTTCCTGGTGGTTATGTTTCTAATCTCTCTATATGTGTTGAAGAAGGAACAAAATTTTCAGGGATGAAGAGTCATGATTGTCATGTGTTTATGCAATGACTACTTCTATTTGCACTTAAAGAGATAATCGATGAAGATGTTAATGAAACACTTGCTGGTATATACATATATATATATACATGCTTATAATTATATATATTTCTAATAAACTTAAATAATATTACGTTTAACAGGTATTGGTGTATTTTTCCGGGATCTTAGTACACGTACCTTGATGGAACAAGACATTTAACAACTTGAAGCTAACATTCCCATATTATTGTGCAATTTAGAGAAGATTTTTCCCCCAACATTTTTTGATGTTATGGAGCATCTTCCAGTCCACCTTCCTCATGAAGTGGCACTAAGTGGACCTGTTCAGTATCGATGGATGTACCCGTTTGAGCGTTTCATAAAACATTTAAAAGGGAAAGCAAAAAACCTTGCCAGAGTAGAAGGGTCAATTATTACAGGGAGTTTAACTCAAGAAACATCTCACTTTTCATCATACTATTTTTCGCCGAAAGTACAGACACGGAAAAGAGCTCCTCGACGATATGACGATGGAGGTGTGGCACAAACTTATGCAGTAGAAGGTGTTCCAAACATATTTTCGCAAATTGGACGCCTATCTGGACAATTAAAAGAAGTTTGGTGGACATCTCCTGAATATCGTCATTGCACACACATATATGCTCGTAAATTGTGAGGAAATGCGGTCATTTGAAAGGTATATATATAACATATAAAATGTTTTAGATAGTAACGTACGAGTTTTGTGCACACACATTTATCTTATAATTTAATAATTACTGCTTATTCGTGGATCAAGTACGAGAATCCATTGCGGGAATATCAGATCATGAAATCAACAAGCGGAAAGATCAACACTTTATTCCGTGGTTGAAAACTCAAGTACGATCTTAAATTTGATTATTTAATTAGTCGTTATAGACTAATTAATGATAATGATAATAAATTTTTACTTTGAATTTATCAGGTTGATTATGATGATCCATATTATCCACCATGGTTTCATGACTTGCTTCAAGGTCCAATCAGTAAGATAACCACTGCTCCAATGTATTTTACTCGAGGATATGTGTTTCATGCTTATGACTACGGTAGACATCGTACATCTGTTAACTATGGAGTATGTGTGAAAGGAGAGATCGATTTTTATGGGATCATACAAGAGATAATTGAAGTTGAATTTGCTGGGTTAGTGGGGATGAAATGTGTACTCTTCAAATGTGATTGGTTCGATCCAACAATTGGCATAGGTGTTCGTTCCAATAAACTTGGAGTTGTGGATGTTAACGCGGCAAGACGGTACAACAAGTTTGAACCTTTCATCTTAGCATCTCACGCAGACCAAGTAAGCTTCATTTCGTATCCCAGAGTTAGGACCACGGGAGTCACTTGGTTATCAGCTATTAAGGTGAAGCCTAGAGGTCGAATCATAGGAGAAGAAGCATTGCAACAAGATTTATGTAGTGATATTTTGACACCGAATCAAACTACAAATGAGATATTACTTATAGATCGCAACAATCAAGTATTTGAAGACATCCCATATGATGATGCAGAAGAAGACAACGGTAATGAAGAGTTTGATGAAAGTGACAATCTAAGCACAGATTCGAGTGAGGCATCAGACAACTTAGTTGATGAGAATAATTAAATTTTTATAATATGTGTTTTGTAATAGTTAACATTTCCAATATAAAATATTATTCAATTCCAATTTATCAACTAAGTGGTTTATGTTTATGGTTGGTTCTAAGTTTCAAAAAACATTTCTTAATTTTATAAATTATTAAAACATATGTTTGTGGCTTAGGTTTGTGGTGTAGAGTATTTAACGACGGAGTTACAACGGATTCGTCGTAAAAACGTTGTTAAAAGATTAAACCATTACGATGAATTAACGAGGCCGCCTCGTCATTTCCTCGTAATAAAACACTAACAAGTTCGAATATTTCTATAAATACTACATCCTCTCATTTTCAATATCAATACAATAAACGTTTCTAAGTAAAAAATTTATTCGAAAAACACTAATTAATTATGGATGATGAAAGATCTTTTGTTCCTGGTCCAGCAGGTGTGAGACAAGCTGATGAACGAGCAAGGAGAAAACTTGAACGATCAATGCTTCAAGAATGTGCTGGTATAAGCGAGTCTATGTTTAACTCTTATGAGAGACATGTACGGTTGATTAATTGTGTTGTTGAGCCAGAAGATCTTTCTTTCATGGGTGTCCCTTGGAAGACTACAATTGAATACCTAACACAACAAGGTAAATTACAATGTCATGCATTAATTATTAGTATACAATGTTTTTTTTAGATTGCTCAATAAAAAATTATATATATATATATATATATATATATATTTTTGACTTATTTTATTTTGAATATAGGTGGACATACATGTAGGTGGACACTGGTTAAAGAGCTGCATAAGATTTGTGTACCACAATGGTATCACGTTCCTTTTGTGGTAGCTGTGATTCATAAAATGGTTCATAATGGATTGGGGGATGCGATGGTTATAATGAAGGTAAACTGTATTGTAAGTTTTAGTCTTTAGATGTTCTTAATTAATCAATTTGATATTTAGTAAATGTTAATTGTACTTTTTTGTGTTCTTGTAGGATCCGACTGGTACTGTACAAGCGAGCATTCATAGGTCCGCTTTATCTGATAACAAATATGGGCCGCACATAAAAGAGGGTTCAGTGTTGCTTCTAAAGGAGGTTGTAGTTGTTAAGTTTGAACGGGTGACAACATATCTTAACATTACTCTGAATAACATAACCAATGTAAGTTACAATTTTATTGTTAGAAGTTATTTATTTATAAGTATTAACATTAACTTGTTAATTTGGCAGGTAATATCTATAGAAAACGTTGCTACAGCATTCTTACAAGAAAGTGGTCCCAGTGGTGTAAATCGAAATCCAAACAATTGGTTAAACCATGAAGATGAGGTTGGGTCGGATGATACTAAAGAAATTGAGTAGTTGATTATGTCATGATAAATGGAAGGAAACTAATATTTATGTTTATGTTTAAAATGATTCCAATTTATTTGTATGTTTAATTTATGTTAAACTATCATTTAGTATTAATAACTATGTATGTTTAATATCCTATCCAATATAAAATTAAATGTTTCTATATATTTTCAATTTCAATTTATGAATTTTAAAGTTTTTCTACATTTCTATAAAGGTTAGGGAATATGGGACTTAGTACCGGATTTTTAATTTACTCGTATTAAATACTATTACGACGAATTACAACGTATTAACGAGATTGCCTCGTTAATTCGTCATAACATAACAAGGCCGTTACGACGAATTTTTAATTTACTGGTATTAAATAATATTACGACGAATTTACGAGGCTGTCTCGTTAATACGTCGTAGTTATTACGACGTATTAACGAGGCGGCCTCATAAATTCGACGTAACGTTACGACGGATTAACGAGGAACACAAAATCTATATATATGAGGATGCAGCCCCCTCTTTCCGACGTTCATTCCATCCAAACTCACTATCTCTCTAGTTAAATTTTCTCTCTCTACATCCAAAATTGAGGTAAATTTTTTTTTTTTAATTATTTAGTTTTAATTGTAGATTTGTTAAGTTGAATGGTTTAAGTTAGATATAAGGAATTTAATTAGAATTGTTAAGTAGATGCTTTGATAAGTTAATTAGAATGATTATATTTTAATTTAAATTGTTAACTAAAATAATATTATTTATTTCAAATGTATGTGTAGATATGGTTAGGAGTTCAGCTTTAGCTAGACGACGAACCGACCGTCCACATTACAGTGAGACGTTTTTAGGTTCCGACACGACCACTACTAGAGCAGAAGTATCTTCTTCTGCTACCGCATCTGTTGACGTACCATCTACTTCAGCCGCCCCTTGTACCAGAGACTCAGCAGGGTCAGGACCCATCACATCCAGATTTATTAGTTCCTCCTACAGCTCCATATACACGGTATACCGTCGAGGATCTTCTTGTCCAGCCAGGACGAGAAGGATTGAACAAGTTGGATCCTAACCGGCCACCGAACACATTCTGGTATGTAAATTATAATTCTTTATTTATATAATTATTAAATTTTAGCCATTAATAATAAATATTTAATTACTCATACATATTTAATTTTACATTTGTTTAGGTTTGGTGTGGATAATAAGGTCGGACGCAGCGTTTCTGATATCATCAAGGGATCACATCAGGAAAACATGGTTCAAATGTTTTGCGGTATGTTTATTAAAAATAAATTAAATTTTTAATTTTTAATTTTTAATTTAATTTTATATGTTTTTACTTAACTTTTTTAATTAATCTTTTTTGTAGCAAAAATGGAATTGGGAAGTTTCCATAAACGAGAGAGTGAAGAAAGAGTTCAACATAAAGGCGATGAAGCGACTTGCTAACACGGTCTCCAACTGGAAGGAGAAATGGCAACTAGGAGATCCGAAACCCATCTACATCACCGATGCTGTATGGGAGGGACTTGTGCAGTTTTGGAATGCCCCGTATTCTGTTATCAAATCCGGGAAGTGTTCAAAGTCCCGTCTTACCCTTGGTCCAGATGGACTTTTACCGACTCCCCATACATCCGGCCAAACACCTTTTGCGGGTGCCCGCATCAAGCTGGTAAAAAGTTTTTGAAAAAAATTAATTCTTATATTTTTTAAAATTTAGTATTATTTAAATTAATATATTTTATTTTTATAATTTCATTTTTAGGCTAAGGGAGGACCGCTTCCTTCTCTTCCAAGATTGTTCGAGCACACCCACAAGAAAAAGAATGGAGCTTTTGTGGATGTCAGATCCGAGAGGATCCACACCGAGCTCACCACGAGGATCACTGAGCGCGAGACACAACTTTCTCAGCAATCCGAGGATGGGACTCCCGTGGAGATAAGTACGGTAGAAGATGATCAGATCTTCGAATCGGTAAGATTAATTTTCAAATTAAAATTTTAATTTTTTTTTTTATATTTTGTTTATTGACGATTTTTTTTCCAGGTTGTTCCAAGAAGAAAGGTCGCTCTTTAGGTATGGGTTCGGTTCATGACGTCCGAATTGCTTCTTCTTCGCATGTTCGTTCAGTCGCAGATGATCCGGTCCAACTTCGTTCTGAATTAGCAGCTGCAAACGCCGAGATTAGTTCTTTGAGGGTCGAACAAGATACCATGAGGAACCAAGTTCAGGGTCTTAACGCCTTGTTCGGAATTTTGGCGGCCACTAATCCCGACCTTTCTCGAGAATTGGAGCGGCAACAAACAGCTTCGAGAGCTACATGCACAGCAACCACCCCAGCCGAGTGCACCTACCGAGCAGCCGCCAGTGGGCAATTCTACATATGCAGACGATGATCATTATTTTTCTGATATAAATTTGGACATTTAGAATTTTATGTTTTGTAGAAATTTTTAATTTAATATAAGTTTTAGAAATTTTTATTAATAATATAATAATTTAATTAATTAAATTATTTTTTATTAATTAATAATTCAATATTTTTAAAAATAAAATCTATATTTTAAAAAAAAACAATCAAAAATTAAATATATTTTAATTAAATTTTATTAATTTCTAATAAAAATTACGATGCATTAACGAGGTCTATATTTAATAATCGTTGGAAAATCGTTGTAATTACGATGAATTAACGACATTTATATTATAGAATCGTTGGTATTTCGTCGTAAAACTACCGTCGCAGTTACGACGAATTTCCTATTTGCGTTGAATTAACGACGAACTGTTTTACAACGAATTACCAACGAATGTTGTTCCTCGTTATATTTACGACGAAGTTACATCGAATGTGCCATTACGACACCCTGTTTACGACGAACAACGATTCGTCGTAAAGCCGTTGTAACACCATATTTACGACGAATTAACAACTGATTCTTCCGTTGTTACACATGTGTTTTCTTGTAGTGTTAACAGTATAAAAACACCGTAATATGATAAATCACTGAAGAGAAAGAGCTCTGTTTGTCAAGGAACAAGAAGAAGACTTGAAGAAATAAAGACGAAAAAGAGAGAGACGATGACGACTAACGATGGAGTTCGCAGGAGGAGAAAGAATTTGGAATTTGAAAACGGAATTAGATTTTATGGGTGAAGAACAAGCGATTACAAGGTGAAAAAGAAAAAGAGATAGAGATGAAAAATGAGATGATTTTGATTGATCCTTCTTTACATCAGTATTTTTGTTTTGTTTTTGGGCTGGATTTTAATTAATTTTGGATAAATTTTTGTTAATAGGTTGGGCTTGGTCTTATTTAATTGGATCAAATGGATGCATCGTTTTGGATGTAATTAACTAAAAATCTTACAAATTGGATCAAATTGATCCCACCCGCTTACTCTCTCTTCTCTATTATACCTTTTTCTTCTTCTCACATCATTGTTTTTTTTTTTCCAATTCTGATTCTTTCTAGATAAGCTTCCTTACTAATCATGTTCCTGCATAAAGCGTGGATAGTTCACATAGAATTAAATTTGATCGAACCGTGTAATAATGATAGCTCATAAACTTAAACCGACTCTCTCCATCTCAAATGAATGGAAACCAGATTTGTTGTTTATGTGACTATGTCACATAGTTTAGGATGACAAAAAAAAAGACTTTGGTTTATTTACTTCACATGCGTGGACCAATAGAATTCAAGACCCTAAAGAAGCCACTTATTTAAAAAGTCATTTCAGTAACCATAGAAAAATAGAGAAACAAACAAACCGAAAATTATGACAGAGAGAATGCCAGATAGATTAAAAAGATGAGGATGAGAGAGAAAGATAGATTCGTGATTTGTCTCCGCGACCGCGATTATCTCTTTCTAAGTTCTGTTCCTAAATGAAATTGTCCACCTTTGTCTGAAACTTTTATTTCAAGAATCAATTTCTATCAGCCCGTAAAACTACTATATCCGATCATCGTCGCTACTTCTTTTCATCCTGTAAGACTTTCTTGACATCATTTCGATGCGGCTTTTCTGGGCTTAATTTGAGATTTTTCTTTGCATAATTTTTTCCTCAGCTGAAAATTCAGAATTATTTCTTTAATCCTTGATTTCCGATTATATTGATTGTATTCAAGAAATTGAATTTATCCTTTGATTGCATCAGATTTTGATTTCATGAGAATCATTGTTCTTATGCAGATGTAAAGGCAAATATATGTTTGGTCTGGTCATACTTTTCTTGTTAAAAAATCTAGTAAAACGTTGTTTTTTATTTGTTTCAAATTTATTCACAGAGGTGATAATCTGACGATCCTGATGAAAATCTGAATTTCATATTTTTCATCTAGGCGTTGTTGCTTCACTGAACCTTGGATTTGATCATTAAAGATGTTTTATATTCAATTTTCTCCATTAGTGAATAAATGCTCCTCAGTCCTAAGTTATATATTGTGTCAGGTGTTTCTTTATTTTTGACAGCCTTTTTTGTTGTGTAGTAATTTCAGGTTACACATTAATGGAGGAGTTAAAAACTGCTAAAGTTGAAACCCCTCCAGAACCATCTGGAACATTTGAGACTACTGTGAGTTCAGATGTTGTTAGTGATAATGTTACAACAGTTAGTCCTGAGTTGATCCAATCTGCTACAAAGGTTGAGAATATTAACGATACTCAACAATCTCAAACTGATGGCTCAACCAAAATATATGTTGATGACACATTTCTGCAATCTTACTCTGAAGAATCAGTAATTGCTTCTGATGTTGAAACTGCTGCGGTGTTAACCGGAAAAGATAATCCTGGTACAACAATTCTTGAAGAAGCGCCAGGGCCGAATGAACTTACTAGTGAGATTAGTTTACCTCGTGTAAATATTACCGAGGCTGCGGTGGGTACAGCAAGAAATAGTGGATCACCTAGAACTTTGTCATCTCCTAGAATCGTTGGATCTCCTACACCGCATTTGTCTCCAAGATTCTCAGGATCACCGATGAGCGCTGGAACGCCTAAAATTATTGACTCGTATAAAGGTTTAATCGATACTGCAGCACCATTTGAGTCTGTTAAAGAAGCTGTATCGAAATTTGGAGGAATTACCGATTGGAAATCTCACCGAATCCAAGCAGTAGAGGTATACTACGAAGGGATACATGTGTATTATTTTTCATTTAGTTGGCTTTCTATGTTCATATTTTGTCTTGTACGGTTTTGTAGAGACGCAAGCTTTTAGAAGAAGAGCTTAAAAAGATTCACGAGGACATTCCTGAGTACAAAACACAGTCGGAAACCGCTGAGGCTGCAAAACTGCAAGTGCTTAAGGAGCTAGAAAGCACAAAGAGACTCATAGAACAGTTGAAGCTCAATTTGGAGAAGGCACAAACAGAAGAACAACAAGCGAAGCAGGACTCGGAGCTAGCTAAATTGAGAGTTGAGGAGATGGAACAAGGAATACCTGAAGATGTTAGTGTTGCAGCTAAAGCGCAGCTTGAAGTGGCTAAGGAGAGACATACATCAGCAATTGCAGAATTGAGTTATGTCAAGGAGGAGCTACAAACATTGCACAAGGAATATGATGCTTTGGTGCAAGATAAAGATGTGGCCGTTAAGAAAGTTGAAGAAGCGATGTTGGCATCAAAAAAAGTTGAGAAGACAGTTGAAGAACTCACCATAGAGCTGATAGCTACAAAGGAGTCACTGGAATCAGCACATGCTTCTCATTTGGAGGCTGAAGAACATAGGATTGGAGCAGCCATGGCTAGAGACCAAGACACTCACCGCTGGGAGAAGGAACTAAAGCAAGCCGAAGAGGAACTCCAGAAACTTAACCAAGAGATACTATCTTCGAAAGACCTAAAGGCAAAGCTCGACACTGCCTCAGCTCTGCTTCTTGATTTAAAAGCAGAACTGGTAGCTTATATGGAATCCAAGCTAAAGCAGGAAGCAAGTGACTCAACAACAAACAGTGACATTTTGAAAGAAAACATGAGCCATCCAGATTTACATGCAGCTGTTGCCTCAGCAAAGAAGGAACTTGAAGAAGTCAGTGTCAATCTCGAGAAAGCAGCTGCGGAAGTGAATTGCTTGAAAGTAGCATCCTCTTCCTTGCAACTAGAACTTGAGAAAGAAAAGTCTGCTCTTGCTTCAATCAAACAAAGAGAAGGAATGGCCGCCATAGCAGTTGCTTCTCTAGAAGCTGAAATTGACAGAGCTAGGTCGGAAATAGTTTCGGTTCAGTCGAAGGAGAAAGAAGCAAGAGAAAAAATGGTGGAGCTACCTAAGCAACTTCAGCAAGCAGCAGAAGAGGCTGATGAAGCAAAGTCACTTGCTGAACTTGCACGGGAAGAGCTACGAAAGGCCAAAGAAGAGGCAGAGCAAGCAAAGGCTGGAGCAAGTACAATGGAGAGCAGGCTGTTTGCTGCACAAAAAGAAATCGAGGCAGCTAAAGCTTCAGAAAGGTTGGCCTTAGCCGCTATCAAGGCTTTGAAAAAGAGTGAATCAACATTAAAGGTTAATGACATTGATTCTCCGAAAAGCGTTACACTTTCACTAGAAGAGTATTATGAGCTCAGCAAACGTGCTCATGAGGCAGAAGAACTCGCTAACGCAAGAGTAGAAGCAGCAGTTTCACAGATCGAGGAAGCTAAAGAAAGAGAAATGAGAAGCATGGAGAATCTGGAAGAAGTAAACAGAGACATGGATGCAAGAAAGAAAGCACTAAAAGAAGCAACTGAAAAGGCTGAGAAAGCCAAAGAGGGGAAGTTAGGGGTTGAACAAGAGTTAAGGAAGTGGAGAGCAGACCATGAACAGAAGAGAAAGGCTGGTGATGGATTTAATATTGAGAAAATCCAAAAAGATAGCTTTGAAGGAGCAAAGGAGCAAAGTAAGTTGGAGCAATCACCAGAGGTTGCTGTTTATGTCTCAAGCCCAAGTGAGTCATATGGAACAGAAGATAACTCTGAAACCAATCAATCACCACAGACAAAGTACGGAAAGAAAAAGAAGAAGAAACTTTCTTTCCCTCGGTTTTTCATGTTCCTATCAAAAAAGAGGTCACATAATTGAGTTTATTACTTGTACAAACACCTCATTCTATGTTTCTGTCGTTTTTTTTCCTTTTTTTAAGCTTTGTTCTCAGAGAGGAGTTCATTTGAGCAAGCGTATTGTGGTGTAACTGGTGTTTATTGTGCATTGCAATTTGTAAGTCGAGTCATCGTTTTATCAAAGACCAAACTGGAAAAGGAAATAAAAGTCATTCATCTAATAAAGCTGTGTATTAGTGATATATATCATTTAAAGCAATGGAAACGGGTCGGATACCTAGGACTAGGCATTATTTGGATTTTGTTGGAAAATAATCAATTGATTACCATGATGAACTTCAGGGAATTTGGAAATGAAGGACATTTTTAAAACAGAATGTCCATCTAATTTTTTTTTTAATTTGTTGGAATAATCTTTTTTTTTTAAATTTAACTCCATTATACCCTTAACTTAAACATTTCAAAGAAAATGAAATATATTATAAACCTCTAACTTAAAAAGAGGGTTCATTTAAATTAAAAAATTAATTTATATTTTACTAAAAAGAAATCATATATTTACAAATAAATAAAATAAAAGCCTCCTTATGATTTACAAGGTTTGAGTAATGAAGGTTTATGATGAAAATGCCTGAGACGCAAAATACCCCGTAAACCCCAATAACCGGAGGGGAAATGTTGAGCCATCTCTGTCGGGCCTTCCATCATAATTGTCTTTTCCGGCAACAACAATATCGCTGTTACAAGCCTCCGAAGTCGTCACCATCTCCTCCACCACCACCAGCGTTACCAAAACCGCCGAAGAAGCCTCAGAGTTTCACCTTCCACGATGCCATTTGGGAGGATCCTTACAGTTGGATGTCTAAGATGGAAGATAAAGTGGCGATGCGTCATATGGATATCTATATGTAGCAAGAAGAGAAGTATACTGAAGCTGTATTGGCAGATACTGATCGAATTCAGACTAAGCTTCAGTCTGAGATGGCTTCTCGCTTGTCTTTTGAGCTCTCCACGCCTCCTCTTCATTGGGGACCTTGGTGGGTTTATTCAAATCAACATCTTTTCTTGTTTATTTTGCTAAATTTCTGACCTTTTTGTGACAATTGGACGTTGAATTGGTATTAGCATCGTTTTGAGAACAAAGGGTAGCAAAAAGCTTGGATTCTTCTATTAGTATATATTACTCGTCCATTAATTTGAAATTTTCGTCCTTTTTTTTGGAAATTGGACATTAATTTGGTTGATTTAGTGGAAATAGGTTGTATTATAGACGTGTTGAAGAAGGGAAGCAGTATCCAGTACTGTATAAGAGGCTAGCGAGCTTACACGAGGAGTTCATTTCTCATATATCTCTTGCTGCAAGGTTTGATTTTACATCTGGGAAGAGGATTGAGCAGAAGCTGCTTGATTACAATCAGGAAGCTGAGAGATTTGGAGGTAAATAAGCAATTTCAAGCTCTCTTTTACTTGCAAAGATCAAGAGGAATTCATCAAATTTTTGTCTATTTTGTAGGTTATGCTTATGAAGAAATGTCAGAGATATCCAAGGAACTGGGAGGTTGGTTCAGCTGATACAATATTTGTTGTCATCTTCTGGTTAGTATTATACTCCATTCTGATTTGTATGTATTGGTCTTTTATTTGCAGAAAGTTTTTATCAACGACCCTGAATATTATATTGAGGATGTTGATTTCTGCAAAACCCATCTATCCCTCATTGTGAAGGAAATGCAGAAATTTTAAATTTGTGTGGTTGATCTACCTCTCAAGGCAGAGCGGGTAAAGCTTTACTCCACTTATACGTTCATCGATCAGATTGATGCTCTCAAGGCAGTGCGGGAGGACTTATTGTTGCTTTAGCTATCAATCATTGCCATGATCTCTTCCAAGCTGCGGTTATAAAGGTAATCAGCAAACTGTGGATTCAGAAAAAGTTTGAGGCATTGATTGATAAGGAAACCTTAAAATCGTAATTTGTTTATATTGTTTCAGGTTTCTTTTCTTGATCCAACTCATACTCTAATCTATCCAATACTACCCTTAACGGAAGAGAATTACGAAGAGTTTGGATATCCAGTACTCTAAATTTATAGAATCTTAACAATGTGAATGTTTTTTATGCTTGCCTCCTTTGCAGATGAATCAGCTTCAGTCTGCGCTACGACTTACTCGCTCTTTAATAGCCGAGAGAGATGCAGAGGTGCAGTGTGTCAGCAATACCAACAATCAGGTTTTGTAGAACATTGTATTCTTGAAAAAAAAATCTTTAGATTTTATTCAAGATTTAAAGTTTGTTTGTTTTTCTTTACTCAGAGTTTGATGGTGTAATGGAATATTTCTATAAAACAGAGTTTGTGTAGTGAAGCTTTTTCTTTTTTTTTTCATTTGTCTTGGAATCAAAGCTACTTATTAATATAACAGTTGTCCAACAGAGCATGGAATATTGAAAAATGTCACTCTCTGATTAATCAACACGATGCCTATATCATCTTCTTTATGCAATTGACTTCGGCTTTGTGTTCTGATGTAAATTTATTTATTTTGTTATACCAATAATTATAAATACATCAAACCACATATATAGTTCCATGCATCGACAATTACACAGAAATAGGAACTAATACTATGCTAAAGAGTTTTGAGTTGTTGACAAAGAAAGACCAACCACTGATAGAAGTCTCTAAATATATAATTTATGAATTTTTTGTCCACCAATACTGGTAATTCGTGTGCCTTGTTACCATCATCTTCTACATCTGCTGAATTGTGTGGCGCCTTAGCATCATCGTCTCCTTCACTTGATTCGCATGGCTCTTTATTCAAATCAAAATTGACTCCACTCCTACAATCATCAACTCTATCTTTGAATGTCACACACAACGGTATCATATTTTTCTTTTTTAAACACGCAAGAAATTTTTTCACTTGTCTATCATTCATTATAACAACGCGAAAAAACTCAACACTAAGATTTTTTAGTAAATAACTGAATTCCACATCAAACATATTATCTTCTATTCCATAGTCTTCTAAAACCATCACTCTCAACTCTTTTCTCTCAAACAATATTCATACACCACACATCATATAGATTTGTAGCATAATGAAGAAAAATAACAAAAAATCATGGCAAGGAGACAATTAAGAAACCTTGAAACTCTGAAGATAGCGTGAAACAAATAGTAAGAAGCGTTGAATTAGGGTTAATTTGTTTTGTAAGGGATATAAACGCAAAAACTATAAAAATCTAGGGTTAATATATATATTTTATAAATATATAGAACTAAATTTCTGGAAAAAAAATTAATTCGAGATATATATATATATATATATAACTCAAGAATTTCAGAAAAAAAAAATTAAGTTTCCTTATTTTTAGATTCCCCTATATTCTATTTCTATTTTTAGCTAAATTTTTTTAAAAAATATATTACATATTCTTATAAGATTAGAATACAAATTCTAAATGTTTTAGAACATGAACAACTTGTAGAATACATGTTCTAAATTTTAGAATACATATTCTAATTTTTTTAGACCATGAACAAACCGTAGAATACGTATTCTAAAATTTTAGAATAATTTTCATTAAGCTAAAAACTAACTTAAAACTATCTAAAATAAAAAAAATCTCTTTCAAATCTTCTTAATAATTATATATCTACATGCTTATCTATTTTTTTCTTCAAAAAATGTATTAATCTAGTCGTAGGGGTAGTTTAGGAAAAATTGAAATTTTTTTTAAAAAAAGTTTATATGGACAAAAATCTTGATAGAGCTCTTTTATTTCTAATTTTCCCATGAACTTTCAAGTTATACTCAGCCGCGGATCCAAAAAAAATTCACGAGCTTCACAAATATTAAATAAAACATTTTTAAAAATCATTAATATAGACTATGTTCACTTATTGCTTTGAACCGGTTCATTACCGCTTCATTCATAAAATCTACGATCAACTTTTTTTCAATAAAGCAAACTAGATATTCACTTAGAAATTGATCTCTAATTCAATTGCGTATGGTTGTCTTCACTAGCTTCATTGTCGAAAAACACCTCTCAACACTACAAACATCTCTTAACTAGTAATCTTAAAACTTTAACTTTTATAATTAGAACTAACAAGCAATGATTATAAAAATCTAACATATTGAAATTTGGAACAAATCAAAATATGTAGAACAAAGAAATTATGAAAAAATTTACCGATTTCTATATAATATTTTGTAAGCAAAAAATCATAAATCGTTTAAGAAAAAATAGAACGCATTTATGTTCTATGAATTAGGGTTTAAAATGTAAAAGCTAGATTAATATAATGGGGCTTTATAACTTAAGTTGATTTGGGTTTAATTTATTTTTTTCTTTTTGTTTAGGCTCAGCCGCTCAGCCTAAATATTTTTTTTTAGTTAATCCTAAAACATGGATGCAAAAATTAAAATTTAGTGGATGCAAAATATATATTTATTAAGAAATTACATTAATTTTTTAAAAAAACTATTGGTGCATGTGCACCCTCTTTTACTATGCTACATCCGCACCTGGTTCTACACTTCTACTTAACAACGAAACCAAGAAAATTTACTAACTACTTAACAGTAAATCCAGAAAAAAATTATTAAGAATGCCTTCAAAATCTGTTTTCTGAACAAGAGTTGTCAAAGAACCTGATTCGATCTCTGATTGTATTTATACTAATTTCACTCTTCGACTGCGTTACTATGTGGAAAAATTGATCGAAACAATTTGGTTGTTAAGTAAATTGATGGATCGAAAGTATAAGTGTTTTTTTTCTTTCTTCCAAATATGTATTTGTTTCAGGCTAGACTTGATCAGGTATGTTATTGAAGCTGAGAACCTGACTAATAATGCACCTAATCACCACGATACAAGTGGCTACATTTTTATTATTTTTTCATTGTGATATAAGACTCAAAGAAAACTGTGCAATGAAAGGTGATTCTTCAAACTGGTCGTCGCTCTCTTTTGAAGAATAAGAATAGGAGTCATGAGGACTGGATTGATGGCACCACAAAGAGTAGTATTGGCTATGTGATATAACATGAAACAATTGACAAGAACGAGAAGCCACACAAGTACTAGGGATTTATCAAGGGGGAGTTGATATATCATAATTTTTATGGTTTTTAAACCATTATATATGTTCTTAATTGAGTATTTTGTGTGTCTTTAAAGTCCTATTAGAGTCTTTTATATGTTTACACATTTGGAAACTCTTGGACATTTTAGAGCGTTTTGGAGCATTGTTGTTAGAGAAGCTGAAGTTGGTGCCAAGACTGATCAACATGGGTGTCGATCGACATGGGCCACATGCTGAAGCGACACACGGAAATTTATAAGTTTTGAAGATCTGCAACTTTGCCCAAAAGTTTTAACTATTTACAAAAGAACTCAAATCGTGTTTTAGAGTATTAAGTAGGGTTTTTAGGTTTAGATTAGGGGGGTCATCTTTTGCAAGAGACTATTGGAGCTTGGGGGCTGATTTATTACTTTGTACACTTGAGAGAAGATTTCGAACCCCAGTTTCTATTTCTCTTTACTATTTTATATGATATCTATTCGATTCATGTTTTTGATTTCAATGAATATGTCTGAGTAGATCACTTGTTAAGTTCAGGGATTCTCCCCAAGGTTTTCATGGAATAGTAAGATTGATTGATTGGTTAGGATTCATAACTTGATAAGTTCTTCACCTAGGTTGTTCTTAAAACTAGTTCTGGCCTGATCACCTAGAATCTAGATTAAGGTTATTGAATTGACACGATGGTGTGATTTGAAATCTAGAGTGAACAAATTAGATAATTGCAAAGAAATTTAGATTAGATCATTTGTGAACAAATCAAACTTGAACTTACTGCTTGTTTAAAATCTTAAGTCTCGCAAAGGAATTTAGTTTCTTAGGTTTTAGGCATAGAAAATTCTCGCTGCGAAAGTTGGTTAGTTTTATACTTATAACTTGAGTTCTAGAACTAGTATTTAAGTCGATCCTAACTAGTTAATTGATTTGCATTACATGAATTCCTGAGAAATTTCCTGAGCTTGACATCTTTCCTATTTGAATACAACAAATTACATTTACTGTTTTGCATTGCTTTAATTTATCTCTTGTTTAACTTAGCTTAGTTTGAAGCAAAAAAAAAATATTGTGAAAATTGTGAGTCTCTGTGGATTCGACCACTATATACTATAATTGCATATATATGTACTTGTGGTGTAGCTCTAGGGATATAAACTCGAGCATATCAGATGGCAGGAGGGACAATTCCTTGTTGCTGGGTGTGCGTGCTAGGTGCATCACCCGCTCTTATATATCTGGGCCTCCTCTGTGGAGGCACTGGAGCACCAGGTGCTTGTTCAGTCCCTGTGGGTTCTCCATTGCTACTTGCTCTTATGTATCCTCTCTAATCCTGTTTCGCTGTTCTCTGGGATTACGAGGTAGACTGTGGATGTTGTCGAGATAACAAAGGAGGTTATGGTTTCTTTGTGATCTTGTTTGCATACGGGAGAGGTAGACTCAATGTAAGAACTCGATGAAGTAGATCGAGTGGTGCAGGAAGCAGAAGTAAAACTCGGTTAGAGAACTCGGTTGAGTAGGTCGAGTTACAGAACTCGATGTGTTGATCGAGTGGCTTGAACAGAGGTAGGACTAGATCAGTAAACTGAGTTGTAGAACTCGAGTTGTAGGTCGAGTGGTACCTGAAACAAAGTAAATCCAGAAAGTGAAAAACCAAAGTAAAATAAAAAGGAACTTGATCTTAAGAGATCAGAAATCCTAAATGTAACAAACAAACACCCAATTGGCAACGACGCCAAATTGATAACATGATTTTTCTATCTCAGGTTCAATTCCTCAAGGCTATCATGTCATTGCAACATATGAGGTGTCAATCCAAATGACTATGTTGTAATGCAATCAAGATATGATCAAATGCACTTAATTCAAGCCAAATAGAGAGTTCTTCGATAATCTAACAGTTCTAAGTTGTAAAAGGAAATAGAAACTAAACAAAATGAGAAATAAAATAAAGCAGAAGCAGAATATCAATCAGTAAGAAGCAAGGCCCTAAGGATGGGGTTCTAGGATCTGTGATTCCTCCTAATATCTCCTAGATGATTAATCAACTTCACAGAAGCTATCCCTAGACGATGAACATCATAAAAAGGTGAATCCACTCTCGTGACAGATACCAACAAATCTATACCTCTTCCTAATTTTAATACCTATTCAATGAGACAAAGAGCATGTATCAATGAAACATAGCATAAGTAAGCATTAAGAAACAATTCATCAATGTCAAAATACAACTAAAACTACCAATATCTTGGTGCAAAGTCATAAATCTCTGGCATTAGTTGATCAGGCATTTCATCAAACACCTTCCAGGTGTGAAATGCCTGGGATCTAATTCCAAGGGGTTAGTAAAGAATTGCATTATAAACACCTAATCCAAAAGGGATCTATTCAATTACATTCTTAAACATCTAAGGAGATTTAGATTCCTACACAGATCTACCCCATCCTCAAGAACCCTAGTCCACTACTCAAAAATCATCCTAAAATGCTCAAACCCATAAAATGAAATAAAGTTCATAATCAGATTCAGGATAATGAGAATAAAAGGATTGTGAAGAAATTAAATGCAAAAAGCTAAAGGAAAAGATCTAGAATATAAAATCTTAGAGGTTTAAGGTGGCTACAGATGAACAAAAGATAAAAGCATAAGGTAAACAAATGACAATTAGGGTCTTCAACTTGGTCAGGAAAGCAAGCGGTGGACTCATTCATCAGGTCGAGTCCCTAGACCGAGTGGTGATCCTCCAAAGGCTGTATCTTGGCACTAGCATCGGCTTCTACATCGAGTGGTAGATGGTTGCTAGACCGAGTGGTTCTCATTGAGTGCTCCAGACCAATCTTCCTCAATCTCCAGAAGGTCTCCAAAAGCATCCATTTGTCCTGTAAAAAACTCCAAAATGCAATATGTATGCAAATCTAATGCAAAACCTAATATGAATGCTAAATGAGTGAAAAGGATAGTGAATAGGGAGAAACAAGTGATGAAACTATATCTAAATGATGAGAAATGCATGCTAAAATGTGGTAAAATACAGAGACATCAAATAAACAGTGATAACATCGTATTTTTACCTATTTTCTATCATTTTCATATGGTTTTATAAAGAGTTTGGTGTGTTTTCAATGCAAAATAGGCTATTATCGAATATTTCTAGTGTTTATAACAAGATTTTACTACAGGATTCAATTCCTCAATCCCATCATGTCATTGTAGTATTTGAGGTGTCAATCCAAATGGGAGTGTTGCTATGTAATCAGGATGTGATCAGATACTCCTAATTCAAGCCAGATAGAGAGTTTGTAAACTAACAACCTAAGTGATCAAAAATTGATAACAGATAAGAACTAAAGCAAAGCAAATGGTGATAAGCAATCAATAAGAAGAAACGCCCTGGGGAATGGGTTCATGGATCTGTGAGTCCTCCTAATCTCTCCTAGATGTTCAATCATCTTCACACATAAGCTATCCCTAGAAGATAGTTATCACAGAAAGGTGACTCCATCGTCGTGACAGACACCAACAAACTTATAGTAATTCCTAACTCAATACCTATTCAAAGAGAACAAGGAGCATGTATTAATGAAGCTAGTATAAGTAAGCACTAAGAACCAGACTATCGATGCCAGAATACAACTATAACTACCAATGCCTTAGTGAAAAGTCATAAATCTCTGGTATTAGTGGATCAGGCATTTCATCAAACACCTTCCGGGTGTGAAATACATGGGCTTTAATCCCAAGGGGTTAGCAAGGAATAGCATTAAGAACTCCTAATCCAAAAGGGATCTATTCAATTCCATACTTAAACCATATAAGGAGATTAGAATTCCTACACTGATCTAACCATTCCTCAAGAACCCTAGTTCAATACTCAGAAATCATCCTAAAATGCTTAAACCTAGAAAATGAAATAAGGTGCATATTCAGATTTAGGATGACGAGATTATAAGGATTGTGAAAAAATTAATTGCGAAAGAGTAAAGGAAAAGAGTAGATCTGGAAAATAAAATCACAAAGGTTTTAGGTGGCTACAACATAAGCTTAAGAAGAAGATAAAAGATAAACTAGGGTTTTTCGAGGGAATGCTTTATATAGGAGGCCCCAAAACACAAAAAGATAAAATAACTAAGTCTGATTAAGGCGGTGGTAAGACTCGGTGTGCAGATCGAGTAGTGTGGTCGAGTTGGTGACATCTTCAAGCTTCAACTCGGTCACAGAGTCGAGTCCTCTGGTCAAGTGGTGATCCTCCAAAGGTTTTGTCCTGGCATGTGACTCGGTTTGTAAACTCGAGTGGTGGACTCTGGCTGTAGATCGAGTGGCTTCATGGAGTTCACTCCACTATTCTTCCTCAGCTTCAGCAAATCTCTAAAAGGCATCCAATTGCCGTGAAAACAACTCCAAAATGCAATATGTATGCAAACCTAGTGCAAAACCTAGTATGAAAGCTAAATGAGTGTAAAGGATAGTAAATGGGGTGAAACGAGCGATGAAACTACATCTAAATGATGAGAAATGCATGCTAAAATGGGGTAAAATATAGAGACATCAAGTGTCAAAGAAGTTTTACAGCTTTTAAGGGAAATTGGACCAAAAAGGAGCAAAACCCGTTTTAAGACAGTTTCAGAGCATCAGAAGTTTAGCATTCCCTGAAGACCTTCCCATGGACCACATTCAGAGATCTTTATATCCATAGAAAGATGGAAGAGTCAAGATTTGTCTCGGATAAGAATCAAAGCAATCCATTCAGCCATTTGGAAGATACAACCCGAAGAGTGATGACCTATTGATATATCATGATTTTTAAGCCATGATATATGTCTTTAACTGAGTCTTTTATGTGTCTTTATAGTCCTATTAGAGTCTTTTACAGGTTTACACACATTTGGGGTCTTTTGGATATTTTTGAGCATTTTGGAGCATTGTTGCTGAGAAGCTGCAGCTGGTGCCAAAACATACCCCTGGTGTTGATCGACATCACCATGGGTGTCGATCGACATGTGCCACATGCTTAAGCTACCCACGGAAATTTACAAGTTTTGAAGATTTGCAACTTTGCCAAAAGTTTTTATTATTTACAAAAGGAACCAAGTTATGTTTTAGAGTATAATTAAGGTTTTTAGGTTTAAATTAGAGATCAATCTTTTTGAAGGAGACTTTTGGAGAGATTGAGAGCTTGGGGATGATATATTACTCTGTACTTCTAAGAGAAGATTTTGAACCCCTGTTTTTATTTCTCTTTTTAGTTTATTATGATATCTATTTTATTCATGTCTTTGATTTCATTGATTATGTCTGAGTATATCACTTGTTAGGTTCAGGTATTCTCACTAGGATTTTCATGGATTTGTAATATTGATTAATTGGTTAGGATTCATAACTTTATAAGTTCTTTACCTAGATTGTTTTTAATACTAGATTTGGCATGATCACCTAGACTCTAGATCTTAAGTTATTGAATTAGCACGATGGTGTGATTTGAAACTTGATAGAACCTAGAGTGAGCAAATTAGATAATTACAAAGGAATTTGGATTAGAAAATTTGTGAGCAAATCAAACTTGAACTTAATGCTTGTTTAAATCTTCAAGTCTCACAAATGAATTTTGTTTCTTAGGTTTTAAGCATAGAAAACTTTCACAGCGAGAGTTGGTTAGTTCTAAGTTAGTGTTTTGAGTTCTAGAACTGGAATTTAATTAGATCCAACCCAATCCATTGATTTACATTTCCTAAATTCCTGAGAAATTCTCTAAGCTTGACGTTTTTCCCATTTGAACACAATAACTCTCATTTACTTTTCTGCATTGTTTTCAATTATCACCTATTTTATTTAGTTTAATTCGAAACTAAAGAATATATTCTGAAATACTATGAGTCTCCATAGATTCGATCCCTATATACTACAATTACATATCTGTGCACATGCGGTGTAGCTCTGGGGTTTAAACTTTGAGCATATCAAGTTTTTGGCTCCGTTGTCGGAGACTCTTATTTCCAATAGATTTAAGTGTAGAGTTTAGACTAAGTTTTTATTTTTCTGTTTATCTTATATATTTTCTAGTCTTCTTCTCTTGTGTGTTTCAGGTGTATGCCTAAGCGTGCTACCAGGAGCAGCAAAGACAGTAAGCTTTTGTCACTTCTGAATCAAGAGCTTGCAATGTTAGGATTATGCCACTAGCTGTTGCAGGTGCAGGAAATGCGCAAGATAACGCGCCTATGCGCGCGGGGAGAGGGAGAACACTTAGAGATTACAACAGACCTGATGAGTTTTATGCGAACAGGTCTATGATTCGACTTCCCACTTTTTAGCGTGCTGATTTTGAGCTGAAGCCGTCCTATTACACCTTAGTTGGACCGCATCCTTTTCATAGGCTTTCTCATGAGCATCCCATGGATCACATTGAGAGGTTTGAATATCTCGTAACTAGCATGAAGCACAATGGAGTCAGCTATGACTACCTTTTTTGTAAGCTTTACCCACACTCTCTTGGTGGTGAAACAGCTTATTGGTTGAAGCAATTGCCTACTGGATCTTTAACCAATTGGGAAGATACCAAGAGAGCTTTTCTGCGAAACTTCTATGATGATGCGAGGTCTGAGGATTTGAGGAATAACATCTCTCAGTTCACACAGAGAGCTACTGAAGCATTCAAGGCTGCTTGGGTGAGATTTAGGTCTTACCAAAGAGATTGTCTGCATCATGGTTTCAGTATAGTTCAGCTATTGGGTATTTTCTTTAGAGGTGTTGATTGGAGATATCAGATGGCTTTAGATGCTGCTAGTAATGGGAATCTCCAGAAGCAGCATATGAGTTGATTGAGAACATGACATCTAGTAATAGCACCAAGACTGCTGATTTTGAGAGATAGAATCAAGCTGGAAACATAGATGGCAAACAGATTGCTGAGCTGAAGACTAAGCTAGATTCGGTTCATAACATTCTGGTTAATAAGAAGACGGTTCAGTTTGCTGCCAAAGTTGAAACTGTCGAGCCTGAGGAAGAAGGATGTGATGAAGAGTATGTGAATTACATTGGTGGGATAGGTTTTCAGGGTCAGAGATTTGGTAATCAACAAGGAAAAAGTGGTTACAACGGGAATAATCAGAGGAACACTTACTTAGGTAACCAAAACTCTTCTGGTTATGTTTCTAAGCCGCAGTACCAGAAGCCTTTTCAGAGCAACAGCAGGTTCCCTAGGAACTATGGATCCTCGTCTTACCAGACACCTCCTACACCAACCGAGCAAAGTGAGATGAAGTCTATGCTTGTGCAGATTCTAGAGGGTCAGCAGAGGATTACAGTTGATTTTAATGGCAACATTGATGCTCTGTACACGGACTTGAATGGGAAGTTTGAGGCTTTGAACACCCATGTCAAGCAATTGGATACTCAGATTGCGCAGATTATTGGGTCTGTGAAATGACAAGATAGAGTTCTTCTAGGAAGAACGGATGCTAAGCCAAAGTATCTGTGCAGTGTCGTGACATGGATAAACTCATGGAGTTAGAAGAAATTGAAGAAGATGCTGCAGAAGAGGTGTATGTGTACTGGTGTCGTTCGACACCAACCATCAGCTGAAACATCACCGAGTTCCAATGTGGCAGCGTCGATCGATACCGCCCCTGGTATCGATCGACACCAGCCATCCAGAGATGTAGGACCAAATCCACAAGTGTCGATTGACAAAAATGTGGTGTCGGTCGAGCACCCGACCGAGCACCCGATGGAGCACCTGCTCCGCCCGATGGAGCACCTGCGAAATTTTCCGAGCACCCG